>CM046002.1:57542848-58142848 GCA_025175895.1 Wurfbainia villosa
ATTTAGATATAGATATAAGCATGTTATATGTTCATATTATCTTGACCCTGCTCTTATTATCCTTATGCTTGATACTTGTCGTTGGCTATATATGCTCAAATGTTGATATCACATTTTCCTTTATCTTGATTGAGGAGTTACATATGTGATGTAAGTAAATCTATAAATGTTTAGTAGGGTGTAGATGTTGGGGTACGAATGATGACCTGATTTGTAAATTGGGTAAAAGGTCATCCGTGGGTAGGTAATGCTCTAAATGTAGGATTTTATTCCAATACCCGTATGTTGCATACTTATTATCAACCAGGTGTTGTATAATGGTCAAATGAATTGTGATTAGTGTGTCGCTATGGACCGGTGGTCCTAGCTTGTTATGATCTATTGAGTACAACCCTCTATAGGATAGAGAGTCTGTCGATCAATTGAGTACAACTCTCTATAGGATAGAGAGTGCATCGATCGGTTGAGTACCACTCTCTGCAGGATAGAGAGTGTGTTGATCGGATTGATATGACTCTTTGTTGAACAGAGAGTCTGTGGTAGATGTCTGTATGTGAGACAGTACATTCATGTCATTGCATGCATACTGACGACATAGTCTCCCTTGGGGTTGAAAGAGTCGTCAGTCATCCTGCCTCCCAGGTTACTCCAAGAGGAGTAACTGGTGTGAGGGCAGAGCATTTATTGTGCTGCACTATACCACTATAGACGATGGTAGTTGATGTTGCGTGCAGTTGTCCTGGGTTCGTGACACTCGACCACTCATATGTAGTGTCAATCGGAGTGGCCAGCAGCAGGGACCCCCGTTGTGTAGCGAGCTCTTTACGCTCATATGCTACTCGATCATACTGCCCACTCGACCACTCTAGAGCAGTGGTTAGTGTTGAGTTGGAACAGTTATCATGTCGTGTCACCTAGGCCGCACTGGGGTCGTGGTAGCGAGTAGGGGTGCACAGGCATGACCATGCATGCTGCATTTCCGTATCTTATGGTGCTTTGCATATTACCATATATATACATATATGCATGTGTGTGTGTGTTTGTATATATATATATATATATATATATATATATATATATATATATATATGGATGGTTGTGATTAGTATATATATAGATGCAGTCTATATATATATGCTTATTGTGATGTTGCATTTGATTGTACTATGCTTGCTGCATTTGGATGTACATCATCTTCATATATGCTACTCGCATTTGTTATTTGGTTATGTCAGATACCTGTTGTAATGCCCGTAAAATTTCTAGCAATTTTACAAGAATTTTTGCATGATTATAATGGGCTTTGTATGGGCTCTTTCAAAAAAATAAAAGAAATAGAGCCAAAAAGGATGCATGGCCCAGGATTTGAACCCTAAACCCCCAAGTAGATAGCTAAACCTTAAGATGCACCCAATAACCAGAAGCCCAGTAGGGTTGTGTTATTAGAAGGGTATGGGAAATGATAGATAAGGGTAAGGGAGGCTAAGGGACACCTTTAAGTGAATAAATAAGGGAATGAGGAGACAAGAGAAACCACAATTGCCATTCTCCACTTCTCCCCCTCTTCCATTTTCCAAAAACCAACCAAGCAAGAAGAGGGCCCTAGTCTTGGCATCACTTAGGGTGTTTCCAACTATTAAACAAAGCGAAGGATGTAAGTATCCCCTCACCTGCAGTCAAGTTGCTTCGGTTGATGGTTGCTAAGAAATTTTTCATGAAACTTTTGGGCAACACCCTATACATGCATCCCATGATTGTCCAGTCTTTGTTTTGTATGAATATGATGATAACATGTTTCTAGATAGGCTTGGTTTAAGGGTTTGATCTTCAAGCTTCATGAAGCTTTCGGCCAAGACCCTATACATGCTTCCCATGATTGTCCATGCTATGTTTTGTAGGAATATGATGATAACAGGTTTCAAGATAGGCTTGGTTTAGGTGTTTGATCTTTAAGCCTCTTGAAACTTTCGGCCAATAACCATTTAGGCTCCTAATGGATTTCTATGCTATGATCTATATGTAGTTATGTTATGTCTTGAATGTAGATGAAGATATTATGTTGATAGCTAAGCAAGATTCAAGTGTTGGATCTTTAAGCCTCTTGAAACTCTCGGCCAAGACCTATTTAGGCCCCTAAGGGCCTTCCATGCCATGATCTATATGTGATGGAATTAACATGTGGTTAGTTAGATCTTGTACATGTTGTTTAGGATTTAAAATTTTGTGAGAACCCCATGAAGTTTAGATCACACCATGTTATGCTTGTTCATGATGATTATGCCATACTCTATATATGTGTGATGTTAGTATGATGTTAAGTAGACCTTGCACAAGTTGTTTAGCATGTAAACTCCTAAGAACCCTCCCTTAGGGTTTTGGCCAGCCCATGTACATGCCCTCTACTAAATCCTCCATGCCATGCTACATGTAGAAAAAGATGCAAATATGATGTTAGTTAGATTTTATGATAGCATGATTGGTTGATGTCACTACCTTATGTCCATGTTAATTGTATGAATATATGATTATGTTCTGCTTATTGCCATGTTAATTGTATGAATGTATGATTATGTTATGCTTATTGCCATGTTAATTGTATGAGTGTATGATATGTCATAAAGAAGGAACATGATATGTTGTGTAAAGAAATATGATATGTTATAAAGAAGGAACATGATATGATATGAAAAGAAATATGATATGTTATGAAGAAGGAAACATGATATGTTATAAAGAAGGAACATGAGATGTTATGAAAAGAAATATAATATGTTATGAAGAAGGAATATGATATGTTATGAAAAGAAATATGATATGTTATGATAAGGAATATGATATGCTATTTTACTTTTTGCATGACTTGTACCGGACCCTGGTAGGGTCCAAGGGATGGGCTCCTACGTGCTCCTGGGTCGACGGTCGTAGTACGGACCCAGTATGGGATAGGCTCCCAGATGACCTAGGCCGACGGTCATAAGTACGGGCTTAGGATGGGCTTCTATGTTATGTTGCCCCTAGGCCGACGGACATAGTAAGGGCCTAGTACTCTAGTTGGTACGATATGATGATGATGTATGTGGTACAATGTCGGGCTCAATATGTTGAGATTATGTTTAAGTACCTATAAGATATATGTTTTCAAAGAGCATCTTGCATATACCCTTATTTCATGTCTAGGTGATTATGATGTTTATATGGTTGTTATGCTTATACGTTTCTGAATGCTCATCTCATTTCTCTTATATGAATGTTATGTTTATATGAATGCTATGCTTATATGTTCTTGTATGTTTATATGAATGCTATGCTTATATGTTCTTGTATATTTATATGAATGCTATGCTTATATGTTCTTGTATGTTTATATGAATGTTATGCTTATATGTTCTTGTATGTTTATATGAATGTTATGCTTATATGTTCTTGTATTTTTATATGAATGTTATGTTTATATGTTCTTGTATGTTTATATGAATGTTATGCTTATATGTTCTTGTATGTTTATATGAATGCTATGCTTTTATGTTCTTGTATGTTTATATGCATGCTATGATCATATGTCCTTAAAAGATCATGTCACTACTCTATGTCTAATTCTCAATGTATGGTTTTTGTGAGTAGGAAAGGATCTTACTAAGCCTATGTGCTTATAGTTTTATGTTCCCTTGTACTAGAGATAAGGGTAAAGAATGGCTAAACTTAAGGGAGCAGCAAGAGGGGCAAAGTGTGTGTGGTAGTGGCATGTTGGAGGAGATCTGTTTATGTTTCCCATACTTATGCATGTTTTCTTTTAAGTTGAATGTCATGAACTTGAACTAAGTACTTATGAAATGATGATGCATGCTTATGTTTAAAAGAAAGAAAAAAGAAGAAGTTTAAAGTCTTTCGCTGTAAGAATTATATATAGTCTTCCGCTGTATGTGCATGTATGTATGATCGCGTCGCACCGCCCTTTCAATCGCCTTTAAAAAGGGCAGGCGTGATAGGTGTGTATCAGAGCAGATCTGCCTTTCCACTACACACACATCAAGCTCTAATCCTGCAGCTCTAAGTAAGAAATTCTATGCCTACTCTATTTCTTTCATGTATGATAAGAAATGCTTTTAGCTTATATATGAATTAATATATGTATGATAATCTTATTCTACCCTTTAGTTTAAATATGCATAAATAAATGAATGATAATCTTATACTAGCCTTATTATAATATATGAAGATAAACATGGCTGGGAGACGTAGTAATAGAGTCGATGAGACAATAATATATGGAAGACGTAGTAATAGAGTCGATGAGACAGTAATATATGGAAGACGTAGTAATAGAGTCGATGAGACAATATTTCGCTCTCCATGGGAAGCTCCAGTACTGTGGTAAAGAAGAATGATGGGTCTATGCGAATGTGCATATACTACCGAGCGCTAAATAATGTGACGATCAAGAACAGGTACCCTTTTCCGCGGATTGACAACCTGTTCGACCAGCTAAAGGGTGCCACCATCTTCTCTAAGATTGACCTGAGGTCTGGCTATCATCAAGTGAAAGTGAAACCAGATGATATACCAAAGACGGCTTTCCGAACAAGATACAAACATTATGAGTTCGTAGTTATGCCCTTCGGAGTGACGAATGCACCTGCTATGTTCATGGATCTGATGAATTGGGTATTCTCGGCATTCCTCGACAAATTTGTAATCATTTTCATCGACGATATACTGATATATTCGAGAACCCAAGAAGAGCACGCAGAACACCTGAATATGGTATTATAGATTCTTCGGGAAAAGTAGTTGTATGCAAAGTTCTTCAAATGTGAATTCTGGCTCGATCAAGTATCATTTTTGGGTCACGTTATATCCAAGCACAGAGTGATGGTAGACCCAATAAAGATTGAAGCTGTGAGTAACTGGAACAGGCCAAAGAATGCCAGCGAGATCAGAAACTTTCTTGAGCTAGCAAGCTACTACAGGAAGTTTGTAGAGAACTTCTCTAGAATTGCAGCCCCTATGACAGTTCTCACTAGAAAGAACAAAAAGTATGAATGGACGGACGCCTGCGAGAAGAGTTTCACGGAATTGAAAAAGAGACTGACCAGCACTCTAATCCTTGCTCTTCCGGACAATAATGAAGGCTTTGACATGTACAACAATGCTTCCAAGTTGGGACTCGGAGTTGTACTCATGCAGAATGGCAAGGTCATTACCTACACCTCTAGGCAACTCAAGGAACATGAAAGGAATTATCCCACTCACGATCTAGAGCTAGCAGTCGTGGTCTTCGCTCTCAAAACATGGAGGCATTATCTATATGGAGCTCAGTGTAGGATTTATACAGACCACCAGAGTCTGAAATATTTCTTCACACAGAAGGACCTAAACATGAGACAATGCAGATGGCTCGAGCTCGTCAAGGATTATGACTACGAGATCTTCTACCATCCAGGAAAAGCGAACAAGGTGGCCGATGCACTCAGCAGGAAGTCTTGTGCCACCTTGATGTCTCTATCGGTATTATCTCAACCCTTAGAAAAGGAAATTATGCGTTACGGGGTTGAAATCATTTCCGGACGGCTTTCTACCATGACGATAGCATCAACACTGTTCGACGATATATTAGAAAAGCAAGCCCGTGACCCGGCCATTCAAAGGATCAAGCAAGAGATCTTGGAAGGAAAGGATAATGGATTTCGTATCTCTGACAGTGGAGTACTCTACCTCAGGGATCGCTTGTGTATTCCCGATGATCCAGAATTACGGAAGAAGATATTTGAGGAAGCTCATGGAACCCCTTATGCGATGCATCCTAGAACCACCAAGATGTACCAAGATCTGAAAAGGAAATTCTGGTGGTTCGGTATGAAAAGAGATGTGCCTCAGTATGTCGATTCGCCGACTGCCAGAGGGTTAAAGCGAGAACACCGTGAGACACGGAGGAACACATGCAAATTGATCCAAATTCCAGAATGGAAATGGGAAGATATTTCTATGGATTTCATCTCAGGAATGCCCAAGACGACGAACGGATATGATGCTATATGGGTAATCATGGACAGATTGACGAAGTCTGCCCACTTCTTAGCAATAAAGACGACTTATTCGACTGAGCAACTGGCTCAATTATATGCTAAGGAAATTATCAGATTACATGGGATTCCTAAGACCATCATTTCTGACAGAGATGGTCGCTTTATTTCTCATTTCTGGGAATGTGTTCAGAAGGCCCTTGGCACGAAGCTATTATTCAGTACTCCCTTTCATCCTTAGATTGATGGACAGACCAAAAGGGTGAATCAAGTATTAGAGGATATGTTATGGGCTTCTGCCTTGGATTTCAAAGGGAGCTGGTGCCGATACTTATGCTTGGCAGAATTCGCCTACAATAATTGCTACCAAGCTACTATTGGAATGGTGCCCTACGAGGCTCTATACAGGAGGAAATGTAGATCTCCTATATGTTGATACAAGGGTGGTGAAAAGAAGGGGATGGGACTTCAAACATATTTCATTGACGACACCACCCGAGCTATACAGAACATCCGCCAAAGAATTGAAACTGCTCAGAGCCGACAAAAGAGCTATGAAGATATGCGGCGTAAACCGTTGGAATTCGACGTCGGGGATCTGGTATTCCTCAAGGTAGCCCCTATGAAGGGAGTGATGAGATTCGGAAGGAAGAGTAAGCTTGTTGGATCAAAGCGGTTTGCTAGAGGGGGGGTGAATAGCGAAAAACCTTTTTTTCTTTTCGAGTTCGTATCAAAATAATTAAGTGCAGCGGAAAGATAAATGAAACAAAAAGAGACAAGATATTTTTTTACTTGGTTCATAGCCTTCGGCTACTACTCCAAGGCCCTAACGGTCCTAGACCGTGTACGGAGGGCAATTCACTAAAACACTCCTCCTCGTTGGAGGTTGGAGTTTGACGATTACAAAATCCTTCGAAGCAAAAAGATAGAGAGACAAACCCTCTCTTCTTTTTAAGTAAAATGCAACGATAGAAAACCTTGATTAAAAAGAATTGAAATATTGAAAGAAATAACAAAGTAAGATTATACCAACAAATAAAAAAAAGAACTTAAGCTAGGGTTGTTGGCAGCACTTCGTTGTTGTAGAGTCGTCGGAGAGTCACAGCGTTGCGGAGGCTTTTGAGCACTTAGAATTGATGAAGAAACCCTAGGTTAGGACCTCCTTTTATAGCCTTTGAGCTCCATTTCGAGAGGAACCCTAGCCAATCATATTTGAGCACCACTCCCCTTGAAATTTGGTGATAAGCCTTGACTCCTCGGCGATCCTTTGACCATCGATCGATGGTCATCATCGATCGGCGATAGCGATCGAGTCAGTGCTATCCTCCGACAGTTGGTCGATTGATGGTAGTCGAGTCCTCCGGCAATCGATGATGCTTTGCCGCAAGTCAAAGTTAGCTTAACAAAACATTATTTTGACGGCGGCCGATCCGATCTCGACCTTGACCACCTATAGGATGTCTTTGGTCGGATCTACGCTTAAGATCATTCCGTAAAGAGGATATGACCTCACTTACGCTACACACGAGTTTACCTCGATACTTCTTGTATTGCTTTTGCTTCGCCTTCCACTCGATTCCTTGGCTCCCTCTCGAAGTCACTCGAGTGTCGCCCACCACTTGGCTTCCTCCGGTGTCGCTAGCCTTCACTCGAGCTATAGCAATTTTACTTTTTTCGATTCAGCTCGTGAGATCGACATGAGCTTAACTTTGTATCGTTTTCTATAATCAAAACTCAGGCTCGACTTAGGTGCCTACTGCACCAACAATCTCCCCCATTTTGATTTATGGCAAACCCACAATCAAAGTTAAGAACATAGCAGGCATGAAGAGTAAAAATAGCATGCATGAAGAATAATAATTCCCATAAAATATCATGCATGAAAAATAGTAATGTGCATGAAAAACAAAAATAAAGATTAAGTTGGAGTAGTAAGAATTTTCTTCAAGTACTCCCCCTTGAGGAAACCTCCCCCTTGACCGAGGGTGAGTCTTGAAAGAAGACCTTAGTCCTCCCCCTTGAGGATTGCTATTTAGGAAGAGTTTAAGTAATTAACATTACTTAAAGTTGGCCTTAGTAAAACATTTAAGTTAAAAAGATTTCTTAACTTGGCCCTTTCTCCCTCTTTCTTAAGTAAAGCATTAGCACTTGGCCATAGTGTTTAAAAAATAATAAGTTTAAGTTAAGAATTCTCTTAACTTGGCCTTTACTTCCTTTTAAGTAAATTTTTAAAACTTAAAGTTAAGTAAACATTTACTGAACTTTTGGCCATGAAAATTGAAAATTTTTTATCCCTTAACTTTGGCCTGTTTCTCCCCCTTTTGCCATATATCGAAAAGTGGAAGGGTGTGTGGAAAATAAGTTAAAGTCAAAGCTTGTCCCTCATTATTTTGAAAATAATATATTGAAAATAAGCTCATCTATAAAATTTTCGACTCATATTTGGCTTGATTGATATGAAAGATCAACCAGTTCTGGTCAGAGTCGGTTAGTATGTATGATTATACTCTGTGGTTCATGGCGATGCACTAGCTCTACATCTGGAACCAGGAGTAAGGTCCTAACATCTCATGCCCATCTACGTGGCTAAGTACACAAACACATTAGTCCTATGTGTTGTGAGATGTACTGGCTCCTTAAATCTATAGGTGCATGATATCTAAGGTATGTCCTATGCTAGTTCCATAAAAATGAAAATTAAGAAATAGTAGTAAGAAAATATAATTTGCAAGTTTCTATTCTACTACGCACATGCCCAATTTTTGTCTTAATAGACTAAATTCGGCTTCGGGTAGGGGTTTAGTAAATAGGTCTGCCAAGTTAGACTTCGATTTGACGTATTCGAGTTGTATGGCTCCATAGGCCACATGTTCTCGAATGAAATGGTGTTTGACCTCTATATGTTTGGTCCTAGAGTGACATATCAGATTCTTAGTAAGATTAATTGAACTAATGTTATCTACGTAAAGTTTAGTATTTGTAAAGTCTAACTTAAAGTCGCGGAGAGTGTGCTTCATCCAAAGAAGCTGAGTGACACACTCACCCATCGCAATGTATTCGGCTTCGGTGGTAGATAAGGCAACACAGTGTTGCTTCCTACTGCACCAACTCACTAGACTTGAGCTGAGAAGTTGACAACAATCACTCGTACTCTTTCTATCGAGCTTACTACCGGCATAGTCCAAATCGGAGTAGTCGGTTAGTTCGAACTCGGTAGATCTAGGGTACCAAATACCGACATTAAGTGTACCCTTTAGATATCTAAGGATACGCTTGACTAGAGTTAGGTGAGATTCCTTGGCACGGGTTTGGAACCTTGCGCACATACTTACTGCAAATAAGATATCAGGTCGGCTTGCAGTTAAGTAAAGGAGACTCCCTATTACGCTCCTATAGTATTTTAAATCAATTGGGTTTCCAATTACATCTTCTTCTATATTAACATTAGTTTCCATTGGTGTATTAATAATTTTAGCATCTTGCATTCCAAAGTGTTTAATTAATTCCCTAGTATATTTGCATTGATGTAGGTATATTCCATCTTTAGTTTGTTTAATTTGTAGACCTAAGAAGAAACTTAACTTGCCTACTAAATTCATTTCAAAATCACTTTTCATAAGTGAAATGAACTCATTTAGTAGGATTGAGTTGGTGGTTCAAAAAATAATATCATCTACGTAGATTTGGGCTATGAATATGTCTTTACCTAAGGTTTTTACGAAAAGGGTTGGGTCAACTACACCTTGGTTAAAGCCTTTGGACTTAAGATAAATCAAAAGTCTCTCGTACCAAGCTCGAGGAGCTTGTTTAAGTCCATAAAGAGCTTTCGTTAACCTAAGGACATGATCGGGTTTGTCTAAACTTTCGAAACCGGGGGGTTGACTAACATAAACTTCTTCTTTAATGTATCCATTTAAGAATGCAGATTTCACATCCATTTGAAACAACTTAAGTCCTCAATGTGCTGCATATGCTAATAGCATTCGAATGGACTCTAATCTAGCTACCGGGGCATAGGTCTCGTCGTAATCTAAACCTTCGACTTGACTAAACCCTTTAGCAACTAGTCTAGCTTTATTTCTAACCACTTCACCTTTATCATCAAGTTTATTTCTAAACACCCACCTTGTTCCAATGATTGTTTTATCTTTAGGTGGTGGTACTAATTCTCATACTTCGTTCCTAGTGAATTTAGCCAACTCTTCTTGCATTGCAATAATCCAATCGGGATCAAGAAGAGCTTGGTCAATAGTTTTGGGTTCAATTTTAGAAATCAAAGATATTTGACTAAGGTTTCTGTATGAGGCTCTAGTTCGAACTCCTAGACTTGGATCACCTATCACTTGGTCGATAGGATGATTCGTTTGAGTCCTAGTTGGTTTTGGGTTTGAGTCTACAACTTGATCCATAGGATGACTCGTTTGAGTTCTAGTTTGGTTGGAGTCATCTATCACTTGGTCAATAGAGTGACTTGGTTGACTTAGGTTAGGATTAACACTAGACCTGATCTCCGGATCAGAGTTAGGTCTAGTATGAGTCAGCTCGCTAATTGGGGTTGCCGGGGGTTTTGTAGGTTCGTGTCCTTCATCAAATACTACATTGATAGTCTCCTCGACTCTAAGGGTGTCGTGGTTATATACTCTATAAGCTCTGCTTGTAGTCGAATATCCTAGAAAGATTCCAGTCGTGGTTTTGGATGTAAATTTCCCTAGGTAATCCTTAGTGTTTAGGATATCTACCTTACACCCAAATACCCTAAAGTACTTGATGTTAGGTATTTTATCGTGATAAATCTCGTATGAGGTCTTAAGGTGCCTCTTTACCATAAGGATCCTATTTTGGACATAGCATGCCGTACTCACGGTTTCCGCCCAAAACCTATCGGGTAGGTTATACTCATTTAACATTGTCCTAGCGGCTTCTTGTAGGGTTCTATTTTTGCGTTCTACTTGGCCATTTTGTTGTGGAGTTCTAGGGCAAAAGAACTCATGGTGGTATCCATTTAGGTTACAAAATTCTATAAACCTATGGTTTTCGAATTCACCACCATGATCAGTCCTAAGTCTTTTGATTTTAATGTTTTATTGATTTTCTATTAACTTAAATAGGTTGATTAATTGATCTAGGGTATCACTTTTGTGTTTGATGAACCTAACCCAAGTAAATCTAGAGTAGTCATCAATAATGACTAAATAGAATTTACTTCCATTAAGTGACTTAGCTCCGTGTGAATCAAGTAGATCCATGTGTAGGAGCTCAAGAACACTTTTGGTTCTTTCTTGATTAGTTAGTTGATGTTGTGTCCTAGATTGTTTACCTTGTTGACAAGCATTACATATTTTATTATCCAAGTTATTGAGGTTAGGCAAACCTCTGACTAAGTCACTCTGACTCATCTTGTGGATGAGTCTTGGGTGTGAGTGATCGAGTCGTCGGTGCCACAACCATGATTCCTCTTGCCGTGTCATAAGACACTTAGTTGAGGAGTTAGTTAAGTTAATAGTGTAAATGTTGTTATTTTTAGTTCCCTTAAGAATTGTTTTAGAGGTTTCGTTTGTATTAATTACGCATTCATTTTCTAGAAATATGACCTTATAGTTATTATCACACAATTGGCTTACACTAAGTAGATTATATTGAAAATTTTCTACTAATAAAACGTTTTGAATAACAAAATTTGAGTTAAGCTCAATATCACCTGATCCGATGATTTTGAGCTTGCCGTTATTTCCGAAGGCTACCGATCCTTATCGTTTGAATCGAAGCTTCGAAAACTTGAGTTGATCCCCGGTCATGTGTCGGGAGCAACCACTGTCCAACATCAATTGATCCTACACGCAAGGTAGTTGGATCGGATATTGGATTTATTAAAGATTAGTTGAAAATTATTAACCTAATCATCTCACCCATGTCTACATGATCAAACACGTTAACCCTATATGTTCTTGTGAGATGACTTCCAATTTTACTTGATTTAAATTTAATGACTTAAACACTTGTCAACCTTGCGTTAGATTCGGATTTGACCTTAGGCTTATCAAGTCACATTTTCAAGATCATGGCTTCCCGGTCGTGGCGAGGCACAGAGACCTTCTTTGATCGGAACGACGACCACTTCCTTAGACAAAGCCATTTTCAAGAAAATAGTAACTTGACTCACCTAAGACCACTTCCTGGTCTAACTAGTCTAGGATACGACGAGGTAGCTTCAGCTAGTTCCACTCGGTCAAGTGAACCGAACTAGATACACCTTATCTAGCTCGAATACACGAGACTCCGTTTTCCTAGCATACTATCATCTCGCCTCGTCCTGGTACTATATTATCAAGTGTTGACGAGTTGTAGTCCTATCTAACCATTCTAAAAAGAAAAACCTAAGCATACAATTTCTAAGTTAAAACACAAACAAATTTCGTACTAGCTCCCCTTGGACCGTTGAATCGATTCGGTCTCTCCACATAGTGGATTTGGTCATTGGGAACCCAATACTAGTTTGATCCTAAGTTTGAAATCAAGGTGGTCTTAGGGACCCATGCTTGGACACATTTTTTATGTCGACTTACAATCGACATATACGACTTATTGGTCGTGTTTGAGCTAAACCCTAGCCCGACCTTGTTGTACACGGCCCTTTGCAATCCAAGTAGTAGGTCAAGTCCTTTGGATCCCAAAGTAAACCTTTCCAACGTATTCCTAAGATCTTCGACTTGACTCTTCAAGAGTGAGTTCTCAACTTCGAGTTTTTCAACCCGAGTTGAGTCCTTCTCTTGAACTCGACTAGTCGAAGAGGTTAGGGAGACCTCGTGTTTGAGGAGTTTAACTTCCTCAACCAGGGTCTCGACCATGGACTCGGACTTAGCTAACTTTCTATTTAAAAACTTAATTGCACTATAAAGTGTAGTAATGAGAGATCGACTTACCTTGAGTGTATCTTTTGAACCGGATATGTATTCGTGGCTTATCTTGAATAGTGCTTCGCAGTCCGACTCGTCTTCGGTTTTCGATTCAAGTTCCGGTTCTGACTCCGTCTCCGATTCCACCGGTTTAGCCATGAGGACTCGATCATCGTCTTCTTCCTCGGAAGCTTCTTCCTAAGTAGCGTTGAGTGCCTTTTTGTGTTTCGGTGCCTTGCTCTTGAGTTTTGGGCATTCGGACTTGATATGTCCAAACCTGTTGCATTCATAACATCTAATATTTGAACTTTTAGTCTTACCTTCGTTGGGTCGAGTGACGGTTCATTTTCAGCCCTTGACTATCCTCCGAACTAGGTTGACTAGTTCGGCCTCCATTTCCGAGTCAACCTCCGAATCCGACTCATCCTCTTCTTCCTTCGGGGGTGGTTTGCTAGCGGTTTTCTTCTTTGAACCTGCAAATAGTGCTATACCTTTCTCGGGTTCCGAGTTAGACTGCTCATGAAGTTCGAAATCAGAAAAAAGTTCATCTAACCTAAGTTTAGAAAGATCCTTGGAGACCTTGTAGGCATCGACCATGGATGCCCACAAGGTAGTCCTCGGAAAGGAGTTTAGGAAATACCTTATAAGGTCGTGGTTTTCGACCTTTTGCCCGATTGCGTGTAGATTGTTGACTATGTCCTGGATGCGGGCATGGAGTTGCGTCGCCGTTTCATGTTCCTGTATTTTTAGATTATATAATTTATTAAATAAAAAGTCGCGCTTACATACCTTGGCTTCATCGGTCCCTTCGTGTAGCTCCACTAGCTTTGTCCAAAGGTCCTTTGCGCTGATGAAGGGGCCGACACGATTTAACTCCTCCTTGGACAAGCTGCATTGGAGGATTTGTGTTGCCTTGGCGTCGGCTTCGACTTGTCGTTTTGTTGCAATGGTCCATTGGTCATAACCCAAGGATTCATCAACTTTGTTAGTCGGAAGTGTGAAACCTGTTTGGATTATGATCCACATCTCGATTTGGGTTTTGAGAAAGCATTCCATCTGACCTTTCCAGTAACGGAAATCATCTCCGTTGTAAAACGGAGTCGGACGATGCTAAAACCCTCGAGATGGGCCATTTGGAAGGGAAACCTTGCACAAAAAATACCAAAAAAAAACATGAAAAAGGTTCCAAGACTTCGCCTTGGATTAGTATTGTAGGAAATGAAAAGAAACAAAAGGAATAAACGAGAAATAACCAACTAAAATAAAAGATGAGCACTTACAACCTTCGATGTCCCGGAAAAGGTACTAAACGATGGTTTTTTGGGATGAATACAGCTTGTTACGAGGGTTTACCTTCATAACAATGTAGATCTTTTCGAGAGCTTCGTTTTGGTAGGTAGACCGTTTCGTGGGTCAACTTGTACGAAAAGTTATGCCCATTTTACCGTCGGCTACTCCAAAAGCGAATACTTGCAAAACAAAACCAAACGAAGAGTACCAAGACTTCGTCTTGGATTAGTAGTACGGGAGAAAAATTTAAATGAACGAAAAACAAATCTGTAAAAAATGCTAGATTAGTGGTTTCACCAAATCTAAGCGCCCCCGGCTCTGATACCAATTGTTGGATCGAAGCGGTTCGCTAGAGGGGGGTGAATAGCGAAAAACCTTTTTTTCTTTTCGAGTTCATATCAAAACAATTAAGTGCAGCGGAAAGATAAATGAAACAAAAAGAGACAAGATATTTTTTTACTTGGTTCGTAGCCTTCGGCTACTACTCCAATACCCTAACGGTCCTAGACGGTGTACAGAGGGCAATTCACTAAAACACTCCTCCTCGTTGGAGGTAGGAGTTTGACGATTACAAAAACCTTCGAAGCAAAAAGATAGAGAGACAAACCCTCTCTTCTATTTAAGTAAAATGCAACTATAGAAAACCTTGATTAAAAAGAATTGCAATATTGAAAGCAATAACAAAGTAAGATTATACCAACAACTAAAAAAAACAACTTAAGCTAGGGTTGTTGGCCGCACTTCGTTGTTGTAGAGTCGTCGGAGAGTCGCAGCGTTGCGGAGGCTTTTGAGCACTTAGAATTGATGAAGAAAACCTAGGTTAGGACCTCCTTTTATAGCCTTTGAGCCCCTTTTCGAGAGGAACCCTAGCCAACCATATTTGAGCACCACTCCCCTTGAAATTTGGTGATAAGCCTTGCCTCCTCGAAGCGAATCCTTTGACCATCAGTCGACTGATGGCCATCATCAGTCGACTGATGGCAGCATCAGTCGAGTGCTAACCTCCGACAGTCGACTGATTGACGGCAGTCGAGTCCTCCAAGCTGGCAGTCGACTGATGCTTGCTGCAAGTCAAAGTTAGCTTAACAAAAATATTATTTTGACGGCCTCCGACCATCCGATCTCGACCTAGACCACCTATAGGATGTCTTTGGTCGGATCTACGCTTAAGATCATCCCCATAAAGAGGATACGACCTCACTTACGCTCGTACACACGAGTTTACCTCGATAATTACTGTGTTGCTTTTGCTTCCGGCCTTCCACTCGATTCCTTCGGCTCCCTCCGAAGTCACTCGAGTGTCGCCTGACCACCGCGGCTTCCTCCGGGTGTCGCTAGCCTTCAGTTCCAGCTATAGCAATTTTCTGCACACTCGATTAAGCTCGTGAGATCGACATGAGCTTAACTTTTTATCGTTTGCTATAATCAAAACTCAGGTTCGACTTAGGTGCCTACTGCACCAACAAAGCTGAGTCCGTGCTATGTGGGACCGTATCCGATATTGAAGAGAGTTGACAATGTAGCTTACGAGCTAGAGCTGCCTCAAGAGATGTCGGCTATTAATAATGTCTTCCATGTTTCGATGCTCAAGAAGTGCATTCCCAGTACAGACCAAGTGATCGAGCCACAAACGGTGCAAGTTCAAGAGGACCTGAGTTATGAAAGTCGGCCTATCCAGATACTAGACCGAGAATTCAAAAGAAAAAGGAATAAAGAGGTGCCCTTAGTGAAGGTCCTGTGGCAAAATCAACGGTACGAAGAAACCACCTGGGAATACAAGGAGGACATGAAACAAAAGTACCCAGAGTTATTCTAGGTTTCGAGGACAAAACTTTTAAAAGGTATGAAGGATTGTAACGCCCGTAAAATTCCTAGCAATTTTACAAGAATTTTTGCATGATTATAATGGGCTTTGTATGGTCTCTTTCAAAAAAATAAAAGAAATAGAGTCAAAAAGGATGCATGGCCCAGGATTTGAACCCTAAACCCCCAAGTAGATAGCTAATCCTTAAGATGCACCCAATAACCAGAAGCCCAGTAGGGTTGTGGTATTAGAAGGGTATGAGATATGATAGATAAGGGTAAGGGAGGCTAAGGGACACCTTCAAGTGAATAAATAGGGGAATGAGGAGACAAGAGAAACCACAATTTCCATTCTCCACTTCTCTTCTTCTTCCTCACTGAAACCCTAAGCTCCCCCTCTTCCATTTTCCGAAAACCAACCAAGCAAGAAGAGGGCCCTAGTCTTGGCATCACTTAAACAAAGAGAAGGATGTAAGTATCCCCTCACCTGCAGTCAAGTTGCATCGGTTGATGGTTGTTAAGAAATTTCTTCATTAAACTTTCGGCCAACACCCTATACATGCTTCCCATGATTGTCCATGCTTTGTTTTGTATGAATATGATGTTAACATGTTTCTAGATAGGCTTGGTTTAAGGGTTTGATCTTCAATCTTCATGAAACTTTCAGCCAAGACCCTATACATGCTTCCCATGAATGTCCATGCTATGTTTTCTAGGAATATTATGATAACAGGTTTCTAGATAGGCTTGGTTTAGGTGTTTGATCTTTAAGCCTCTTGAAACTTTCGGCCAATAACCATTTAGATGAAGATATGTTATGTTTTGAATGTAGATGAAGATATTATGTTGATAGCTAAGCTAGATTCAAGTGTTGGATCTTTAAGCCTCTTGAAACTCTCGGCCAAGACCTATTTAGGCCCCTAAGGGCCTTCCATGCCATGATCTATATGTGATGGAATTAACATGTGGTTAGTTAGATCTTGTACAAGTTGTTTAGGGTTTAAAATTTTGTGAGAACCCCAAGAAGTTTAGATCACACCATGTTATGCTTGTTCATGATGTTTATGCCATACTCTATATGTGTGTGATGTTAGTATGATGTTAAGTAGACCTTGCACAAGTTGTTTAGCATGTAAACTCCTAAGAACCCTCCCTTAGGGTTTCAGCCAACCCATGTACATGCCCTCTACTAAATCCTCCATGCCATGCTACATGTAGAAAAAGATGCAAACATGATGTTAGTTAGATTTTATGATAGCATGATTGGTTGATGTCACTACCTTATGTCCATGTTAATTGTATGAATGTATGATTATGTTCTGCTTATTGCCATGTTAATTGTATGAATGTATGATTATGTTATGCCTATTGCAATGTTAATTGTATGAGTGTATGATATGTCATAAAGAAGGAACATGATATGTAGTGTAAAGAAATATAATATGGTATAAAGAAGGAACATGATATGATATTAAAAGAAATATGATATGTTATGAAGAAAGAAACATGATATGTTATAAAGAAGGAACATGAGATGTTATGAAAAGAAACACTATATGTTATGAAAAGAAATATGATATGTTATGATAAGGAACATGATATGCTATTTTACTTTTTGCATGGCTTGTACTGGACCCTGATAAGGTCCAAGGGATGGGCTCCTACGTGCCCCTGGGTCGACGGTCGTAGTACAAACCTAGTACGGGATGGGCTCCCAGATGCCCTTGGCCGACGGTCATAAGTATGGGCTTAGGATTGGCTCCTATGTTATGTTGCCCCTAGGCTGACGGACAAGGTACGTGCCTAGTACTCTAGTAGGTTCCGGATTAGCTACCTCGGGTCTATTTGGGATGTGCGCTATGATGATGATGTATGTGGTGTAGGGAGTTGCTTCGGAGACTCATTGGCTCCCATGTCCCCGGATTAAAATTTTCACTAATGAAAGAATTAATCCGGATGGGATGAGTTTCCTTAGCACAACCAATTCGTCATCGTGCTAACAACTTGAGTGATCGCTTGAACAAACTAGTTGTTCAAGAAACACAACTCTTCTAGTTAGTTAGCCGCGGAAGAGACGACGGACGGATCGCCGGTTTTTGTGTTTGTCTTCGGGGTCCATGATTATACAAAATATATACTAATGCACACTTGTATAATCAACACATAAAAGAACATGCTTAGATCAGAATATAAAGTTGTTAAACTTTTATACCTCATGATCTTCTACCATATGTCCTATCCTCCTCGTGGACGACGTGTGGGCGAAGATCCACCACGAGTAGAAGCCTTCTAGATCACGTTCTTCCCTTCCATGTCCGCTGCGAACAAAGAGAAGAACCAACAAAACCTTTCCTTTCTAGAACCGGCCACCAAGCAAGGGAGTTTGATGCAACCGCCGGCCAAGGAACGAGTGGATGAGCGCCGGCCAACTTGTTGAAGTGTTGCCGCCGGCCACCTAGAGGTTGGAGAAGTGTCGGCCACCAAGGAGTTGGAGAACCGCCGGCCACCAATGAGCAAAGGAGGAGGAAGAGATGAACACCGGCAATGGATGAGAATAGGATGAGGGGCGCCGGCCAAAACCCTAGGGAGAATAAGCTTGCCGCCCACTTCTAGCCACCCAAAACCCTAGCTCCTCTAGGGTTTGTTGCCGACCACTTTGAGATGAGCCAAACCCTAATTTCCAATCTCTATCTTGCCGCCCAAGCCTTAGCCATCTATATATAGAGTTGGGCCTAAGCCTCCTTTAATCTCCACCGTCGGATCTAGGGATTTAATCTCCACCGTCGGATCTAGGGTTTTATCCCAACCGTCGGATCTAGGGTTTCATCCCAACCATCGGATCTAGGATTTCATCCCAACCGTCAATTTTAGGGTTTCATCCTAACCATCGGATCTAGGGATTTAATCCCAACGTTGGTTCTAGGGTTTCATCCCAACCATCGGATCTAGGGATTTAATCCCAACCGTTGGTTCTAGAGTTTTGTTTTACATCCTTGGATCTAGACTTCTTTAGGATTATATTAGGCTACGATAGGGACCATAAGGAGGAGTTGGATCTTGGCCACCCGATGGATCGGAACCACAAAAACTTGATCCATCAAAGATCTTCCATTCCACTAGAGGATCATCATTGAACAACCTTACCAACCCCCATAAATTAATATAGGCTCCATATATTATTTGTACATTCATCTCCCCGTGTTTAAGATATCGAATGTCCGTCAATTAATTAATTTACTGACCATCAATTAATTAACATCTAATTCCTCGAGTAGTACCACTCAACCTTATCATCATGTTGACTAAGTCAACTAGCTGGGTTTACATGATGAACCTTATGAGCTCCTCAAGGGGACATCATCAACCTAATATATAGGACACGGTTTCCTCCTATAATCAACGGCACGCCATGTAAATAATATCATTTCCCAACTTACCGGGCATATTGATTTAATCCATCTAAATCTAACCCTCTGGTAAATCAAAGAAATAAATACTAAGTACATGTACCCGTTATTATATCAGGATTAAGAGCATGTACAATATAATATCCGAGGTCCGATTCAATTATGTAGTCAGCAATTAATTGAATCACCTCTATGTCGGTCTAGCTCAATACACCTAAGTGTACTAGTGTAACTTTATGTTCAAGACAAAACAATACCAAGCTACACTACAACCATGCCAATGGTTTGTCCAAAACCATCTTGGTTGTGAGCCTCTACTTATATTTTACAAGGGACTGATAACATGATCTTCTGTGCCACACCAAGCACCATGTTATCTACAATGTAAAATATTAGACAATATGCACACACATATAATAAATATATAAAGTGCAAACAATGATCATGTGATTCTTATTCCAAAATAAAATGTTCATACAAAAAGAGCTAGGCTTTCTGTATACATTCCAACAATCTCCCACTTATACTAAAAGACTATGCCGTCATCACACTGCCATACATCTGATCCCCATGTCCTCCACATGCCTATCAAACGCTTTCGCTGGAAGGGCCTTAGTGAATGGATCCGCCAGGTTATCCTCTGATGCAATCTTGGCGACAGTAACTTCTCCTCGCTTTACGATCTCTACTATAAGGTGGTACTTGCGCTCTATGTGTTTACTCGCCTTATTGGCTCGTGGTTCCTTCGAGTTTGCAACTGCACCACTGTTATCACAATAAATTGTGATAGTTCTGGGCAAACCAGGAATCACATCCAAGTCCATCAAGAAGTTCCTGAGCCATACAGCTTCCTTGGCTGCCTCAGAGGCTGCCACATACTCAGCTTCCATGGTAGAGTCCGCCACGCATTTCTGCTTGACACTCCTCTATACTATGGCTCCACCTCCAAAAGAAAACACAAACCCCGAGGTAGACTTACTCTTATCCCTATCTGATTGGAAATCCGAATCCGTGTAACCCACAGGGACTAATTGATCTGCCCGGTAAACCAGCATATAATCCCTAGTCCTTCTCAGGTACTTCAATATATGCTTTACCGCAGTCCAATGTCCCTGTCCAGGATTACTCTGATATCTACTAACCATGCCCACGGCAAAGCAGATATCCGGTCTCGTACATAGCATAGCATACATAAGGCTTCCTACTGCCGAAGCATAAGGAACCGCCTTCATGTCCTCTATCTCCTTTGATGTTTTGGGACACATCTCTTTAGATAAAGGAAGTCCATGCCTAAAAGGTAGAAAACCTTTCTTGGAGTTCTGCATGCTAAAACGAGCAAGGATAGTGTCAATGTATGAAGCTTGAGATAAGCACAACATCCTTTTCTTGCAATCCCTTATAACTTTGATCCCAAGGATGTGTCCCACTTCTCCCAAGTCCTTCATGTCAAACTATTTGGACAACCATACCCTTACGTCTAATAATACTTTGATATTGTTGCCAACTAACAAAATGTCATCTACGTATAGTACAAGAAACACCACTACGTTTCCGTCACATCTCTTGTATACACTGTTAGTTAAAGCCCTAGAACAAATCATGTGATGGTTGAATGGGGAACATTTTGTATCATATTCTATAAAGGCAAAGGATTGGTTATTATATTTACATCTTGCTTGTGCCAGCTAATTTAAATATAATAATGCCCTAGAAAAGTAGGTTCTTATCTACAGCACATCAATTGGCAGAATTGATTATGAGAGGCTGTAGAGAACACTTTCCTAAATGTTCCTAGTCGAGTATTAATATGCAAGGGCAATATTAATACATAAAGACTAGCATGTAGGTCAATTGATGACTTGATCTCACAAGTCATGGATATATGATATCAAGTTGACACATGGGTATATATTGGAGAATATATACTGAACTGACCCGCCATGAGAAAGTTTCATGGATCGTTATATGAGTGTCATAAACTTTCTCATGTGACTATTGGTATGAATAGTCCTCGGACCAAGTCACTACGGTTCCCTACATAAGGAGTTATGTACTTTGGTATCGTCAAACGTCACCCGTAACAGGGTGGACCATAAAGGCGATTACTGGGTATATAACAAATTATGCGGAGGGATGTGAGTGATGTAGATGGGATCTATCCCTTCCATATGACGAGTGATATCGGTGGGCCTTGATTGAGTAGAACTACTAAAACGCATGGCCATGCTCGAATGAGTCAATATGAGATATTGAGCTCATTTGTTTGAGTTAGTTTACTCAGGGATCAAGAAACACATAGATTGATCGAGGATGACACGGTCTATGCCTCATTGATCAATCTGATATCAAGGATAGAAGGACACGGTCATACATTATAGTAGTCACGGAAAGGTTAGTCGGATCTTGACTTATCTCATAACTTGGGTAGCAATGATGCATTGCTAGATGCCGCTCATTGCTTGTGTATCTAAAAGAGTTTAGATCCACGGCCAACGTTATGAGAGCCTATAGGGTCACACACAAAGAGCATAATAAATAGAGGAATTAGAGTATTCTAGTTTGACTAGAATAATATGGGAATAAGCTTAAGTACAAAATGGTTTTTGGACTTTAAGCTTAATGAGAATTTTAGCTAATTGATTTAATGAGATTAATTCAATATGTTACCTTATTGATTTAATAAGATTAATTCAATATGATAACATAAGCTTAATTGAATTAATAAGATTAATTCAATATGATAACATAAGCTTAATTGAATTAATAAGATTAATTCAACATGCATGAATGCCACATAAGAATGCCACATAAGCATGCCACATAAGCATGCCACCTAAGCATCCACCTAAGCTAGTTAAGGTGGAAGGAAACAAAATGGTTTTGTCTCCTTAAGTGGCCGGCCAAACAAGGAAGCCAAATCCTTTTTGAGTGTGTCTCAATGCAATGGATTGCATTGAATGTGAAGGAGGTGGAAGGGTTTTTCCAACCCTATAAAAGGCTCCATGGAGTGGCCGGCCATAGAGAGTTTTTGGTGTTGTGGTTGTGAGAAAGCTTGGTGGAAGCATTAGTTGTGTGGGTTTGTGAGTGTAGGCTAGCAAGAAGAGGAGTCTTCTTCTTCCTTTCTCCTTTTCCCTCTCTTCCTCTCCTTTAGGGACTTCTCTAGCAAGAAGTAAAGGAGAGCTCTTCTAGTTTTCCTTTTGTGAGACAAGAGCGTGCTCGTGTGGATACGTATAGAGGCACGGACACTTGAACGTGCTAAAGATCAAACAAACCGAAAGGAAAAGCGGGATTAACAAGGGCACGCAACAAAGGTAATCCTCTCCTATAAGATAGGTTTGGTTTAGAGAAATTTATTTTATACGAGTTTGCTTTCGCATGGATCACTTGGAAGGGATCCTATTTTCCGTTGCGCATATGCCATTTGGCATAAAGAATTCCCTACAGTGGTATCAGAGCCACTTGCGAAAGATCGTATAAAAATAGGTTTTCTCTATTTTATATGTGATATAGAAGTAGGATAAATTTTATTATGAGTTGATAATTGCATTAGCAAATTTTCAAACATAATAAAATATCCAATGTCTTTTAAAAGTTAAAATGACATGGTGCATGGTTATGGCCTAGTCCCAAAAAGTTTGTGATTGTGTGTTGTAATTCTTAATACGGCCTGCGTGTCGTGCCTTTCTCCTAATATTCTTGTTGTAAAATTAGTTTTAGACTCGAATGTAACTCGAGTATTTCTCCTTTTGTAATGTACAAAACAAGGATGGAGGGTCCATTGGAAGATGAGGTTACAAGGAGGAAGTCAACACACAAGACAACCAAAAGGAAGCACTTAGGAGAAGATGCTATCCCTAGGTTGACCAATCAATCTTTTCATTGGCTTGAGAAGATTGTAGAATAAGGGCCATAACCATGACACGTTAGTTTAATATGTATGTGATGCATGTTAGTTTAGCTTGTATGTGATGCATGATTAGTTTAGCTTATATGTGATGTATGCTAATATGTATATGATACATGTTTATTTCTTAATAAGTCTAAACGATATGCCTACCAAAGTTGGTACTCACTACTTCCTCGATCATTTGTTATTGGGTTTGCCAAAGCAAAGCAATGCATTTTATCTTGGAGGGGTGCGAGTGGACAATCGTGATGTCCCGCTATCAGTCTTGGTTAAGACTTAATTAAGTGTTTTCTTAATTGGTTAAGAAAGTAGAGGCATATATTAGCTTTGAACATAAGTGTTAACATTAGTTTTGTGTGATTTCCGAACATCAGCTTTGTCTTAGAAGTGGTCGTTGCTCGATATCCAAGAAGGCCCTGTGCCTCGCCCACTTTAGGAATAAACACTAAACTAATCTAAAACTTAACCAAAGCTATTAAAGAGTTACATCAGATGTAATTGGCAAAAGATTGCCTACCTAATTATAGTACGTCTTGGGCGATTAGCCAAAGCTAACTCAAGACGAATTATGATGTGGATCTTTATCCCATATAAATTTATAGCTAAATAGTAGCTATGAGAATTTAGTGGGAGCCTCATTTAATTAAAGGCCTAATTAAATGATTTAGGTATGATACTTAACTTTGCATTTTAATGTTGTAGATCACCATGTCATCTAACACGACACACCCTCAACTTGCGATCTCCTTGAGAAGGACAAGCTCAATGGAGCAAACTTTCTTGGATCGGTATAGGAACTTGAGGATTATCCTCAAGCAAGAACGCAAACTATATGTCCTAGAGGTCTACCCCTGAAATACCCGCCCTACGACTGTGCTGAAAAGGATGCTTATAAGAAGCATCAAGATGACGCATTAGATGTGTCATGCCTTATGCTTGCCACCATGAACTCTGAGCTTCAGAAGCAACATGAGAACATGGATGCCTATGATATGGTTGAGCATTTGAAACAACTATATCAAGGACAAGCTAGGCACGAGCGTTTTGAAGTGTCTAAGGCTATTTTTGCATGCAAGATGCAAGAAGGAACACCTGTAGGAACTCACGTACTCAAAATGATTGGGACGCGTTGAGAACTCGAAAGACTAGGTTTTCCAGAGCCAAGAATTGGCAATCGATGTTATCCTGCAATCGTTCGAAGCATACAATCAATTTCATGAATTATAACATGAATGAAATTGATAAACCTTTGCCTGAGATTCTCAGAATGTTGAGAACTGCTGAACCAAATCTCAAGAAGAAAGTTAGTAATGTACTAATGGTCAAGAAGGACAAAGGTAAGCGCAAAGGCAAGGGTAAGACCCAAGCCAAAGGCAAGGCCAATTAATCCACTTCAAAGGGTAAAGGTAAAGTACCTAAGGAAGGGGACTGCTTCCATTATGCGGTGAGGTCGACACGAAGCGGAACTGCAAAGTCTACCTTGAGGAAGTAAAGAACAAGAGAAGTGGGACTTCTGCCTCAGGTATACACGTTATAGAAGTTAATCTATCTATTTCTTCAACATGGGTATTAGATACCGGATGTGCATCTCACATTTGTACTAATGTGCAGGGTGAGAAATAGTAGAATAATGGCAAGGGTGAAGTGGACCTCTGAGTAGGCAATGGCGCAAAGTTCTTCTTGTTGTTGTAGGAACATATTCTTTGTCTTTGCCTTTGGGCTTATCTTAGAACTAGAGGAGTGCTTCTATGTACCGCATTAACAAAGAAAATAATTTCTGTATCTTGTTTAGACAAGAAAAACTTTTCTTTTATAATAAAGGACAAATGTTGTTCCATTTATTTAAATGAAATGTTCTATTGTAATGCACCACTTATGAATGGTCTCTATGTTGTAGATTTAGATAACTCAATTTATAACGTAAATACCAAACGGTTCAAATCGAATGATTTGAACCACATATCTCCGCATCACGCCTAGGTCACATAAATGAAAAATGAATATCCCAACTCCATAAAGATGGATTATTGGACTCATTTGATTTTGAATCATATGAGGTATGCGAGTCTTGTCTTTTAGGAAAGATGACTAAAACTCCATTTAGTGGACATGGCGAGAGAGCGACGGACTTGTTAGGACTCATACATACTGATGTATGTGGCCCTTTCAATGTCGAAGCAAGAGGAGGCTATAAGTACTTTATTACTTTCACTGATGATATGAGTAGATTTGGCTACTTATATTTGATGAGACATAAGTCAGAATCCTTTGAAAAGTTCAAAGAATTCAAGAATGAAGTACAAAACCAACTTGGTAAGCGTATTAAGCTACTTCGATCAGATCGAGGTGGTGAATACCTTAGTCAAGAGTTTCGTGATCACCTGGCTGAGTGTGGAATAATATCCCAACTCACTCCCCCTGGAACACCACAATGGAATGGTGTATCTGAGAGGAGAAATCGTACTCTATTAGATATGGTACGATCAATGATGAGCCAGACTGATCTACCTACTTCCTTTTGGGGTTTATCTCTAGAGACAGCCGCTTTCACACTTAATCGCGTTCCATCAAAAGCCGTAGAAAAGACACCATATACGATATGGACCGGGAAGAGTCCCAAAATGTCTTTTATAAAGATTTGAGGTTGTGAAGCTTACGTTAGACGTCAAGTCTCAGATAAACTAGGACCCAAATCAGATAAGTGTTATTTTGTAGGATATCCCAAGGAAACTAAGGGATATTACTTTTACAATCCCACACTTGGCAAGGTGTTTGTTGCCAGAAATGCTGTCTTTCTAGAAAGAGAATTTATTCCTAGAAATACTAGTGGGAGTAAAATTCATCTTTGAAGAAGTTCAAGATGATGATAACACTAAGGCTTCGATGGAAAATGAACAGGCACCACAAAGTGTTGTGGATGAGGAATTTGTTGCCCAAAGAGTTGTGGAGCAAACACCTGTTCAAGTAGACCAACCTCTTCGTAGATCTAATAGGATCCGTCAACCCGAGAGATATTCTTTTCTCTTAAGCGACAACGGTGAAGTATTGCTTGTCGATCTTGGCGAGCCTACATCCTATCAAGAAGCTATGATGAGCCCAGATTAGAAATGGCTAGAGGCCATGAGATCGAAATGGAATCCATGTACACTAACCAAGTATGCACTTTGGTTGATCCACCTGAAGGAGTAAAACCCATTGGGTGTAAGTGGGTCTTTAAAGTAAAGACTGACATGGATGGTAATAAGCATACCTATAAAGGTAGATTGGTGGCTAAAGGATTCAAACAAATTCATGGTATTGACTATGAAGAAACCTTTTCACCGATTCGATGCTTAAATCCATTCGGATCATACTTGCTATTGCGACCTACCATGATTATGAGATCTGGCGGATGGATGTCAAAATCGCTTTTCGAATGGAAAGCTACTCGAGGATGTGTACATGACACAGCATGAGGGTTTTGAAGATCCAAAGCATCCTGGAAAGGTATGCAAACTGCAAAGGTCCATTTATGGACTAAAGCAAGCCTCTCGAAACTGGAATCTTCGATTCGATGATGCAATCAAAGAGTTTGGTTTCATCAAGAATGAAGATGAACCTTGTGTCTACAAGAGAAATAGTGGGAGCACGATTGTATTTCTTGTCTTGTATGTAGATGACATACTTCTCATCGGAAATGATATTCCCTCACTCCATGTGAAGATGTGGTTAGGAATTGTTTCTCGATGAAAGACTTAGGTGAAGCTGCCTATATTCTAGGCATCAAGATCTATAGAGCTAGATCTAAAAGATTACTTGGCCTATGTCAGAGTACATACATTGATAAAGTGCTTGATCTTTTTGCTATGCAAAATTCCAAGAAAGCATTTCTGCCTTGATCACATGGTGTGAGTCTTTCGAAGACTCAATGTCCCTCTTCTAAGGAGGAGAGAGATCGCATGGATAAGATCCCTTATGCATCCGCTATAGGGTCTATCATATGCGCCATGCTTTGTATACTGTCACGACATCTCGTATGCTTTGAGCATGGCGAGTAGATACTCGGATCCGGTGAAAGTCATGGATAGCGGTCAAAAATATTCTTAAGTACTTACGAAGAACGAAGAATATTTCCCGATATTTGGAGGCAATGAGGAGCTAAGCGAAGGGTTACAAATGATGCAAGCTTCCAAGCATGACAAGGATGACTATAGATCGCAATCGAGTGCGTGTTTTGCACGAATGGTGGAGCCGTGAGTCGAAGAGTTCGGCGAGGACACGATTCTTGATTCTACAATAGCCGAGTATATTGCAAGATCCGATGCGTGAAAAGGAAAGTTTGGCTCGCAAGTTCATCGCTGAACTTGGGGTAGTTCCTAACATTGCAGATCCAATAGACCTCTATTGTGACAACAATGGGGCTATTGCGAGCTAAGGAACCTCGATCACATCAGCGGACCAAACACATACTGCGGCGCTTCCATCTCATTCGAGAGATCATCGATAGAGGAGATGTGAGGATATGCAGAGTACCGACAGAAGCTAACATCGCAGATCCATTGACCAAGGCTTTGGCATAGAGGAAGCATGATGGTCACACTAGGTCACTAGGTATTAGATATCATAGTGATTGGTACTAGTGCTAGTGGGAGATTGTTAGTTAAAGCCCTAGAACCAATCATGTGATGGTTGAATAGGGAACATTTTGTATCATATTCTATAAAGGCAAAGGATTGGTTATTATATTTACATCTTGCTTGTGCCAGCTAATTTAAATATAATAATGCCCTAGAAAAGTAGGTTCTTATCTACAGCACATCAATTGGCAGAATTGATTATGAGAGGCTGTAGAGAACACTTTCCTAAATGTTCCTAGTCGAGTATTAATATGCAAGGGCAATATTAATACATAAAGACTAGCATGTAGGTCAATTGATGACTTGATCTCACAAGTCATGGATATATGATATCAAGTTGACACATGGGTATATATTGGAGAACATATACTGAACTGACCCGCCATGAGAAAGTTTCATGGATCGTTATATGAGTGTCATAAACTTTCTCATGTGACTATTGGTATGAATAGTCCTCGGACACAAGTCACTACGGTTCCCTACATAAGGAGTTATGTACTTTGGTATCGTCAAACGTCACCCGTAACAGGGTGGACCATAAAGGCGATTACTGGGTATGTAACAAATTATGCGGAGGGATGTGAGTGATGTAGATGGAATCTATCCCTTCCATATGACGGGAGTGATATCGGTGGGCCCCTTGATTGAGTAGAACTACTAAAACGCATGGCCATGCTCGAATGAGTCAATATGAGATATTGAGCTCATTTGTTTGAGTTAGTTTACTCAGGGATCAAGAAACACATAGATTGATCGAGGATGACACGGTCTATGCCTCATTGATCAATCTGATATCAAGGATAGAAGGACACGGTCATATATTATAGTAGTCACGGAAAGGTTAGTCGGATCTTGACTTATCTCGTAACTTGGGTAGCAATGATGTATTGCTAGATGCCGCTCATTGCTTGTGTATCTAAAAGAGTTTAGATCCACTGCCAACGTTATGAGAGCCTATAGGGTCACACACAAAGAGCATGATAATTAGAGGAATTAGAGTATTCTAGTTTGACTAGAATAATATGGGAATAAGCTTAAGTACAAAATGGTTTTTGGACTCTAAGCTTAATGAGAATTTTAGCTAATTGATTTAATGAGATTAATTCAATATGTTACCTTATTGATTTAATAAGATTAATTCAATATGATAACATAAGCTTAATTGAATTAATAAGATTAATTCAATATGATAAACTTAAGTGAAATTGAATTAATAAGATTAATTCAACATGCATGAATGCCACATAAGAATGCCACATAAGCATGCCACATAAGCATGCCACCTAAGCATCCACCTAAGCTAGTTAAGGTGGAAGGAAACAAAATGGTTTTGTCTCCTTAAGTGGCCGGCCAAACAAGGAAGCCAAATCCTTTTTGAGTGTGTCTCAATGCAATGGATTGCATTGAATGTGAAGGAGGTGGAAGGGTTTTTCCAACCCTATAAAAGGCTCCATGGAGTGGCCCATAGGGAGTTTTGGTGTTGTGGTTGTGAGAAAGCTTGGTGGAAGCTTTAGTTGTGTGGGTTTGTGAGTGTAGGCTAGCAAGAAGAGGAGTCTTCTTCTTCCTTTCTCCTTTTCCCTCTCTTCCTCTCCTTTAGGGACTTCTCTAGCAAGAAGTAAAGGAGAGCTCTTCTAGTTTTCCTTTTGTGAGACAAGAGCGTGCTCGTGTGGATACGTATAGAGGCACGGACACTTGAACGTGCTAAAGATCCAACAAACCGAAAGGAAAAGCGGGATTAACAAGGGCACGCAACAAAGGTAATCCTCTCCTATAAGATAGGTTTGGTTTAGAGAAATTTATTTTATACGAGTTTGCTTTCGCATGGATCACTTGGAAGGGATCCTATTTTCCGTTGCGCATATGCCATTTGGCATAAAGAATTCCCTACATACACAAGGCTCATCCGGATTTTGAATAAATCCATATGATTGGATTACCTCATCAAAGCAGATGTTCCAAGATCTAGAAGCTTGCTTCAATCCATAAATGGACCGATTAAGCTTACATACAAGATGCTCTTTGTCTTTAGCAATGAATCCCTCTGGTTGTCGTATATAGATGTTCTCCTCAAGACTTTCGTTAAAGGAAGCTGTCTTGATATCTATCTGTCAAATCTCATAATCCATATGAGCAGCTATAGATAAGAGAATCCGCATAGACTTAAGCATAGCTACCGGTGAAAAGGTCTCCTCATAATCGATGCCCTCTTTCTGAGTATACCCTTTCGCAACAAGCCTAACTTTGAAGGTCTCAACCTTCCCGTCTACTCCTCTCTTTTTCTTGTAGATCCACTTGCATCCAATGGCTTTTACACCATCGGGTGGTTCTACTAGCTCCCAAACTTGATTAGAATCCATAGATTCTATCTCTGAATTCATCGCTCTTTGCCAAGATACCGCATCTCTATCTTGGAGTGCCTCGTCATATGTCCAGGGATCAGGTTCATGTTCACCAGGGACTAAGTCCGAAGACTCTCCCAAAAACATGAATCTCTTGGGTTGTCTAACAACCCTCCCACTACGACGAGGTACCTCGTGTGTATGCTCTGTGACACGCGGTGTAGTGACTTGTGGTATCTCCTCTTGTACCGGTGGTACTGAAGTCGGGACTTCCCCTGTCAACTCCTCAAGAACAATCCTACTCTTGGGCTTGTGGTTCATTACATAATCCTCTTCTAGAAATCTGGCGTTCATGCTAACGATCACTCTCTGATCTCTAGGATTATAAAACAAACCACCTTTCGTTCCCTTAGGGTAGCCAACAAACATGCACACTTCTGTACGAGGTTCCAACTTACCAGCATCAGCCTTCAGCACATGTGCTGGACTCCCCCATATCCGAATATGTCTTAGACTAGGCTTTCGCCAAGTCAACAATTCTACAGGGGTAGAAGGTACTGATTTGGATGGAACTAAGTTCAGAGTATACATTGCCATATCCAGTGCATACCCCCAGAACGAAATAGGTAACTCTGAATAACTCATCATCGATCTGACCATCTCCATAAGAGTCATATTCCTTCGCTCCGCTACACCATTCTGCTGGGGTGTGCCAGGTGCAGACAATTGGGATTGAATCCCAGCCTCTGATAAGTAATTCCTAAACTCTCCCAAGAGGTACTCGCCACCACGATCAGATCGTAATGTCTTGATACTTTTACCTTGACAGTTCTCCACATCAGCCTTGAATTCTTTGAACCTATCAAAGCATTCAGACTTGCAACGCATCAAGTAAATGTATCCATATCTTGAATAATCGTCTATAAATGAGACGAAATATTCAAAACCACCTCTTGCCTGGATAGACATAGGACCGCACAAATTAGAATGAACCAATTCTAACACATCTTTGGCTCTATACCCCTTGGCCTTGAAAGGCCTCTTGGTCATTTTACCTTCCAAGCAAGATTCGCAGGTTGGTAGATCCTCCACCACTAATGAACCCAAAGGTCCATCAGCTATCAACCTTTGAATTTTGCTTAGGTTAATATGACCAAGCCTTAGATGCCAAAGATATGTCCGTTCATTCTGAAGGTTCTTTTCTCTTATTAGACTTAGAAGATGAGTTATTGACTTCTATATGCATCGTGGGAGTTTTCGGTTCAAGAATATATAAATTGCCAACCAATGTACCAGAACAGATAATCTCCCTATTCCTTTTTATAACCACTTTGTCATTAAAAGAAATAGAATATCCATCCATAAACAATTTAGAAACTGAAATTAAATTCTTTCTAAAAGTAGGTACATAAAGACAATTTCTCAAAACCAAAACTTTATTCCTATCAAAAGATAAATAAACGTCTCCCACTGCAATAGCCGCCACCTTTGAAGCATTGCCCATGAAGACGGTAATTTCTCCCTCAGCTAGTCATCGGGTTTCTTGGAACCCCTGCAAAGTATTGCAGACATGATCAGTGGCTCCTGTATCTACACACCAGGCACTGGTAGATAACACCGCTAAACATGTTTCAACAACTAAACAAGAAGATATACCTTTGTTCTTTCGGCGAGGACAGTCCGCCTTCCAATGTCTAGTCTGCTTGCAAGTGAAGCACTTGCCTTTCGGCTTCTTCACTCCTGCCTGAGGTCCCACTGCCACTTTCTTCGCTCCACCTTGCTTCTTCTTCTTCTTACCTTTCGGTTTAGAGGAAGAAACCTTACGGCGACCATGGCTTGAGCACTTTGTGAAAAAGCCCCTCTGCCACTGGAGTTACATCGGAAGCTCAGAATACAACCTCTTGTTCATGTTGTAATTGAGGCGGAACTGCTCAAAACTCCTAGGCAGAAACTGGAGAATGATATTGACCTGGGTTTCCCCATCGATCTCAGCTCCGAGGATTTCCATCTCATTAAGATGAGCCATCATCTTGAGAACATGATCCCTAACGGGTGTTCCCTCGATCATGGTGGTCGTCATCAAGTTTCTCATTGCCTCCTGTTTAGTCGCCCTACTCTAATGTCCGAAAAGTTCCTTGAGATTGAACATCATGTCATAAGCTGTGGCTATGGCCTGATACTGATGTTGCAGCACATTTGACATAGATGCCAAAATGTAACACCGCGCCATCTCATCTGCCTTGACCCATTTCTTATAACGTTCTTTTTCCTTTTCATCAGAGTCATCGGAGGGCTTAGGAGGACAGACCTCAAAGAGTACAAATTTGTACTCCTCCGCAGTTAAGACAATATCCAGATTTCTTTTCCAATCAATATAGTTTGGTCCAGTAAGCTTATTTTCTTTTAAAATCACAGCAAGTGGGTTGAAAGCCATTTGAAAATCCTAAAAATCACAATGATCAAAATATTAGATTTCAAATATTATTGATTCCTCAAAACAATAAAAGTCCGAAAACAACCAACACCTCAAATCACCTAGAATATCGCATGCCACGCTGTGTGGACGTATACGAATTCTACATTTGTAAGAGGAGGGTTTTACCCATTAATTTTATTATCTTGTCAACCTTACTTTTTGACAAATAAAATTAATAGTTGGTTCCTCTTTGGCCCTACAAATAAAAGCAGTGACTCCGATGGGGAGGATACTCTTATTTGCATCTAAGTGTGCACCATTACACGATACTAAGGGAATTATTTCTGATTATGTGCCTTACCGCTGTGGAAGTACACATGCTCCTAGATAATTTCCTATAACCATTATTTGACCTAGTGATCCGCAAACAAACTCGTCCGCAGGGAGGAAGGCACTCAGAGCCAACACACAAGTTTGTTGCATCACACGTCAAATTGTAATGGAGGCCACGGGAATTAATTAAAATATCCCTCTCCCACTTAGTAAACTGAAATTGAGGAATTTTAAAGCATACACAACATGCATATAAAAACAAATCAACAATAAATATGGAAAAAAAATAGAATTTTTCCAACTATTATGGCATTGTTCTCCAATACGCATCCCGTCGTGTCGCCACCTCGTCCGCTCAACCTTTTCCCGTGCGCAAGTCACCAAAGAGATCCGAGCGGAGATATATCATTTTAATTTACATCCATCGATCCTATACTCCACGAAAGAGTGTACAAATAATCTAGATCGAAAGTAAACTAAAATGAGCGGCTAAACAATGCCATATTTAATTACAAAAATTAAATACTAATCTAGCCTCGTCAACTTCGAGGATTCAAATAATATACATACAATCACACACAAAACAATCACATACAACCAAATAGCCATAATAGTCGGATCTTATGTCTGCAACAAAAAAGTTAGCCTACGCACATCCTACTATTATCTGGCATACTCAATATATGATATGTGCATGAAAGTAATCGAATCCAAAACACACAAAATCGGAAACCTGGCTCTAATACCAATTGTAGGGAGTTGCTTCGGAGACTCATTGGCTCCCATGTCCCCGGATTAAAATTTTCGCTAATGAAAGAATTAATCCGGATGGGATGAGATTCCTTAGCACAACCAATTCGTCATCGTGCTAACAACTTGAGTGATCGCTTCAACAAACTAGTTGTTCAAGCAACACAACTCTTCTAGTTGGTTAGCCGCGGAAGAGACGACGGACGGATCGCCGGTTTTTGTGTTTGTCTTCGGGGTCCATGATTATACAAAATATATACTAATGCACACTTGTATAATCAACACATAAAAGAATATGCTTAGATCAGAATATAAAGTTGTAAAACTTTTATACCTCACGATCTTCTACCGTATGTCCTATCCTCCTCGTGGACGACGTGTGGGTGAAGATCCTCCACGAGTAGAAGCCTTCTAGATCGTGTTCTTCCCTTCCTTGTCCGCTGCGAACAAAGAGAAGAACCAACAAAACCTTTCCTTTCTAGAATCGGCCACACAGCAAGGGAGTTTGATGCAACTGTCGTCCAAGGAACGAGTGGATGAGCGCCGGCCAACATGTTGAAGTGTTGCCGCCGGCCACCTAGAGGTTGGAGAAGTGCCGTCCACCAAGGAGTTGGAGAACCGCTGGCCACCAATGAGCAAAGGAGGAGGAAGAGATGAACACCGGCAATGGATGAGAATAGGATGAGGGGCGCCGGCCAAAACCCTAGGGAGAACAAGCTTGCCGCCCACTTCTAGCCGCCCAAAACCCTAGCTCCTCTAGGGTTTGTTGTCGTCCACTTTGAGATGAGCCAAACCCTAATTTCCAATCTCTATCTTGCCGTCCAAGCCTTAGCCATCTATATATATAGAGTTGGGCCTAAGCCTCCTTTAATCTCCACCGTCGGATCTAGGGATTTAATCTCCACCGTCGGATCTAGGGTTTTATCCCAACCGTCGAATCTAGGATTTCATCCCGACCGTCGGATCTAGGATTTTATCCCAACCATCAATTTTAGGGTTTCATCTTAACCATCGGATCTAGGGATTTAATCCCAACCGTTGGTTCTAGGGTTTCATCCCAACCATCGGATCTAGGGATTTAATCCCAACCGTTGGTTCTAGAGTTTTGTTTTACATCCTTGGATCTAGACTTCTTTAGGATTATATTAGGCTACGATATGGACAATAAGGAGGAGTTGGATCTTGGCCACCCGATGGATCAAAACCACACCAACTTTATCCATTAATGATGTTCCATTCCACTAGAGGATCATCATTGAACTACCTCACCAACCCCCATAAATTAATATGGGATCCATATATTATTTGTACATTCATCTCCCCGTGTTTAAGATATCGAATGTCCGTCAATTAATTGATTTACTGACCATCAATTAATTAACATCTAATTCCTCGAGTAGTACCACTCAACCTTATCATCATGTTGACTAAGTCAACCAGCTGGGTTTACATGATGAACCTTATGAGCTCCTCAAGGGGACATCATCTACCTAATATATAGGACACGGTTTCCTCCTATAATCAACGGCACACCATGTAAATAATATCATTTCCCAACTTACCGGGCATATTGATTTAATCCATCTAAATCTCACCCTCTGGTAAATCAAAGAAATAAATACTAAGTACATGTGCCCGTTATTATATCGGGATTAAGAGCATGTATAACATAATATCCGAGGTCCAATTCAATTATGTAGTCAGCAATTAATTGAATCACCTCTATGTCGGTCTAGCTCAATACACCTAAGTGTACTAGTGTAACTTTATGTTCAAGACAAAACAATACCAAGCTACACTACAACCATGCCAATGGTTTGTCCAAAACCATCTTGGTTGTGAGCCTCTACTTATATTTTACAAGGGACTGATAACATGATCTTCTGTGCCACACCAAGCACCATGTTATCTACAATGTAAAATATTAGACAATATGCACACACATATAATAAATATATAAAGTACAAACAATGATCATGTGATTCTTATTCCAAAATAAAATGTTCATACAAAAAGAGCTAGGCTTTCAGTATACATTCCAACATGTGGTACAATGTCGGGCCCAATATGTTGAGATTATGTTGAAGTACCTATAAGATTTATGTTTTCAAAGAGCATCTTGCATATACCCTTATTTCATGTCTAAGTGATTATGATGTTTATATGGTTGTTATGCTTATACATTTCTGAATGCTCATGTCATTTCTCTTATATGAATGTTGTGTTTATATGAATGTTATGCTTATATGTTCTTGTATGTTTATATGAATGCTATGCTTATATGTTCTGTTATGTTTATATAAATGCTATGCTTATATGTTCTTGTATGTTTATATGAATGCTATGCTTATATATTCTTGTATGTTTATATGAATTCTATGCTTATATATTCTTGTATGTTTATATGAATGTTATGCTTATAAGTTCTTGTATGTTTATATGAATGCTATGCTTATATATTCTTGTATGTTTATATGAATGCTATGGTTATATGTTCTTGTATGTTTATATGAATGCTATGCTTTTATGTTCTTGTATGTTTATATGCATGCTATGCTCATATGTCCTTAAAAGATCATGTCACTACTCTATGTATAATTCTCGATGTATGGTTTTTGTGAGTAGGAAAGGATCTTACTAAGCCTATGTCCTTATAGTTTTATGTTCCCTTGTACTACAAATAAGGGTAAAGAATGGCTAAACTAAAGGGAGCAGCAGGAGGGGCAAAGTGTGTGTGGTAGTGGCATGGTGGAGGAGATCTGTTTATGTTTCCCATACTTATGCATGTTTTCTTTTAAGTTGAATGTCATGAACTTGAACTAAGTACTTATGAAATGATGATGCATGCTTATGTTTAAAAGAAAGAAAAAAAAAGAAGTTTAAAGTCTTCCGTTGTAAGAAGTATATGTAGTCTTCCGCTGTAAGTGCATGTATGTATGATCGCGTCGCACCACCCTTCCAACCGCCTTTAAAAAGGGCAGGCGTGTCACCTGTATACTTGTTGGTTGGACCAGTAGATACCTTTGACCAGTATTTATGATGGTGTATGGTTTAGACCAGATTTCCTGTGATATATATACATATATATTGTGGATATGTACTTAGGTTGGATAGGTGTAGCATAGCAGACTTTTAGGTATGTCTGCATTTTACATTGTTTGCTTGGTTAGAAGGTATATGCATGTATATGATTATCATGCTGGTGTTTACCTGATGTACCTGTAGAGTTTACTGTTGAATGACATGTGATATCTGATATATATACATGTTCTCTCTTATTACCTGCTGAGTTTTACTCACCACCACGGACCCTGTGTTTTTCTGTCGCCCAGGTAATAGGTAGAAGTCTTCGTGATGGCTTGGAGCACTGCTGGCTGGCATCATCTCATCTCAACTCCGAGGGTCTGAGCTTTTTGGATTTTTTGTTGATGTTCTGATGTCTTTGGTTTTTATGTGATGATTTGTAGTTTGTGACACTATTATTGTTGTACCTTTCTTTTCTGGTTTTGTTATGGTGTTTCTTAGTTTTGGTGTTAGTCATATCGGTATGCATAATGTGTGAGATTGTATTGTTTTTTTGTTGTTCCCGTTGTGTTTTGTTATGTTTTTATTTGTATATGTTATGTTTATTATAGGCCTACGGGCCTTGTATTAACACAATATGTTGCCACGTATAGGGGAGATGTCATCCGTTTGATTTTCGACACGACATACTCTCGGGGTGTGACAACTTTATTGGTATCAGAGCCCTAGGTTCTGCGATGCCATACAATGTTGTTTTTGTGTCGAGTCTTGGATTCTCGGGAGTCAATTTGTTTCGGTTTTAGTTTTCTGAGATGAGACTGACAGTGGCCTGAGCTCCAAGCAGCACGAAGTAAGTATTCCTGATGACTTATTTTCTAGTTAGATATTTATCTAAAACTTGATCAATAGGTGTATACAGTCAGAATTAAGACAACTGTGCAGACTCGTAGTAGGTGTCACCCGCCGAGGCGACTAACTGGAGTTACCTTTAGTGTTTATACTCCCGATTTTGTTGGCTATGCATTTAGTGTATATAACAGGGAATAACCTATAGTGTGTTGGTTATTATTCGTAATCGTGGTATGAGTTAACCACGGGAATGACCTAATGAGTCTGTGAGTCTTGAACCTATGTCGAAAAGGTGATTTACTTTTGAGACTCGACTGATACCGAGTCGGAAAACAGGGGTCAAGTCATCACATTTCTTGTGGAAATCAGAGACGACAGTCTTATAGATTTTCACTAACGGTGATAGTCAGATCATTACCCATGGGGTAATGGACTAGGTGTGTATACTATTATTGATACAACAAGCAGAGAATTAGTATAAGGTGTTTCATAGGGATTTTGATCCATGAGTTGTTAATACTGGGTTGTATAACTTTGAGGGTACTTTTGAGTACTTAACTTGGGTTATACAAAGGAAGTAGAGTTAGTTGCATACCATTATCGAGATTAAGTCGGTATTTGGTGGTAAATGTAGAAAATGATCTTGGGGGAATAATATAACACTTGATTATGGTTTAGTTATGTTGAAAGGGAGTATTTCTCCATGTCACTTTCAGTGACAGATTGTAGGGAATTCTTGAGCTTCAAGTAGGGTGATCATCGATAATGCGAATACCATGCAGAGTCATTAGACTTGTAGAGTTTACACTCACCTAATATCTCAAGAATATGAATGGATGTTTTAATTCACCCACAGTTGTTAGCTTACTATTGGATTAAGATGACTAGATCTTCTATCAGATCCTGCCGGAAGACATTGGATTGAGTCAGGAGTTTAGAAATGACTCTGTACAAGTATTTAAGAGTTGGAGACCAATAAGCAGATATTGTAGGTCAACTTATTAGAGTCATAAGTCTCCGACTATTGGATAAAAGGAGCAAGATCAGAGTCATTGACCTTGAGATACTTTCCGATTATAGAAGACAAATCATAGATCATCAAGATGTTCTCATGCACATCAGCGAAATCAGAACAAAGACTCCGAAGGGATTATGTGTGTGCAGTGCGAATCACGAAGACACGTGAAGTCAGATTATCTGTTGGATCAGTTCATCTGTTGCTATTGTAAGCAACTAGTACATTGGAGGAGGTGTACTTTGAAGACTCAGTTGAAGACTATCAATGGTGTTCCGGGAGGATGATGCACCATCTCGATAGCAGATATCAACATAGGAGATTGGGTTATCTCATCAACAACGACCTACTACCTCAGGCGTGGTTGGAGTTTCGTGATACTTCCCTTCAAGGAAAGTGATTTACTCAGTAGTATCAGCAGAAGACATCGTAGAAGACTCATGCAAACAACAACAGATTACCCCGGATGTGGATTGGCTTTGTACAAAGGAGAGAGTATACGATGATGGTCGTATCTATTCTGTATTCTACAGTTTCAACTCGTAGGATTAAGTGATGGGATCTGATGATCTAGGAAAATCCCTAGATCATTCATCGTCGAAATGCGACCGCTTTGTCATGAACTATTGGATTTGATCTTGTTCTCTTTGGAGAAAGGCCGAGACCTGTGTGGAGCCTATGGATCGGATTGGCAGATAATTGATCGTTCAGTGTATTACTCTAGTTTACCCTCTGAGTTAATATATTGAGAGATACTTGTAGTTTACAGGTATCCTTGTCTAGAACATTTTTAGTTTGGATTAGAAGGGGTCCTTTATATCGACTTATGGGTCGGTGGTATCTCTACCGTCAGGTGAGATGTGGACCAACAATTAAGAAGTCAAGAGATGCCCTTAGACTTTGATAGACATAGTTTTACTATATACATATCCTTACGGATGGTTAAATTGTTGAGTGTATGGTATGATTATGTCTCTAAGATGTGTGAAAAATTCGAGAGTATTAGGATGTAGTTTTAGATGAACTTCTAGGCTTGCCGCTGCATAGGCAAGTGGAGTAGGTGATCGGAGTGATTTCGAAGATAGTGTCGATATTGAATACATCATACGAATGATAATTTTGTTAGTATCAGTGTTTCTAAACACTATAGAAATGGAAGAACATAAGTTGCGATTATAGGAGATGTTGGACGAGATGTTTATCTGTCCCAATATTTCTCCTTGAGAAGATTCGGAACTCTTTGTTGAAACAGAGATGGACCTTTGAGATTATGCATCGATTATCAATGATGGAATGCGATAGTTGTTAAAAGTGAATATCCTTCGTTGTGGATAGATGATCTGTTTAGATCAGTTGAGGACACCTGTGCATGCTCTAGGGTTGGTTTACGACTGGTGTGTTGATATTGTAGTGACATGATGTCATACAATTATCATTGTCGTTGTGATGATTGATATATCATCAGTGTAGAGTAAAGAGAATGCAGGTTTGTAAAGACGATAATTTTATACTTAGTATGAATTTTATGAGTTTTGATTAAGTTTTTAGACTAATTAACGATTTAGTCGCCACTGGATTTGAGAATCGTGTATCCTGAATACGATTGGATTAGTTTGTGGTTGTTGGAGTTGCGTAACCTAGCCACTGTTGATTGTGGTAGTTTGAGTTGTGCATTCGGCCACCGTAGATGGTGGTTTTCCTTGTATGATTTGGTTATTACTGTAGATGTGTATAGAATGTTTTAGCATTACTATGGACTTGTTTGACAAAGGTGATGATTGAAATCATTTAGTCGGAAGTTGGTGAAACCAGTTTACAGGACCTAGATTGCGGTTAACTTTTACACGAGTATTAGTTAATCCTTCCAGGGTGGATAAAAGGATGGTGTACGCAAATGCATCGTTTCAGGGATCGGAACAATTCCAATGCAGTTGAATGAGGCGTATCTTATGCTTACAACAGCTAAGAAACTACGAGATAAGCTGTCATATACATGACGTGGCTTTGGTAGTTATTATCTGAATTTGTGGATGTATGGAGCAGAAGTGCTCATTGAATTTAATTGGCTATTGGGTAGCTACTATAGAGTTGTTGGAATGCGAACAGTTGCAACAAGTGAGATTGGTCGCTATAGTCTCCCATGCACTTACAGAGTGTGTGGTGGAGTGGATTTTGGATAGTAGATGGACTTCTCTTGTGAGAAGATAATTTTTCGTCTCTAATATGGATATGTGTTCTGGACACGCATCCACTTAAGAAAGAGTTGCTACAGAAGGAACATAATTTGAGATTTGCTATACATCCTAGTGGTACTTGGACGTACCGAGATTTGAAACGTTTATACTGGTGGAACGGTATAAAGAGAGATATAGCAGATTTTGCTGCTCGATGTTCAGTATGCCAGTGGGTAAAGGCTGAACATCAAAAACCCGCTGGATTGCTCTAGGAAATTCCGATTCCAAAATGGAAGTGGGAGCATATCACTATTGATTTCGTTACGGGATTGCCTAGAACCCATAAAGGACATGATGCGATTTGGGCAATCGTGGATCGATTAACCAAATCTGCCCATTTCTTTCCTATTCGTGGGACGGACTCATTGGATCATCTGGTGGAGTTGTACTATCAAGAGATTATCAGATTGCATGGAGTGCCTTTAGGTATTATATCTGATAGAGACCCACGATTTACCTCGCGATTTTGGTAGAGTTTGCATCATACCATGGGCATAGAGCTTCGACTCAGTACAACGTTTCATCCGTAGATAGATGGGCAGTGTGAGTGTAACATTCAGACTCTGGAGGATCTATTAAGATATTGTGTCATGGATTATGGAGGTAGTTGGGAGGATCACATTCCTTTAGTGGAATTTGACTATAAGAACAGTTATCACTCCTCCATTCAGATGGTCCATTCCGAGGCCTTATACGACAGACCCTGCAGATCTCCTGTGTTGTGGGAGGAGGTTGGGGAGCGACAGCTATTTGGGCCACAGAGTATCCAACATAATGGAGAGTTGGTTCGTGTCATCATATGATGGTTATTAAAGGCACAGGATCGACAGAAGAGTTGCGCAGACTGGAGGCGAAGGCCTTTAGAAATTCACAGTTGGGAAACATGTATTTCTGCGTGTTTCACCTACGAAGGGGTGAAATGATTTGGGTTGAAAGGAAAACTTGTCCCACACTATATTGATCCATTTGAGATATTGGAGCGGATTGGGGGTGTAGCTTACCGGTTGGCTTTACATCCGACACTTATGGGTGCTCACAACGTATTTCATGTTTCTATGCTGAGGAAATACGTTCCACATTCAGATCATGTTCTGAAAGAGGTTCTGATTCTACCTCATTCTAATGCGACCTATGAAGAGATTCCAGTGCGAATTCTTGGTCGTAAGGAGCGACAGTACGGAACAAACCATCCGACTTGTAATGGTTGGATGGAAGCATCGTACCGATGAGGAGGTTACATGGGAGCTAGAAGATACAATCCGAGCTCGATACCTTCATCTGTTCACTTAAGGTATGTATGTGGTCATTTCGGAAACCTGCCTGAATTTAATTTTTGCATATTAGTACGAAATTTGGGGACCAAATTTTATTAAGTGGGGGAAAATGTAAAATACCGCAAATAAAATGGCTAAAGTGATAATAATATGTTTGGAAAATATATATAGTTTAAGTGGATTTAGGTTTGGCTTATAGGGTTTTAAACCCGATCTGCTTCAATGCAAAACCCGACCAATCCCCTTCGTAACGCACGCCGAGTCGTTTCCTTCTCTTTTCTTCTTGTTGCGATTTCTCATCGCTGAACTCCCATATTTCTTCGTGTGTTCTCTGCAATTCCCCTCCCCCACCGCAAGCTATTGCTCTTCCCAATCTCGCCGTCGCAGACCTTCTCCTCCCTCTAGGTTTCTCGCATGCCGCCCTCCTCACCTTGCGCCCATCCCCGATCGCTCGTGACCCCTGGGTAGAGCAGCACGTGTGCCAGCCGCCCCTGCTCGTCGTGTGCATAGGATCAACGTTCGCTGCCCCTGCACACATGGCTGGCGACCACAAACCTTAGCCGTCGCCACTGATCACCATCGTGAGCTCTCTGCCTCAGTCGCCGATTGCTTGCATCGCAGGAGCAACTGGCGGATCTCGCGCCACACTTCTTCTCTTTATGTTCACATTCTCCGTCGCTGTGCCAGCCTACTAGAGCCCTTACTCGTCACCACCGCAAGGTGGATCTACTACGCCTCATCATTGTTTGTTGCTCAATCGGGAGCTTACCAAACCGCAACCTCTCGACCTCTGTTATAAGCGTTCTTCGCTGGCCAAGAAACTCAACCTACCATTTCTTCGAGTATCATCCCCATCGACATTGCAGGGGTGTTGTCCTTCTCTATGACCCTTGTCACCGTGGCAGATGCCAAGGAGGTGCCTTCCCGAAGCAGATCCTCAAGGTGAGTGGTGATGGACATAATGGTGGTAAGATTCTAGATTATTGTTGGTTATGCAGTAAATCGATTTGGGGTTAATGGTGACATTGATCAGTGATTGAGGAATTTTTGGGTGGTTGGCGACTTGTTTAACATTCCTGTGTATTGGGTATAGATGGATCTTGTCGTCAGCAGTATTGGTGGCTGTTGGATGGGTTATTCAATGTGTATTTTGGTCGGTGTGGTGCTTGGATTGTGCTAGAGCAAAGTGTTGGTGCAATCGGCCTAGGTCACGATTGAACAGGACTCGAGTTTAACTCGAGTGATGTTTTGATGTTCGACAAAAACATATGACAATATGATTGTCATGGGAAAGTCCAAGTCATGGGTCTTGGCAAGGAAAAGTCCAAGCATGGGTCTTGGCATGGAAAGTCCAACATGTGTTGGCAAGGAAAGTCCAAGCTTGAGTCTTGGTATTTGATAAGTCCAAGGGGTTTGATATTGGCGGCATAAAGTCCAAGCGGGAGTCTTTGTCACGTCCGCCCTTTTTCCAAGGGTCCAGAGGGGCAGTGCGTGACGCGATCCTATATACATACATTACATTACAGCGAAAGACTACACATATCGTACTTCTTACAGCGGAAGATTTAGACATATTTTTTTTCCTTTAAAACATAAACATGCATCCTCATTTCATAGATACTTCTTGTTAACATAGAACATGCATCATTATTTCATAGACACTTCTTCTTAAACATAGGGCATGCATCATCAGTTCATAAGTACTTAGTTCAATTCATAAGCTAAATCATCTTAGGGAAAACATGCATAAATAACATAACAGATCTCCTCCACCATGCCACTACCACACACACTTTGCCCCTCCTGCTGCTCCCTTTAGTTTATCCACCCTTTACCCTTATCTGCAGTACAAGGGAACATAAACTATAAGCACATAGGCTTAGTAAGATCCTGTCCTACTCACAAAACCTTACATAAGCATAACATGACATAACATCATAACATAAGCTACCATATCATAAATGTATCAGCAAAGACATAAGCAGGCAATAACATGTAGACATACAACATCGTAAGCAGGCATATAACATGTAAACACATATATAACATAGCAATCATAACATGTAAACATATATAACATAACGATCGTAACATGTAAACATATATAACATAACAAACATAGCATGAAAACATATATAACATAACCATCATAACATGCAAACATATATAACATAACAAACATAGCATGTAAACATATATAACATAACAAACATAGCATGTAAACATATATAACATAACAAACATAGCATGTAAACATATATAACATAACAAACATAGCATGTAAACATATATAACATAACAAACATAGCATGTAATCATATATAACATAACAAACATAGCATGTAAACATATATAACATAACAAACATAGCATGTAAACATATATAACATAACAAACATAGCATGTATACATATATGCATAACAAACATAGCATGTAAACATATATGCAGGATGCTCTTTGAAAACATATATCATAGGTATTTGAACATAACTCTCAACATATTGGGCCCAGCATTGTACCATATCATCATCATCATAGCGCGCATCCCTAAATAGACCCGATCTTAGTCCATCGACCTAGGGGCCATCATCATAACATAGAAGCCCATCCTAGGCCCGATCTTAGTCCGTCGGCCTAGGGCATCTGGGAGCCCATCCCGTACTAGGTCCGTACTATGACCGTCGACCTAGGGGCAATCATAACATAGAAGCCCATCCTAGGCCCGATCTAAGTCCGTCGGCCTAGGGCAACTTAGGAGCCCATCCCTTTGGACCTTGTTAGGGTCCTGGTACAAGCCATGAAGAAAGTAAAATACATACATGCTTCTTATCATAACATATCATATTTCATTTCATAAACATATCATATTCCTTATCATGGCATATCAGGTTTTTCTTCTTCATATCATAACATACTTTTCTTCATAACATATCATATGGCTTTCATAACATATTTCTTCTTCATAGCATATCATATTCTTTTCATGCATATCATTTCCTTCTTTATAAAACATCATATATTCATACAATTACGAGGTAATAAACATAACATGATCACGACATCACACACATATAAGCATGGCATAAGGTATAAACATCAGGAACAAGTATACATGGAATGACCTAAACTTCATGGAGTTCTATCAAAGTTTTAAACACCAAACCACTTATATATGGTCTAACTAACCCAGTTAGTTCTTTAACACATAAAGCATGGCATGGGAGGCACATAGGGTTTTAAATTGAACCTTGGCCGAATGGGTCTAAAGGACATGAGGCTCAACCCCTTAACTCTCGGTTAACCAAACAACATGTTATCTTCATTTGCCCTCAAAACATAGCATGAACTTATCTATAGCATGACATAGAACATGTTATCTTTTCTTAACATCAAACATGGCATAAACTCATTTAAAACATAGCATAGAGCATGTTATCTTCATCTAACACCAAAAGTCATTATGAACTCATCCAAAACATACCATAGAAGGACACCTTAGGGGTCTAGATGGACTTGGACGAATGGTTCAAGGGGCCTAAAGGTTCATCCACTTAAATCTAGGTTAAAACAAACAACATGTTATCTTCATTCACCATCAAAACATAGCATGAACCTATCTCTAACATAGCATAGAACATGTTACCTTCTTCTAACATCAACATGGCATGAACTCATTTAAAACCTAGCATAGAACATGTTATCTTCATCTAGCATCAAAACTTAGCCTAAGCTCATCTAAACATGGCATAAAAAAAGAACACATAGGGGTCTAAAGTGGCTTGGCCGAATGGTCCAAGGCTTAGGGTTCATCCACTTAAATCTAGGTTAAAACAAACAACATGTTATCTTCATTCACCATCAAAACATAGCATGAACCTATCTCTAACATAGCATAGAACATGTTACCTTCTTCTAACAACAACATGGCATGAACTCATTTAAAACCTAGCATAGAACATGTTATCTTCATCTAGCATCAAAACTTAGCCTAAGCTCATCTAAACATGGCATAAAAAAAAGAACACATAGGGGTCTAAAGTGGCTTGGCCGAATGGTCCAAGAGGATTAACACAAACACATCAAACGAAAACTACTTGTATGCAGGTGAGGGGGATACTTACATCCTTCGCTTTGCTTTTTGGTTGGAAGATAACCTAAGGGATGCCAACTTAGCCTTCCTCTTGCTTGGATAGGTTTTGGACAAAGGATGAAAGGGAGAGGAATGGATTTTGGTGAGGAAGAAGATTAGAAGAAGAGAAGAGCAATTTGGTTGCTTATGTCTCCTCATTCCTTCTATTTATTCACTTGAAGAGTCCCTTAGTCTCCCTTACCCCTAACTATAATTTCCCATATTCCTCTAATAGTACAACCCTATTGGGCTTCTGGTTATTGGATGCATCTTTAGGGCTTAGCTATCTCTAGAGGTTTGGGGTTCAATTCCTAGGCCTTGCATCCTTTTTGGCTCCTTTTCTTTTATTTTTGAAAGAGCCCACATAAATTCCATTATAATCATGCCAAAAAGTCTTGTAAAATTGCTAGAAATTTTACGGACGTTACAATCCTTCATACCTTTTAAAAGTTTCATCCCCGAAACTTAGAACAATTCCAGGTACTTCTGTTTCATGTCCTCTTCGTGTTCCCAGGTAGCTTCTTCGTACCGTTGATTTTGCCACAGGACCTTTACTAAGGGCACCTCTTTGTTCCTTAGTCTCTTTACTTATCGGTCTAGTATCTGGATAGGCCGACTTTCATAACTCAGGTCCTTCTGTGTGAAGAAATATTTCAGACTCTGGTGGTCTGTATAAATCCTACACTGAGCTCCATATAGATAATGCCTCCATGTTTTGAGAGCAAAGACCACGGTCGCTAGCTCTAAATCATGGGTGGGATAATTCCTTTCATGTTTCTTGAGTTGCCTAGAGGCGTAGGCAATGACCTTGCCATTCTGCATGAGTATAGCTCCGAGTCCCAACTTGGAAGCATCAATGTATATGTCGAAGCCTTCGTTACTATCCAGAAGAGCAAGGATTGGAGCGCTGGTCAGTCTCCTTTTCAATTCTGTGAAACTCCTCTCGCAGGCGTCCGTCCATTCTTATTTCATGTTCTTTCTAGTGAGGACTGTCATAGGGGCTGCAATCCTAGAGAAGTTCTCTACAAACTTCTTATAGTAGCTTGCTAGCCCAAGAAAGCTTCTGATCTCGCTGGCATTCTTTGGTCGGTTCCAATTACTCACGGCTTCAATCTTTATTGGGTCTACCATCACTCCGTGCTTGGATATAACATGACACAAAAATGATACTTGTTCGAGCCAGAACTCACATTTGGAGAACTTTGCATACATCTGCTTTTCCCGAAGAATCTGTAATACCACATTCAGGTGTTCTGCGTGCTCTTCTGGGGTTCACGAATATATCAGTATGTCATCGATGAAAACGATTACAAATTTATCGATAAATGCCAAGAATACCCGATTCATTAAATCCATGAACAGAGCAGGTGCATTCGTCAATCCAAAGGGCATGACTACGAACTCGTAATGTCCGTATCTTGTCCGGAAGGCCATCTTTGGTATATCATCTGATTTCACTTTTACTTGATGATAGCCAAACCTCAGGTCAATCTTAGAGAAGACGGTGGCACCCTTTAGTTGGTCGAACAGGTCATCAATCCGCGGTAAAGGGTACCAGTTCTTGATCGTCACATTATTCAGTGCTCGGTAGTCTATGCATATTCGCATAGACCCATCTTTTTTCTTCACCAACAGTACTGGAGCTCCCCATGGAGAGTGACTTGGGCAAATAAGTCCCTTGTCGAGTAACTCCTGTAGCTGTCCCTGAAGTTCCTTCAATTCAGCCGGCGCCATACGATAAGGTGCTTTAGAGATCGGGTTAGTACCAGGAATCAATTCGATCTCAAATTCAATTTCTCTATCTGGGGCTAACCCTGGTAGTTCATCTGGGAATACCTCTGGGTAGTTGCATACAAATCTGACATCTTCTAGCTTCTCGTCCTCGGCTTGACTTGTATCAACTATATGTGCCAGAAACCCAGTGCATCCACTATCTAACATCTTGCATGCCTGTAGAGCTGATAGAAATTTATTGACTCTTCTCCTTGGCTCTCCAATAAATTCAAACATAGGTTCCGCCTCCGACTAGAAGACCACTTTTCTTTTACGGCACTCGATCAAAGCACCATACTTGCTTAAGAAATCCATGCCCAATATAATATCATAATCCTGCATGTCGAGCACTATTAGATCACAGTAGAGTTCTCTGTCTGTGATTCTGATGGGCGCGGCTCGCAGCATATGAGTGGAGGGAATTACTTCTCCCGAAGGCAGAGTGGTTAAGAACTTGCGATCCAAAGCTTGTGGTGGTATGTTTATCTTTCCAGTGAAGTGTGTAGAAACAAATGAATGTGTTGCCCCAGTATCAAATAATCCAATAGCATGCTGACAGAAAATAAATATCTGACCTGTGACAACCGTAGAAGCGTTCGCCACATCTACTTGGGTGAGAGAGAATACCCTGGCATCTGTCATAACTGGTGGGGCTTCCAGTCTCCCTTGACTAATCGGAGTACCTTCGATTGCAGCCTGCATCTGGTGTAGCTGTGGAGGAGCACTCCTGTACTGGGCATACTACTGTGGAGGTACTTGAACCTGAATGGGGCAGTCCCTGACCCTATGCCCTACCTGTCCACAGTTATAACATCTATTTGTGCCTCGGTAGAATACTCCAGGATGTATCTTCCCACATGTAGCACACAGAGGGATCTTGGGCTGCTTGTTTGCTGGACCACCTTTAGAGTCCTCCCATTGTTTTCTCTTGCCAGTGTGGTTCCCTTTCCAAATGCTCTGGTTTCTCTGACCTCCTGAATGGGCTTGGTTCCTGCCTTTACTGTAGGGAATTCTTTATGCCAAATGGCATATGCGCAACGGAAAAATTAGGATCCCTTCCAAGTGATCCATGCGAAAGCAAACTCGTATAAAATAAATTTCTCTAAACCAAGCCTATCTTATAGGAGAGGATTACCTTTGTTGCGTGCCCTTGTTAATCCCGCTTCTTCCTTTTGTTTGTTGGATCTTTAGCACGTTCAAGTGTCCGTGCCTCTATATGTATCCACACGAGCAAGCTCTTGTCTCACAAAAGAAAACTAGAGGAGCTCTCCTTTACTTCTTGCTAGAGAAGTCCCTAAAGGAGAGGAAGCTAGGGAAAAAGAGAAGGGAAGAAGAAGACTACTCTTCTTGCTACACTCACAAAAGCCACACAACAATAAGCTCTCAAGCTCTCTCCAAGCCTCAAGCTCCCAACAACCACACCCACCCAAAATTATTTTGGCCGGCCACTCCATGGGGTCTTTTATAGGGTTGGAAAAACCCTTTCACCTCCACACATTCAATGCAATCCATTGCATTGGGACATTTGTTTGGCCGACCACTTAAGGAGACAAAACCATTTTGTTTCCTTCCACCTTATCTAGCTTAGGTGGATGCTTAGGTGGCATGCTTATGTGGCATGCTTATGTGGCATTCTTATGTGGCATTCATGCATGTTGAATTAATCTTATTAATTCAATTAAGCTTATGTTATCATATTGAATTAATCTTATTAATTCAATTAAGCTTATGTTATCATATTGAATTAATCTTATTAATTCAATTAAGCTTATGTTATCATATTGAATTAATCTTATTAAATCAATGAGGTAACATATTGAATTAATCTCATTAAATCAATTAGCTAAAATTCTCATTAAGCTTAAAGTCCAAAAACCATTTTGTACTTAAGCTTATTCCCAAATTATTCTAGTCAAACTAGAATACTCTAATTCCTCTAATTATCATGCTCTTTGTGTGTGACCCTATAGGCTCTCATAACGTTGGCAGTGGACCTAAACTCTTTTAGATACACAAGCAATGAGCGGCATCTAGCAATACATCATTGCTACCCAAGTTACGAGATAAGTCAGGATCCGACTAACCTTTCCGTGACTACTATAATATATGACCGTGTCCTTGTATCCTTGATATCAGATTGATCAATGAGGCATAGACCGTGTCATCCTCGATCAATCTATGTGTTTCTTGATCCCTGAGTAAACTAACTCAAACAAATGAGCTCAATATCTCATATTGACTCATTCGAGCATGGCCATGCATTTTAGTAGTTCTACTCAATCAAGGGGCCCACCGATATCACTCTCGTCATATGAGAGGGATAGATCCCATCTACATCACTCACATCCCTCCGCATAATTTGTTATATACCCGATGTCGCCTTTATGGTCCACCACATTGCTGGCGTTTGGCGATACCAAAGTACATAACTCCTTATGTAGGGAACCGTAGTGACTTGTGTCGAGGACTATTCATACCAATAGTCACATGAGAAAGTTTATGACACTCATATAACGATCCATGAAACTTTCTCATGGCGGGTGGATTCGGTATATATTCTCTAATATATACCCATGTGTCAACTTGATATCATATATCCATGACTTGTGAGATCAAGTCATCAATTGACCTACATGCTAGTCTTTATGTATTAATATTGCCCTTGCATATTAATACTTGACTAGAACATTTAGAAAGTGTTCTCTCTGACCTCTCATAATCAATTACGCAATTGATGTCTTTGTAGATAAGAACCTACTTTTCTAGGGCATTACTATATTTAATTTAGCTGGCACAAGCAAGACTTAAATATAATAACCAATCCTTTGCCTTTATAGAATTTGATACAAAATGTTCGCTATTAATCCATCACATGATTGGTTCTTGGGGCTTTAACTAACAATCTCCCACTAGCACTAGTACCAATCACTATGATATCTAATACCTAGTGACCTAGTGACCATCATGCTTCCTCATTGCCAAAGCCTTGGTCAATGGATCTGCGATGTTAGCTTACATCGGTACTCTGCATATCCTCACATCTCCTCTATCGATGATCTCTCGAATGAGATGGAAGCGCGCGATATGTGTTTGGTCCGTGATGTGATCGAGGTTCCTTAGCACATGCAATAGCCCCATTGTTGTCACAATAGAGGTCTATTGGATCTCTGCAATGCTAGGAACTACCCCAAGTTCACCGATGAACTTACGAGCCAAATGACCTCCTTTTCTTGCATCGGATGCAATATACTAAACACTGTTGTAGAATCGACAAGCGTGTCTGCTTTGAACTCTTCGACTCACGGCTCCACCATTCGAGGCAAAACACGCACCCGATTGCGATCTATAGTCATCCTTGTCTGTTTGGAAGCTTGCATCACGTAACCCTTTACGATTGCCTCCGAATATCGGAAATATTCTTTCGTTCTTCATAAGTATTTAAGAATATTTTTGCTATCCAGATGACTTTCACTGGATCAGTGGTATCTACTCGTCATGCTCAAAGCATCGAGGCGTCGGAGCGTACAAAGCATGGCGTACATGATAGACCCTATGGAAGGCGATAAGGGATCTTATCCATGTGATCTCTCTCCTCCTTAGAAGAGGACATTGAGTCTTGAAAGACTCACACCATGTGATAAAGCGAAATCCTTTCTTGGAATTTTGCATAGCAAAGCGATCTAGCACTTTATCAATGTATGTACTCGACTTAGGCCAAGTAATCTTTTAGATCTATCTCTATAGATCTTGATGCCTAGAATATAGGCGGCTTCACCTAAGTCTTTCATCGAAAGAAACAATTCCCTAACCACATCTTCACAGATTTGGAGTGAGGGAATATCATTTCCGATGAGAAGTATGTCATCTACATACAAGACAAGAAATACAAGCTGTGCTCACTATTTCTCTTGTAGACACAAGGTTCATCTTCATTCTTGATGAAACCAAACTCTTTGATTGCATCATCGAATCGAAGATTCGGCTTGAGGCTTGCTTTAGTCCATAAATGGACCTTTGCAGTTTGCATACCTTTCCAGGATGCTTTGGATCTTCAAAACCCTCAGGCTGTGTCATGTACACATCCTCGAGTAGCTTTCCATTCAGAAAAGCGGTTTTGACATCCATCTGCCCGGATCTCATAATGTCGTGGTAGGTGCGATATGATCGAATGGATTTAAGCATCAGAATCGGTGAAAAGGTTTCAATCATAGTCAATACCATGAATTTGTTTGAATCCTTTAGCAACCTATCTACCTTTATAGGTATGCTTATTAACATCAATGTCAGTCTTTACTTTAAAGACCCCTTACACCCAATGGGTTTTACCCCTTCAGGTGGATCAACCAAGGTCCATACTTGGTTAGTGTACATGGATTCCATTTCGGATCTCATGGCCTCTAGCCATTTCTCGGAATCTGGGCTCATCATAGCTTCTTGATAGGATGTAGGCTCGTCGATTGACAAGCAATACATCACCATTGTCGGTCGAGAAAAGAATATCTCGGGTTGTGACGGATCCTGTCGGATCTACGAAGAGGTTGGTCTACTTGAGCAGTGTTTGTTCCACAACTCTTTGGGCAACAATTTCCTCATCCACAACACTTTGTGGTTCTGTTCATTTTCCATCGAAGCCTTAGTGTTATCTCATCTTGAACTTCTTCAAGATGAATTTTACTCCCACTAGTTTTCTAGAAATAAATTCTCTTTCTAGAAAGGCGGCATTTACAACAACAAACACCTTGCCAAGTGTGGGATTGTAAAAGTAATATCCCTTAGTTTCCTTGGGATATCAAAAAATAACACTTATCGATTTGGGTCTTAGTTTATCCGAGACTTGGCGTCTTACATAAGCTTCACAACCCCAAATCTTTATAAAAGACATTTTGGGACTCTTCGATCCATATCGTATATGGTGTCTTTTCTGACTTTTGATGGGGCGATTAAGTGTGGCGGTTCTCTAGAGCTAGTCCCAAAAGGAAGTAGGTAGATCTGGCTCATCATTGATATCGTACCATATCTAATAGAGTACGATTTCTCCTCTCGGATACACCATTCCATTGTGGTGTTCGGGAGTGAGTTGGGATATTATCCACACTCGGCCGGTGATCACGAAACTCTTGACTAAGGTATTCACCACCTCGATCGATCAGTAGCTTGATACCCTTACCAAGTTGGTTTTGTACTTCATTCTTGAATGCTTTGAACTTTTCAAAGGATTCGACTTATGTCTCATCAAATATAAGTAGCCAAATCTACTCATATCATCGGTGAAAGTAATAAAGTACTTATAGCCTCCTCTGCCGACATTGAAAGGCCCACATACATCGGTATGTATGAGTCCTAACAAGTCTCGCTCTCTCTCCATGTCTACTAAATGGAGTTTTAGTCATCTTTCCTAAAAGGCAAGATTCGCATACCTCATATGATTCAAAATCAAATGAGTCCAATAATCCATCTTTATGGAGTTGGGATATGCGTTTTTCATTTATGTGACCTGGCGTGATGCAGGAGATATGTTTGGTTTGAATCATTCGATTTGAACCGCTTAGTATTCACGTTATAAATTGGGTTTTCTAAATCTAGAACATAGAGACCATTCATAAGTGGTGCATTACAATAGAACATTTCATTTAAATAAATGGAACAACATTTGTCCTTTATTATAAAAGAAAATTTTTTTGTCTAAACAAGATCTGAAATTATGTTCTTTGTCAATGCAGTACATATAAGCACTCCTCTAGTTCTAAGATAAGCCCGATGGGCAAAGACAAAGAATATGTTCCTACGACTCTGGCAACTTTTGCGCCATTGCCTACTGTCGTAGGTCTACTTAGCCTTTTGCCATTTGTCTACTATTTCTCGGTCCTGCACATTATTACAAATGTGAGATGCACATCCGATTATCTAATACCCATGTAGAAGAAATAGATAGATTAACTTCTATAGCGTGTATACACGGGCGAAGTCCCACTTCTTTTATTCTTTACTTCCTCAAGGTAGACTTTGCGTTCGCTTCCGGTGTCGATCTCACGCAATGGAAGCAGTCCCTTCCTTAGGTACTTTACCTTTACCCTTTGAAGTGGATGAATTGGCCTTGCCTTTGGCTTGGGTCTTACCCTTGCCTTTGCGCTTACCTTTGCCCTTCTTGACCATTAGTACGTTACTAACTTTCTTTTTGAGATTGGTTCAGTGATTCTTAACATCTTGAGAATCTCGAGCAAAAGGTTTATCAATTTCATTCATGTTATAATTCATGCGAATTGATTATATGCTTCCGCGCGATTGCGAGGATAACATCGGTTGCCAATTCTTGGCTCGATGGAAAACCTAGTCTTTCAAGGTTCTCAGCGTACCCAATCATTTTAGTGCGTGAGTTCCTACAGTGTTCCTTCTTGCATCTTGCATGCAAAAAGAGCCTTAGACACTTCAAAGCGCTCGTGCCTAGCTTGTCCTTGATATAGTTGTTTCAAATGCTCAACCATATCATAGGCATCCATGTTCTCATGTTGCTTACGAAGCTCGAGTTCATGGTGGCAAGCATAAGACATGACACATCTAATCGTCATCTTGATGCTTCTTATAAGCATCCTTTTTCAGACAGTGGCGCATGGGCGGGTGTTTGAGGTAGCTGCTCTAGGACATACAGGTTTGCGTTCTTGTTTGAGGATAATCCTCAAGTTCCTATACCGATGAAAGTTCGCTCCATTAAGCTTGTCCTTCTCAGGGACGGTCGCAAGTTGAGGGTGTGTCGTGTTAGATGTCATGGTGATCTACAACATTAAAATGCAAAGTTAAGTATCATACCTAAATCATTTAATTAGGCCTTTAATTAAATGAGGCTCACTAAATTCTCATAGCTACTATTTAGCTATAAATTTATATGGGATAAAGATCCACATTATAATTAGTCTTGAGTTAGCTTTGGCTAATCGCCCAAGGCGTAGTATAATTAGGTAGGCAATCTTTTGCCAATTACATCTGATGTAACTCTTTAATAGCTTTGGTTAAGTTTTAGATTAGTTTAGTGTTTATTCCTAAACCCTTCGGTGTGGCGAGAGGCAGGGCCTTCTTGGATATCGACAACGACCACTTCTAAGACAAAGCTAATGTTAGAAATCACACAAAACTAATTTTAAAACTTATGTTCAAAGCTAATATATGCCTCTACTTTCTTAACTAATTAAGAAAAACTTAATTAAGTATTAACCAAGTTTGATAGCGGGACATCACGATAGTCCACACGCACTCTTCCAAGAGAAAAGGCATTGCTTTGCGATGTCAAACCCAATAACACAGGATCGAGGAAGTAGTGAGTACCAAGCTTTAGTAGGCATATCGTTTTGTACTTATTAAGAAATAAACATGTATCATATACATATTAGCATACATCACATATCTGCTAAACTAATCATGCATCACATACAAGCTAAACTAAGATGCATCACATACATATTAAACTAAGCGTGTCATGGTTATGGCCCTTATTCTACAATCTTCTCAAGCCAATGAAAAGATTGATTGGTCAACCTAGGGATAGCATCTTCTCCTAAGTGCTTCCTTTTGGTTGTCTTGTGTGTGACTTCCTCCTTGTAACCTCATCTTCCAATGGACCCTCCATCTTTGTTTTGTACATTACAAAGGAGAAATACTCGAGTTACATTCGAGTCTAAAACTAATTTTACAACAAAATTTTAGGAGAAAGGCACGACACGCACCGTATTAAGAATTACAACACACACATTCACAAACTTTTGGGACTAGGCCATAACCATGCACCATGTCATTTTAACTTTTAAAAGACATTGGATATTTTATTATGTTTGACAATTGCTAATGCAATTATCAACTCATAATAAAATTTATCCTACTTCTATATCACATATAAAATAGAAAACCTATTTTATACGATCTTTCATAAGTGGCTCTGATACCCTTTGTAGGGAAATTCTTTATGCCAAATGGCATATGCTGGAAAAATTAGGATCCCTTCCAAGTGATCCATGCGAAAGCAAACTCGTATAAAATAAATTTCTCTAAACCAAGCCTATCTTATAGGAGAGGATTACCTTTGTTGCGTGCCCTTGTTAATCCCGCTTCTTCCTTTTGTTTGTTGGATCTTTAGCACGTTCAAGTGTCCGTGCCTCTATATGTATCCACACGAGCAAGCTCTTGTCTCACAAAAGAAAACTAGAGAGCTCTCCTTTACTTCTTGCTAGAGAAGTCCCTAAAGGAGAGGAAGCTAGGAAAAGAGAAGGAAGAAGAAGACTACTCTTCTTGCTACACTCACAAAGCCACACAACAATAAGCTCTCAAGCTCTCTCCAAGCCTCAAGCTCCCAACAACCACACCACAAAATTATTTTGGCCGGCCACTCCATGGAGCCTTTTATAGGGTTGGAAAAACCCTTTCACCTCCACATTCAATGCAATCCATTGCATTGGGACATTTGTTTGGCGGCCACTTAAGGAGACAAAACCATTTTGTTTCCTTCCACCTTATCTAGCTTAGGTGGATGCTTAGGTGGCATGCTTATGTGGCATGCTTATGTGGCATTCTTATGTGGCATTCATGCATGTTGAATTAATCTTATTAATTCAATTAAGCTTATGTTATCATATTGAATTAATCTTATTAATTCAATTAAGCTTAGGTTATCATATTGAATTAATCTTATTAATTCAATTAAGCTTATGTTATCATATTGAATTAATCTTATTAAATCAATAAGGTAACATATTGAATTAATCTCATTAAATCAATTAGCTAAAATTCTCATTAAGCTTAAAGTCCAAAAACCATTTTGTACTTAAGCTTATTCCCAAAATATTCTAGTCAAACTAGAATACTCTAATTCCTCTAATTATCATGCTCTTTGTGTGTGACCCTATAGGCTCTCATAACGTTGGCAGTGGACCTAAACTCTTTTAGATACACAAGCAATGAGCGGCATCTAGCAATACATCATTGCTACCCAAGTTACGAGATAAGTCAAGATCCGACTAACCTTTCCGTGACTACTATAATATATGACCGTGTCCTTCTATCCTTGATATCAGATTGATCAATGAGGCATAGACCGTGTCATCCTCGATCAATCTATGTGTTTCTTGATCCCTGAGTAAACTAACTCAAACAAATGAGCTCAATATCTCATATTGACTCATTCGAGCATGGCCATGCATTTTAGTAGTTCTACTCAATCAAGGGGCCCACCGATATCACTCTCGTCATATGAGAGGATAGATCCCATCTACATCACTCACATCCCTCGCATAATTTGTTATATACCCGATGTCGCCTTTATGGTCCACCATTTACGGGTGGACGTTTGTGATACCAAAGTACATAACTCCTTATGTGAGGAACCGTAGTGACTTTGGTCCGAGGACTATTCATACCAATAGTCACATGAGAAAGTTTATGACACTCATATAACGATCCATGAAACTTTCTCATGGCGGTCAGTTCAGTATATATTCTCTAATATATACCCATGTGTCAACTTGATATCATATATCCATGACTTGTGAGATCAAGTCATCAATTGACCTACATGCTAGTCTTTATGTATTAATATTGCCCTTGCATATTAATACTTGACTAGAACATTTAGAAAGTGTTCTCTCTGACCTCTCATAATCAATTATGCGATTGATGTCTTGTAGATAAGAACCTACTTTTCTAGGGCATTACTATATTTAATTTAGGCGCACAAGCAAGACTTAAATATAATAAGCAATCCTTTGCCTTTATAGAATATGATACAAAATGTTCCCTATTCAACCATCACATGATTGGTTCTTAGGGCTATAACTAACAATCTCCCACTAGCACTAGTACCAATCACTATGATATCTAATACCTAGTGACCTAGTGTGACCATCATGCTTCCTCGTGCCAAAGCCTTGGTCAATGGATCTGCGATGTTAGCTTCTTCGGTACTCTGCATATCCTCACATCTCCTCTATCGATGATCTCTCGAATGAGATGGAAGCGCCGTAGTATGTGTTTGGTCTGCTGATATGATCGAGGTTCCTTAGCCTGTGCAATAGCCCCATTGTTGTCACAATAGAGGTCTATTGGATCTGCAATGCTAGGAACTACCCCAAGTTCATTGATGAACTTACGGAGCCAAATGACCTCCTTTCTTTGCGGATCGCAATATGCTAAACATTGTAGAATCAAGAAGCGTGTCTGCTTTGAACTCTTCCGACTCACACGGCTCCACCATTCGTGCAAAACACGTACGATTGCGATCTATAGTCATCCTTGTCTATTTGGAAGCTTGCATCAGTAACCCTTCTACTAGCTCCTCATTGCCTCGAATATCGTGAAATATTCTTTCGTTCTTCGTAAGTATTTAAGAATATTTTTGACCGCTATCCAGATGACTTTCACGGATCCGTAGTATCTACTCGTCATGCTCAAAGCATAGGAGGCGTCGGAGCAGTACAAAGCATGGCGTACATGATAGACCCTATGGCGATCGCATAAGGGATCTTATCCATGCGATCTCTCTCCTCCTTAGAAGAGGGACATTGAGTCTTGAAAGACTCACACCATGTGATAAAGCGAAATCCTTTCTTGGAATTTTGCATAGCAAAGCGATCTAGCACTTTATCAATGTATGTACTCGACTTAGGCCAAGTAATCTTTTAGATCTATCTCTATAGATCTTGATGCCTAGAATATAAGCGGCTTCACCTAAGTCTTTCATCGAGAAACAATTCCCTAACCACATCTTCACAGACTGTAGTGAGGGAATATCATTTCCGATGAGAAGTATGTCATCTACATACAAGACAAGAAATACAACTGTGCTCCCACTATTTCTCTTGTAGACACAAGGTTCATCTTAATTCTTGATGAAACCAAACTCTTTGATTGCATCATCGAATCGAAGATTCCAGCTTCGAGAGGCTTGCTTTAGTCCATAAATGGACCTTTGCAGTTTGCATACCTTTCCAGGATGCTTTGGATCTTCAAAACCCTCAGGATGTGTCATGTACACATCCTTGAGTAGCTTTCCATTCAGAAAAGCGGTTTTGACATCCATCTGCCAGATCTCATAATCGTGGTAGGCTGCAATAGCAAGTATGATCCGAATGGATTTAAGCATCGCAACTGGTGAAAAGGTTTCAACATAGTCAATACCATGAATTTGTTTGAATCCTTTAGCCACCAATCTACCTTTATAGGTATGCTTATTACCATCCATGTCAGTCTTTACTTTAAAGACCCACTTACACCCAATGGGTTTTACCCCTTCAGGTGGATCAACCAAGGTCCATACTTGGTTAGTGTACATGGATTCCATTTCGGATCTCATGGCCTCTAGCCATTTCTCGGAATCTGGGCTCATCATAGCTTCTTGATAGGATGTAGGCTCGTCAAGATCGACAAGCAATACATCACCATTGTCAGTCAAGAGAAAAGAATATCTCTCGGGTTGACGACGGATCCTGTCAGATCTACGAAGAGGTTGGTCTACTTGAACAGGTGTTTGTTCCACAACTCTTTGGGCAACAATTTCCTCATCCACAACACTTTGTGGTTCCTGTTCATTTTCCATCGAAGCCTTAGTGTTATCATCATCTTGAACTTCTTCAAGATGAATTTTACTCCCACTAGTTTTTCTAGAAATAAATTCTCTTTCTAGAAAGACAGATTTGCAACAAACACCTTGCCAAGTGTGGGATTGTAAAAGTAATATCCCTTAGTTTCCTTGGGATATCCACAAAATAACACTTATCGATTTGGGTCCTAGTTTATCCGAGACTTGGACGTCTTACATAAGCTTCACAACCCCAAATCTTTATAAAAGACATTTTGGGACTCTTCGTCCATATCGTATATGGTGTCTTTTCTCTGACTTTTGATGGGGCAGCGATTAAGTGTAGCGGTGTCTCTAGAGCTAAAGTCCCCAAAAGGAAGTAGGTAGATCGGTCGGCTCATCATTGATCGTACCATATCTAATAAGTATGATTTCTCCTCTCGGATACACCATTCCATTGTGGTGTTCGAGGAGTGAGTTGGGATATTATCCCACACTCGGCCGGTGATCACGAAACTCTTGACTAAGGTATTCACCACCTCGATCGATCGAAGTAGCTTATACCCTTACCAAGTTGGTTTTGTACTTCATTCTTGAATGCTTTGAACTTTTCAAAGGATTCGACTTATGTCTCATCAAATATAAGTAGCCAAATCTACTCATATCATCGGTGAAAGTAATAAAGTACTTATAGCCTCCTCTCGGCCGACATTGAAAGGCCACATACATCGGTATGTATGAGTCCTAACAAAGTCTGCTCTCTCTCCATGTCTACTAAATGGAGTTTTAGTCATCTTTCCTAAAAGGCAAGATCGCATACCTCATATGATTCAAAATCAAATGAGTCCAATAATCCATCTTTATGGAGTTGGGATATGCGTTTTTCATTTATGTGACCTAGCGCGATGCGAAGATATGTTTGGTTGAATCATTCGATTTGAACCGCTTGTATTCACGTTATAAATTGGGTTTTCTAAATCTAGAACATAGAGACCATTCATAAGTGGTGCATTACAATAGAACATTTCATTCAAATAAATGGAACAACATTTGTCCTTTATTATAAAAGAAAAGTTTTTCTTGTCTAAACAAGATACAGAAATTATGTTCTTTGTGTCAATGCGGTACATATAAGCACTCCTCTAGTTCTAAGATAAGCCCGATTGGGCAAAGACAAAGAATATGTTCCTCTGACTCTGTGACAACTTTTGCGCCATTGCCTACTCGTAGGTCTACTTACGCCTTTGCCATTTGTCTACTATTTCTCGATCCAGCACATTAGTACAAATGTGAGATGCACATCCGTATCTAATACCCATGTAGAAGAAATAGATAGATTAACTTCTATAAGCGTGTATACAGGCGAAGTCCCACTTCTTTTATTCTTTACTTCCTCAAGGTAGACTTTGCGATTCGCTTCCGATGTCGATCTCACAATGAAGCGGTCCCTTCCTTAGGTACTTTACCTTTACCCTTTGAAGTGGATGAATTGGCCTTGCCTTTGGCTTGGTCTTACCCTTGCCTCTTACCTTTGCCCTTCTTGACCATTAGTACGTTGCTAACTTTCTTTTGAGATTTGGTTGTGATTCTTAACATCTTTGAGAATCTCGAGCAAAGGTTTATCAATTTCATTCATGTTATAATTCATGTGAATTGATTATATGCTTAGGCGCGATTGCGAGGATAACATCGGTTGCCAATTCTTGGCTCGATGGAAAACCTAGTCTTTCAAGGTTCTCAGCGTACCCAATCATTTTGAGTCACGTGAGTTCCTCTACAGTGTTCCTTCTTGCATCTTGCATGCAAAAGAGCCTTAGACACTTCAAAACGCTCGTGTGCCTAGCTCCTTGATATAGTTGTTTCAAATGCTCAACCATATCATAGGCATCCATGTTCTCATGTTGCTATACAGGCTCGAGTTCATGGTGGCAAGCATAAGACATGACACATCTAATCGTCATCTTGATGCTTCTTATAAGCATCCTTTTTTCCTGCAGTGGCCGCGTAGGCGGGTGTTTTGAGGACTCTAGGACATAGTTTGCGTTCTTGTTTGAGGATAATCCTCAAGTTCCTATACGATCAAGAAAGTTGCTCCATTAAGCTTGTCCTTCTCAAGGACAGATCGCAAGTTGAGGGGGTGTGTCGTGTTAGATGTCATGGTGATCTACAACATTAAAATGCAAAGTTAAGTATCATACCTAAATCATTTAATTAGGCCTTTAATTAAATGAGGCTCCCACTAAATTCTCATAGCTACTATTTAGCTATAAATTTATATGGGATAAAGATCCACATTATAATTAGTCTTGAGTTAGCTTTGGCTAATCGCCCAAGGCGTAGTATAATTAGGTAGGCAATCTTTGCCAATTACATCTGATGTAACTCTTTAATAGCTTTGGTTAAGTTTTAGATTAGTTTAGTGTTTATTCCTAAACCGACTTCACGGTGTGGCGAGGCACGAGGGCCTTCTTGGATATCGAACAGCGACCACTTCTAAGACAAAGCTGATGTTCGGAAATCACATAAAACTAATTTTAAAACTTATGTTCAAAGCTAATATATGCCTCTACTTTCTTAACTAATTAAGAAAACTTAATTAAGTCTTAACCAAGATCGATAGCGGGAGATCACGATTGTCCAATCGCACCCCTCCAAGATAAAATGCATTGCTTTGCTTTGGCAAACCCAATAACAAATGATCGAGGAAGTAGTGAGTACCAACTTTGGTAGGCATATCGTTTAGACTTATTAAGAAATAAACATGTATCATATACATATTAGCATACATCACATATAAGCTAAACTAATCATGCATCACATACAAGCTAAACTAACATGCATCACATACATATTAAACTAAGCGTGTCATGGTTATGGCCCTTATTCTACAATCTTCTCAAGCCAATGAAAAGATTGATTGGTCAACCTAGGGACAGCATCTTCTCCTAAGTGCTTCCTTTTGGTTGTCTTGTGTGTTGACTTCCTCCTTGTAACCTCATCTTCCAATGGACCCTCCATCTTTGTTTTGTACATTATAAAAGGAGAAATACTCGAGTTACATTCGAGTCTAAAACTAATTTTACAACAAGAATTTTAGGAGGAAGGCACGACCATGGCCATTATTTAAAATTACAACACACATTCACAAACCTTTTTGGGACTAGGCCATAACCATGCACCATGTCATTTTAACTTTTAAAGACATTGGATATTTTATTATGTTTGACAATTGCTAATGCAATTATCAACTCATAATAAAATTTATCCTACTTCTATATCACATATAAAATAGAAAACCTATTTTATACGATCTTTCAAGTGGCTCTGATACCCTTTGTAGGGAATTCTTTATGCCAAATGGCATATCTTGAAAAATTAGGATCCCTTCCAAGTGATCCATGCGAAAGCAAACTCGTATAAAATAAATTTCTCTAAACCAAGCCTATCTTATAGGAGAGGATTTACCTTTGTTGCGTGCCCTTGTTAATCCCGCTTCTTCCTTTTGTTTGTTGGATCTTTAGCACGTTCAAGTGTCCGTGCCTCTATATGTATCCACACGAGCAAGCTCTTGTCTCACAAAAGAAAACTAGATGAGCTCTCCTTTACTTCTTGCTAGAGAAGTCCCTAAAGGAGAGGAAGCTAGGGAAAAGAGAAGGAAGAAGAAGACTACTCTTCTTGCTACACTCACAAAGCCACACAACAATAAGCTCTCAAGCTCTCTCCAAGCCTCAAGCTCCCAACAACCACACCCACCCAATTACTTTGGTGGCCACTCCACTTGGGTCTTTTATAGGGTTGGAAAAACCCTTTCACCTCCACACATTCAATGCAATCCATTGCATTGGGACATTTGTTTGGCGGCCACTTAAGGAGACAAAACCATTTTTGTTTCCTTCACCTTATCTAGCTTAGGTGGCATGCTTATGTAGCATGCTTATGTGGCATTCATGCATGTTGAATTAATCTTATTAATTCAATTAAGCTTATGTTATCATATTGAATTAATCTTATTAATTCAATTAAGCTTATGTTATCATATTGAATTAATCTTATTAATTCAATTAAGCTTATGTTATCATATTGAATTAATCTTATTAAATCAATGAGGTAACATATTGAATTAATCTCATTAAATCAATTAGCTAAAATTCTCATTAAGCTTAAAGTCCAAAAACCATTTTGTACTTAAGCTTATTCCCAAATTATTCTAGTCAAACTAGAATACTCTAATTCCTCTAATTATCATGCTCTTTGTGTGTGACCCTATAGGCTCTCATAACGTTGGCAGTGGATCTAAACTCTTTTAGATACACAAGCAATGAGCGGCATCTAGCAATACATCATTGCTACCCAAGTTACGAGATAAGTCAAGATCCGACTAACCTTTCCGTGACTACTATAATATATGATCGTGTCCTTCTATCCTTGATATCAGATTGATCAATGAGGCATAGACCGTGTCATCCTCGATCAATCTATGTGTTTCTTGATCCCTGAGTAAACTAACTCAAACAAATGAGCTCAATATCTCATATTGACTCATTCGAGCATGGCCATGCGTTTTAGTAGTTCTACTCAATCAAGGCCCACCGATATCACTCTCGTCATATGAGAGGATAGATCCCATCTACATCACTCACATCCCTCCGCATAATTTGTTATATACCCGTCGCCTTTATGGTCCACCTATTACGGTGTGGCGTTTGTGATACCAAAGTACATAACTCCTTATGTAGGGAACCGTAGTGACTTCAGGTCTGAGGACTATTCATACCAATAGTCACATGAGAATGTTTATGACACTCATATAGCGATCCATGAAACTTTCTCATGGCGGGTCAGTTCAGTATATATTCTCTAATATATACCCATGTGTCAACTTGATATCATATATCCATGACTTGTGAGATCAAGTCATCAATTGACCTACATGCTAGTCTTTATGTATTAATATTGCCCTTGCATATTAATACTTGACTAGGAACATTTAGAAAGTGTTCTCTACAGCCTCTCATAATCAATTCTGCCAATTGATGTGCTGTAGATAAGAACCTACTTTTCTAGGGCATTACTATATTTAATTTAGCTGGCACAAGCAAGACTTAAATATAATAACCAATCCTTTGCCTTTATAGAATATGATACAAAATGTTCCCTATTCAACCATCACATGATTGGTTCTTAGGGCTATAACTAACATTTACTCAGTGCCTTCTTTTGCTGGTTAATATTGTTCAAATAATGTTCGGTAATCAAGGCACTACTGAATAGATCTTCTGCAGTCTGCGGTCTATGAACTCCGCCGGCCACATTCAAAGCTATTTCGGGTCGGAGCATCTTCAGCATGAGTCTGACCCTTTCCCTTTCCGTGTTGACCAACTATGGGCATAGGCGTGCAAGTCGGTTGAATCTCTTCACGGCTTCGCTGACTGATAGGTCACCTTGTCGGAACCCAGTGAACTCGTGGTAATGCTTGTTGGTTACCCTCATATGGAAGAATTCTTCGAAAAATTCATACTCGAAATCCATCCATCTCATCTGGTTCACTTGCCTCTTTGCTTTAACCCATTCCCACCACATCCGAGCATCTCCCAAAAGGCAGAATGGTGCACACTTAATCTTCTCACATTCGGGCCAGTCCAGTAGCTCCACGATGCTTTCCACCATCTTGAACCTCACAGGCGTCCATGGTTCACCGATGCAGAGAAATTTTCTGGCTTCAGCCTCTGCCACTGGATCAGGTAAGCTTCCTGTCAAACCATTGGGCCAGGGCCCGCTGGTGGGGCGGTAGGGTTTCCTCGCTGATTCATTAAGGCGTTTATTACTTGTTGTTGCTCTGTGACCTGACGTTGGAGTTCAGTAACCATGTGTGTATGGTCATGTGGGGGTGCTATCTCATCAGCTCTACTACTGCGTCATCCAGACATGTTTATCTTCATATATTAAAGTAAAGTTAGTATAAGTTTATCATTCGTTTATCTACGCATAGTTAAACTGTAAGCTAGCATAAGGGTATCATACATATTTCAGGCATATTTAAGCTAGAAGCATTTCTTATCATACATGAACATGCATCGTCATTTCATAGATACTTCTTCTTAACATAGAACATGCATCATTATTTCATAGACACTTCTTCTTAAACATATGACATGCATCATCAGTTCATAAGTACTTAGTTCAATTCATAAGCTAAATCATCTTAGGGAAAACATGCATAAAGAACATAACAGATCTCCTCCACCATGCCACTACCACACACACTTTGCCCCTCCTGCTGCTCCCTTTAGTTTATCCACCCTTTATCCTTATCTGCAGTACAAGGGAACATAAACTATAAGCACATAGGCTTAGTAAGATCCTGTCCTACTCACAAAACCTTACGTAAGCATAACATGACATAACATCATAACATAAGCTAACATATCATAAATGTATCAGCATAGACATAAGCAGGCAATAACATGTAGACATACAACATCGTAAGCAGGCATATAACATGTAAACACATATATAACATAGCAATCATAACATGTAAACATATATAACATAACCATCATAACATGTAAACATATATAACATAACAAACATAGCATGTAAACATATATAACATAACCATCATAACATGCAAACATATATAACATAACAAACATAGCATGTAAACATATATAACATAACAAACATAGAATGTAAACATATATAACATAACAAACATAGCATGTAAACATATATAACATAACAAACATAGCATGTAAACATATATAATATAACAAACATAGCATGTAAACATATATAACATAACAAACATAGCATGTAAACATATATAACATAACAAACATAGCATGTAAACATATATGCATAACAAACATAGCATGTAAATATATATGCAGGATGCTCTTTGAAAACATATATCATAGGTATTTGAACATAACTCTCAACATATTGAGCCCGACATTGTACCATATCATCATCATCATAGCGCGCATCCATAAATAGACCCGAGGCAACTAATCTCGAACCTAATAGGTTACTAGGCCCGATCTTAGTCCGTCAACCAAGGGGCCATCATCATAACATAGAAGTCCATCCTAGGCCCGATCTTAGTCCATCGGCCTAGGGCATCTGGGAGCCCATCCCATACTAGGTCCGTACTATGACTGTCGACCTAGGGACAATCATAAAATAGAAGCCCATCCTAGGCCCGATCTAAGTCGATCGACCTAGGGAAACTTAGAAGCCCATCCCTTTGGACCTTATTAGGGTCCTGGTACATGCCATGCAGAAAGTAAAATACATACAAGCTTCTTATCATAACATATCATATTTCATTTCATAAACATATCATATTCTTTATCATGGCATATCAGGTTTTTCTTCTTCATATCATAACATACTTCTTCTTCATAACATATCATATGGCTTTCATAACATATTTCTTCTTCATAGCATATCATATTCTTTTCATGCATGTCATGTTCCTTCTTTATAAAACATCATACATTCAGACAATTACGAGGTAATAAGCATAACATGATCACGACATCACACACATATAAGCATGGCATAAGGTATAAACATCAGGAACAAGTATACATGGAATGACCTAAACTTCATGGAGTTCTATCAAAGTTTTAAACACCAAACCACTTATATATGGTCTAACTAACCAAAGGTTAGTTCTTTAACACATAAAGCATGGCATGGGAGGGCACTTAGGGTTTTAAATTGAACCTTGGTCGAATGGGTTTAAAGGACATGAGGCTCAACCCCTTAACTCTAGGTTAACCAAACAACATGTTATCTTCATTTGCCCTCAAAACATAGCATGAACTTATCTATAGTATGGCATAGAACATGTTATCTTCTCTTAACATCAAACATGGCATAAACTCATTTAAAACCTAGCATATAGCATGTTATCTTCATCTAACACCAAAAGTCATTATGAACTCATCCAAAACATAGCATAGAAGGACACCTTAGGGGACTAGATGGACTTGGCCGAATGGTTCAAGGGGCCTAAAGGTTCATCCACTTAAATCTAGGTTAAAACAAACAACATGTTATCTTCATTCACCATCAAAACATAGCATGAACCTATCTCTAACATAGCATAGAACATGTTACCTTCTTCTAACATCAACATGGCATGAACTCATTTAAAACCTAGCATAGAACATGTTATCTTCATCTAGCATCAAAACATAGCCTAAGCTCATCTAAACATGGCAAAAAAAAAGAACACATAAGGGTCTAAAGTGGCTTGGCTGAATGGTCCAAGGCTTAGGGTTCATCCACTTAAATCTCGGTTAAAACAAACAACATGTTGTCTTCATTCACCATTAAAACATAGCATGAACCTATCTCTAACATAGCATAGAACATGTTACCTTCTTCTAACATCAACATGGCATGAACTCATTTAAAACCTAGCATAGAACATGTTATCTTTATCTAGCATCAAAACTTAGCCTAAGTTCATCTAAACATGGCATAAAAAAAAGAACACATAGGGGTCTAAAGTGGCTTGGCCGAATGGTCCAAGAGGATTAACACAAACACATCAAACTAAAACTACTTGTATGCAGGTGAGGGGGATACTTACATCCTTCGTGCTGCTTTTTGGTTGGAAGATAACCTAAGGGATGCCAACTTAGCCTTCCTCTTGCTTGGATAGGTTTCGGACAAAGGATGAATGGGAGAGGAATGGATTTCGGTGAGGAAGAAGATGAGAAGAAGAGAAGAGCAATTTGGTTGCTTATGTCTCCTCATTCCTTCTATTTATTCACTTGAAGAGTCCCTTAGTCTCCCTTACCCCTAACTATAATTTCCCATATTCTTCTAATAGTACAACCCTGCTGGGCTTCTGGTTATTGGATGCATCTTTAGGGCTTAGCTATCTCTAGAGGTTTGGGGTTCAATTCCTAGGCCTTGCATCCTTTTTGGCTCCTTTTCTTTTATTTTTGAAAGAGCCCACATAAATCCCAATATAATCATGCCAAAAATTCTTGTATAATTGCTAGAAATTTTACGGGCGTTATAGTCTTGGCAGCATAAGTCCAATGGTTGGCGGCGTAAAGTCCAAGCGGAGTCTTGGCGGCGTAAGTCCAATGTGTCTTGGCGGTGTAGACACCGTTAGCATGACATAGCCGATGGAAGCACCTGAAGGTTAGTACGATGGATGAACAAGTCATGGATGACTTGGAGGGATCCGAGAGGCGAGAGGCTGATGGAGGTGGCTAGAAGGCTTAGGTCTAGGCTAAGGGTGGTCTAGCAAGTATGGGGGAACCATACTTGGGTTGACACCTCATGTTTGAGGTGTTCTAGTCAACTGGTGCCATGTGGCAGTCAACTGGCTGAGTCAACTAGGGTTTGACTGTGGGAATTGGCCTATCAGTCGACTGCCAGAGGTGGGTAGGTGACTGATCGGCCAACAGTCGACTGATAGTGTATCAGTCGATTGGTGCTCGGGTTTTGGAGAACAGAATGGAGTCTCACTCGACCGCTACGGTCAACAGTCAAGTGATGGCTTGAACAGTCGACTGATGGTCATGATCAGTCAACTGATGTCCTAGCCGTTGGATTTTTCCAGCATGGATTACAGTGGTCTCCGGAGTGTGATCGACAGCTTTTTCAAAGACAGAAGATATAAATGGAGCTCGTGGAAGAGAAAAAGTCATCCGGTTCTTGAGAGCTTTTGGGGCGATTTGTTGCTGCAAATCATGTCTCTAAGTGCAAGTCAAGCAACCAAGCATTCAAGCAATCAAAAGCAAGTGTTGTAAAGTTTTTCTTTACTTGTCTTTCATATTTACATTTTATATTGCTTGTATTTCATTCTTGTTGTTGTAAGATTACTTGTACGAGGTGTCTCCACCTCCGACTTGTGTCGAGAAGGAGTTATTGTGAATAGTAGTGCGTGTTTGCATTGCTAGGGCTTTTAGAGTCCGATCCATGGAGTAGGAACTGTTCGGTTCCAAACCACATTACATCTCGTGTCTATCATCTTGTGTTTGTTCTTGTTGTATTTTATTGTATATTCCGCTGCGTACTAACAAGATTGTAGACAAGCAAACGCGAACAAATTCCATCGTACGAGCACATCGCTATTCACCCCCCCCCTCTAGCAGCCTCAAATCTTCTACAAGTGGTATCAGAGCCCGGGGCTCTTCTACGGACTAACCGCTGGGAGCTAAAGAAGCTAGAGGGAAGATGGAATTCCAAGACAAGCTTGGATGGGACATCAATGTAGGGATGTATACTGAAAAGTCTATCTTTTGTATGAACATCTTTATTTTTGAAATAAGAATCACATGATCATTTATTGTATATTTATATGGTTATGCAATATTATCTAATACTTTACATTGTAGATAACATGGTGTGTGGTGTCAGACGGGAGATCATGTTATCGGCCCCTTTAAAAGTATAAGTAAAGGCTCACAACCGAGATGACTTTGGACAAACCATCGGAATGGTTGTAGTGTGATTTGGTATTGGTTTGTCATGACCATAGAATCACACTAGTGCACTTTGAGTGTATTGAGCATGACCGATTTTGAGGTGATTCGATTTATTGCTGACTACATAATCGAATCGGACCTCAGATATTATATTGTACATGCTCTTAATCCCGATATAATAGCGGACACATATACTTAGTATTCATTTCTTAAACACGGGGAGAAAATGTTGATTAATTTAGAGGAGTTAGATGTTGATTAATTAATGGTCAGTAAATTAATTAATCGACGGACATTCGAGATCTTAAATACGGGGAGAAAATGTACAAATAATATACGGAGCTCATATTATCATATGGGGGTTGGTGAGATAGATTAATGATGATCCTTTAGTGGATTGGATCATCATTAGTGGATCGGACTTTATGTGGGCTTGATCCATGGGTGGCCAAGATCCAACTTCCCCTCATGGTCCCTAATGTAGCCTATTAACCCCTCATGAAGCTTAGATCCAAAGGATAGAAACAAAAACTCTAGATCCAAAGGTAGAGATTAAATCTCTAGATCCGACGGTTGAGATTAAATTCCTAGAACCAATGGAGGAGATTAAATCAAGCCTTAAGCCTAACTCTATAAATATTAGCTTAAGGGTCGGTGGCAAGATAATGGAAGAGGAAAGGGGGCTTAGGTTGGGCGGCAAGGGATTTGGAGATTTAGGGTTTTGGGTGGCCACAATTAAGGAAAGATGCTTCTTCTTCTTCTTCTTCCTTATGGTGGTTGGCACCCTTCTTCCCTCTACTCTCCTTGGTTTTGGCCGGCATCCAACATTCCCCCTTTAATCTAAGAGCATGGCTTAAGGGGATTAGGGTTTGCTTCCTTTGGAGGCTAGGAATCCTAGTTGGTTTAGGATTAGGTTTGGGTGGCTAGGGTTTTGGGAGCTTATGGGTGGGCGGCAACTTAAGGAGGTGTCTCTTCTTCTTCCTAAGGGTTTGGCCGGTTTCTTCCATCTTCCCTCTACCTTGGCTTGTGCTCATCCTAATCTTCTTCCCCACTTCCATGGCTGGCAATAAGGAGAGCTACGATTAGGGTTTGGAGGCTTAGGGTTTAGGAGGCTTGGGTGGCACCAAATAAGAAAGTAGTTTGCTTTCTTCTTCCTATCCTTTGGTGGCCGACACCCACAGCCCTATCTCAGCCCTTGGACGACATCCAAAGACCCCTTCACCTTCTCCTTAGGTGGTGGGAACAAGATATAGGGTTTTCCCTTGGTGTCTTGGCAGGTTTCCACCATTATCTCCTTCTCCTTGTTGGCCGGCGGCAAGCATTCCTTTTGTTGCTTGTTGGTTGGCTATAGGAGGGAGATGAGCCTTTTTTCTATTCTTCCTCTTGCTTTGGAAAAGTAAGGAAGGAAGATTTGCGATCTAGGAGCTTCGACTTTTGGTAGATCGTCGCCCACACGACGTCCGAAAGGAGGAAGGTCATACATTAGAAGATTGAGAGGTATATCGATTATCTAGTTTTTATATGTTACATGTTTGTATTTGTTTTTCAATTATGAGCATGATATAAATCTGTAAATGGCTAAATAATACTTGGATCCCGAGCATAAAAATGAAAACCGGCGATCCGGACATCGTCTATTCCATGGCTACTCAGAGAATAGAGGATGGTCGCTGAACAACTAGTTTGTTCAAGTGACCTCTAAACGAATAGCACGATGACTTGGTTGCTTTGGGAATCCCTTTTGTCTAGGATTAAATTTTTAATCCGGGACATCGAAGGGATCACCATGATCAAGCAACCGAGGTGAAGTGGGAAGCGAAGTTTCTCATGGACTCGAAAACCCAATTAGTAGAGCTTCAAAACCTTCAATTGGTATCGAGCCAAGGTTTCTTTTTGTGTTTAGGATTCTTAATTTTATGCACTTTTTCATATATTATATGTAGATAATAGTAGGATATAGTTTAACTCTTTGCTGCGTGCATAAGATCCGACTATTATGGCCATATGTGTGTATGTGATTGTATGTGTGTAAATATTTATTTTGTTGAATCCTCGGGGATTTAGGCTAGTTTTTGTAAATTAAATACACATTGTTTAGCCACTCTTATTTTATTTTACTTTTGATCTAGATTTCATGTACACTCTCGTGAGTATAGGATCGATGGATGTAAATTAAAATAGGTTTTAGTCTCTCGGATCTCCTGGATGGCTTGTACATGGCGAGGAGGAGCGAGATGATGCGACGGAGACATATTGAAGACAAAAGCCATAATAGTTGGAAAATAATTTATTTTTCATATTTATTGCTTTTGTTTGATATGCATGTCGAGGCTAGAAAATTCTCAATTTTCAAATTACTAAGTGGGAGAGGGATATTTTTATAAATTCACATTATTACATTTGAATGTGATGCAAACAAACTTGCACGGGCCTGAAAGTGCCTTCCTCCCCATCGGATGAGTTTGTTTATGGATCACAAGGTCAATATGGTTATAGGAAATTATTAAGGAGTGTGTACTTGCCCATCGTAAGGCACATAACCCGAGATAATTACCTTGGTACCAAGTAATGGTGAACACTTAGATACAAATATAAGTATCCTCCCATCGAGTCACCTTTATTTAGGGCCAAAGAGAAACCAACTATTAATTTTACTTGTCAAATAGTTAGGTTGACAAGATAGTAAAATTAATGGGTAAAACCTCCTCTTACAAATGTAGAATTCGTATACGTCCACACTATCGTGGCATACGATATTCTCGGTGTTTTGAGGTGTTGGTTGATTTCAAAATTTTATTGTTTGAGGAATCAATAATTTTTTGAAATCTACAGTAATGATTTATGTGATTCTTAGGATTTTCAAAATGACTTTCAGTCCACTTGTTATGATACTAAAGGAAATAAACTTACTGCACCCAAATAATGTTGATTAGAAAAGAATCTAGATATTGTCTTATCTGCTAAGGAGTACAAGTATGCACTCTTCGAAGAGTATCCTCAAGCCATGGTTGCTCAAAAAGGTTTCTACTTTTAAGCCGAAAGGCAAGAAGAAGAAGAAACAAGGTGAAGCAAAGGTGGTGGGAGGATCTCATGGAGGAGTGAAGAAGCCGAAAGGCAAGTATTTCACTTGTAAGTAGGATGAGCAATACGTAACTGGAACGAAGCATACAATCCATAGAAGAACAAAGGTTTATCCTTTGGACTAGTCGTTGAAACATGATTAGCGGTGTTATCTACTGGCATCTGGTGTGTAGATACAGGAGCCACTAATCATGTCTGCAATACTTTGCAGGGGTTCTAGGAAACCCGACGACGAGATAAAAGGGAGATTACCATTCACTTGGGCAATGCCATGAAGATGGCGGCTATTGCAGTGGGAGATGTTTTATTTATCTCTTGAGAAAAATAAAACTTAGGTTCTGGAAAATTCCCTTTATGTACCTTTATTTAGAAAGAACTTAGTTTCAGTTTCTAAATTGTTTATGAATGGATATTCTATTTCTTTTAATGACAGAGATGTTATAAAAAGGAATAGGGAGAATATCTGTTCAAGTACATTGATAGGAAATTTGTATACACTTGAACCACAACCTCCCATGATGCAAATTGAAATTAATAACTCATCTTCTAATTCCAATAAGAGAAAAGAACCTTCAAAGATGAACCAAACATATCTTTGGCATCTTAGGCTTAGTCATTTTAACCTAAGCAGAATTCAAAGGTTGATAGATGATGGACCTCTGGGTCATTAGTGGTAGAAGTTTTCCCAACCTACGAATCTTGTTTGGAGGATAAAATGACCAAGAGGCCTTTTAAGGCAAAGGGGTATAGAGCCAAAGATGTGTTAGAATTGGTTCATTCTGATTTGTGTGGTCCTATGTGTTAGGGCAATCTCTTGCCAAAATATGGTTTTGATGGTGTGGCAAAGGGTTTAAGTTAGTTTGTGATGTTGATTTGATATGTGCGTTGAAGTCGTGCAGGACTTAGTAATTCGCACATGGAGCCATGGCGAGTTTCACATCTCATGACTCGTGCCTTGAGTCGGTGAAGGATAGCCTTGCGGAAGCCGTGCGCTTGGAGCATTCGAGGGACCGCCGGACGAGGAGCTTGGAGTGAAGCCGGAGGAAGTAGACTTCGAGGCAAGAGACGCGAAGGAGCATTGCAGAGCCATGCAGATCTTTGCGAGGGGCGTGGCGTGAGCGAACGAAGAACCAGCGAGGACTCAGGGATGAGTGGCGATTGTAACCCGGGAAGGTAGCTCTTAGGTGAAACTTGGCCATTTGGCCAAGTGTCGGATGAGTTTTCAGGCACGATCGATCATTGCCATGTCATGGCGGTCGGTGCTCTAATCGATGGTTCGATCGACTGGTCTAATATGGCTGAATCAAGTTGATCGATCATGCCCGGCATGGAAGTCGGTGATGGCTGATCGATCGGCAACAAGGCGCGGTCGGTGATGTCGCGTGCAGAGCACGAATGGAGTCGACCTCGTTGAGGACTCGGTAGTTGACATCAATCGATGATGGGTGCCATCGATCGGCCCGATGCGATGTCGTTGGATGGTATCCAGCGTGGAAAGTGGCATTGAGCGACTCAGCACCGATCGGTGATGGGTGCCATCGATCGGTGATCTGTGTCAGCGGGAAGAAACCCTCTTCCTTTATAAAAGGAAGGGGATGGGCTTTGGGGGAAAAATGCTTTATGCTCTAAATTTCTCTTCTACTTGCTCTAATCTTCATTCCATTCTAGAAGAGTGATCTTTGTGTAAAAGAGGTTACCTCCACCTAGCTTTTTGCAAAGGAGAGATCTAGTGGATAGTTTTCGGAGTGATTCACCGTGGACGAATCGGACCGTGGATTAGCGGCGTAGCCGTAAACCACGTTACATCTCCGTGTTTGTATTGTCTTTGTTCTATTTGCTTGTCTTAGTTTATTGCTTTCGCTTGCACTAACGTTTTGTAGACGAGTGAATTATGGCATCGAACGAACGAGGGCTATTCACCCCCCTCTAGCCGGCCAATCGATCCCCAACAAGTGGTATCAGAGCAAGGTTAAGCTTGTCGAGGACTAACCGCCACAACAAGCAATATTCAAAAATGGCCGGCTCAAACATCCATCCTCCAAAATTTGAAGGAGAATTCGCTTGGTGGAAGAAGCGAATGGAGGTATTTTTCGAAACAGATTTTGATATAATGATTACAATGGAATCCGGTTTCGTTTTACTTAGGGATGAAGAAGGGAAGCCAATAGTGAAATCTAGGTGGACCAAAAGGCAAAAGGAAGAGCACCTTGAATATTCAAAAGCCAAGCATCATCTCTTCAATGTGCTCCCCCAACAAGAAATCAACCGAATAGGAGAATGCCTAAGCGCCAAGGAGATGTGGGAGAAGCTAATTGAGCTTCATGAAGGCACATCCGAGGCGAAGCTAGCAAGGAGAGATCTCCTCTGCTCCCAACTATCCAACATTAAATTAGAAAAGGGAGAAAAGGTAATTTCTTTGCATTCTAGATTCAAAGAAATTTTAAATGGACTAACAAGTGTAGGAGAAAGGCTTTCCAACCGGGATATGGTAATGAAGGCCATAGATGCCTTTCCCCGGTCCTCAAAATGGAGCTCCATGGTGGACTCATTTTATATCTCCAAGAACTTAGAAGTAAGCACCTTGGAGGAATTTTTCTCAACAATGGAGCTTCACGAAACTAGGCTTGAAGGAATACAAGAGGAGCCTAGAATTCAACCCTCAAGAGGAGTAGCCTTGATGGCAAACAAGGGGAAGAAGAAGATGGAAGTCCCCTCCTCCTCATCCGATGAAGCCTCTACCTCTTCCATGGATAGTACGGAAGAAGCCTACATGGTAAGGAAGGTAAGGCGTGCATTTAAGAATCTTAGATTTGATAAATCTAATGATAGGAATAGAAGACCAAGGGGGAAGGTCATATGCTATAATTGCCAAGGAGAGGGGCACATAAGGGACAATTGTCCCCTCCTAAACAAGAGCAAGGAAGAGAAGAAAAAGAAGGAAGAAAAGAAGAAGAAGAAAGGGAACAAGAGAAAGGAAGAAGAGAAGAAGACAAAAGGAAAAGGGAAGGCCATGACACTCAAAGCCAAGACATGGGATGACGTTGCTTCATCCTCCTCATCTGAAGAAGAAGAGCATGTCTACTCCAACCTAGCACTAATGGCTCTTCATGACTCGGATTGCTCATCCTCCACCGAAAATGAAGGATCAAGCTCAAGTGGAGAGAGCTCAAATGAAGGGGGAGCTTCTACATCCTCATCATCCGAAGAAGAAGAAGAAGACATGGAAACTATGGTAACGAATGCTTCTCCTAAGAAAATAGTTTCCATAATCTCTAGTTTAACTAAGGACTTATTTGGCATGAAAAAGAAAAATAAAAGCATGCTTGTTCAAATTAAGGATTTAGAGCATAAGCTAGAAAATGCATGCTTAAATGAAAATAATTCTTCTTGCCATGATGAAGCATGCTCACATGATAACTATATGCCACTTAATATTAGTGATGCATGCATGGATGAAAATAGGGCATTAAGGGAAAAGGTAGATTATTTAACAAAAGCCCTAGAAAAATTCACAATTGGCTCCAACACATTGAACATGATCATAGGGAGCCAAAGAGCTAGCTTCAACAAAAAGGGCCTAGGCTACAAGGAAAAGAAAAATGAAAAGGCCTACAAATGCCTAATAGCTAGGCGACAAGATAAAAAGAAGGTAATAGCTAGGAAATGGATCCCCAAGGAATACTTAGTGAACCCAATAGGAAAGAACTTATTTTGGGTTCCAAAATCCATTCTTAAGGGTTAGAATAACCCTAGGGTAGTCAACCACATGGACCTAACCTATATCATATTTTGGTTGACTTAGGATGATAGGACAACATTTTTTTTTAGATAGTGTTGGGTGATGATAACGTGCCCATAAATAGATAATATTGCTTAAATCATGATGATTAATGTAATTGCTATGTATGTTTGCAATCATGATTTATGATTTTAATATTTGGCACGTAATCATGAGAAATAGGGTTGAATCATGCCTTAGGTGAAACCTTGTTTATTATCATCTTATAATACCTAATGCATGACTATTATTTGATGAATACATGAGTTTCATGATCATAATGTAGAATTCATTCATATATCCCCTTATGATCATGAGGATTATTATATTGATACTTAACCTTGATAGAATTGCATGAATATATTGGTTAAGTATGCACAAATACCCCCTAGGATGCATCTCACACTCACCATAGGCTACCTTGATTGAAAACTTAGCATGAGTGAGATGTTAGGATGATACAAATGTCCACTAATGCCTATGGCATTTAGATGGTAATTTAAAGTATCAAAATAGCAATAATAGACCAATCATGGGGAAGGCTTATGTTTAATTCATAGACATATTGCCCAAAGATCATGGTTGGATATTTCATATGTTTTCAAAACAATTTCTTAATCTAAAATCTATGTATTCATGTTTTGAAACAATTCAAAGCAAGACTAGGTGTTAAAATGAATACTCTTATGATCAAAAAACTAGTGAATTTTAAAGCTTTTGAATTTTTGGAAAATACATGGAAATATAATGAATTTTCATGAAAACCTATTTTTCACTCATATATATACTTAAAAGAAATGTGTTCCCCAAATTTCATGATTTTTTGAATTTTCTAGAATTTTTAACGCATTTATGAAATTCACCCCAGAAATCAAAAATCCCGAAATCCACGTGCCAGTCGACTGGTAGTCTGAACCAGTCAACTGATGACCTGAATATCAGACCAGTAAAGGCTGAATTTCGATTTTAAATTCAACTTGTGGTATTTTCTTTCCATTAGACTTGATGTCATGTGCTTTTAACTTAGTGTTAATCTTTTTGATGGTGTCAAAGGGGGAGAAATAATTATGTTTAAGTTAATTATTTTAGGGGGAGAAATATATGATAGGGGGAGAAAATTTGCATAGAGAGTTTCATCGATTAAGGGGGAGTTGCATGTTGCTATATCATGTTTATCTTTACATGCTTTCTTACCTTAGAAATTTATATCAAATGTTTTTACCTAACTTAAACGGATTGCCACACATCAAAAAGTGGGAGATTGTTAGGGCAATCTCTTGCCATAATATGGTTTTGATGGTGTGGCAAAGGGTTTAAGTTAGTTTGTGATGTTGATTTGATATGTGCATTGAAGTCGTGCAAGACATAGTAATTCGCACATGGAGCCATGGCGAGTTTCACATCTCATGACTCGTGCCTTGAGTCGGTGAAGGATAGCCTTGCGGAAGCCGTGTGCTTGGAGCATCCGAGGGACCGCCGGACGAGGAGCTTGGAGTGAAGACGGAGGAAGTAGACTTCGAGGCAAGAGACGCGAAGGAGCATTGCAGCCGTCGCTGATCTTTGCCGAGGGCGTGGCATAAGCGAAAGGAACTTGAAGGCGAGGGACTCGAGGATGAGAGTGGCGATTGTAACCGGGAAGGGGTAGCTCTTAGGTGAAACTTGGCCCATTTGGCCAAGTGTCGAGATGAGTTTTTCGACACGATCATTGCCATGTCATGGCGATCATTGCTCTAGTCGATGGTTCGATCATTTGGTCTATATATGGTGAATCAAGTTGATCGATCATTTGCCGGATGGGAAGTCGGCGATGAGTGATCGATCGGACGCCAAGGGCGACGGTCGTGATGTCACGTGCCGCGAGCACGAGAATGGAGTCGACCTCGTTGAGGACTCGACTGGTTGACATCAGTCGACAGATGGGTGCCATCAATCGACTGATGCCAGTACTGTTGGATGGTATCCAACGTGGAAAGCGGTCGTTATTGGGCAACGACTATAGCACCAGTCGACTGATGGGTGCCATCAGTCGACTGATCCTATGTCAACGGGAAGAAACCCTCTTCCTCTATAAAAAGGAAGGGGATGGGGCTTTGGGGGGAAAAATGCTTGAACGCCCAATTACTCCCAAAGCGCCCTAAACGATTTCCACTCTTCTACTTGCTCTAATCTTCATTCCATTCTAGAAGAGTGATCTTTGTGTAAAAGAGGTTACCTCCACCTAGCTTTGTGCAAAGGAGAGATCTAGTGGATAGATTTCGGAGTGATTCACCGTGGATGAATCGGACCGTGGATTAGCGGCGTAGCCGTGAACCACGTTACATCTCAGTGTTTGTATTGTCTTTGTTCTATTTGCTTGTCTTAGTTTATTGCTTCCGCTTGCGCTAACGTTTTGTAGACGAGTGAATTACGACATCGAACGAACGAGGGCTATTCACCCCCCTCTAGCCGGCCAATCGATCCCCAACACTATGTATATCCAGGCTAGAGGTGGTTTTGAGTATTTCATCTTTTTTATAAACGATTACTCAAGATATGGATACATTTACCTGCTGCGCCGCAAGTCTTAATGTTTTGACTGTTGGGAAAAACTTCGGAGGCTCATTGGCTCCCATGTCCCCGGATTAAAATTTTCACTAATGAAAAAACTAATCCGGATGGGATGAGTTTCCTAAGCACAACCACTTCGTCGTCGTGCTAACAACTTGAGTGATCGCTTGAACAAACTAGTTGTTCAAGCAATACAACTCTTCTAGTTGATTAGCCGTGGAAGAGACGACGGATGGATCGCCAGTTTTTGTATTCGTTTTCGGGGTCCATGATTATACAAATACATGCATATGCAAACTAGTACAATCAACATATAAGAACATGTTAAGATCAGAAAAAAAAGTTTGTAAAACTTTTATACCTCTCGATATTCTACCGTATGTCCTATCCTCCTCGTGGACGTCGTGTGGGCGAAGATCCTCCACGAGTAGAAGCCTCCTAGATCACGTTCTTCCCTTCTTTGCTCGCTCTGAAAAAAGAGAAGAACCAAACAAAACTCCTTCTCCTTTCTTGAAGAAAAGTTGCTGCCGGCCAAGGAGTGGATGATTGGGCACCGGCCAACTTTGGATAAAAGATGCCGCCCGCCGCCAAGGTGAGGGATCAATGAACGCCGGCCAACCTTGAAGAGAGGTTGCCGCCGGCCAAGGAATAGGAGAAAGAACAATGAGGATGGGCGCCGGCCAAAACAAGTTGGAAGAAAATGGGCGCCGGCTCTTCCTTTCCAAGAATTGCCGCCCAAGCCTATCTCCTCAACCCTAGCCGCCCAAACTAAAAACCTAACTCCCTTGATTATTCCTTGATCATCCTCCACGCCCAACCCTTAGCCTTCCTTTTATAGAGTTAGGCTTAGGACTCCTTTAATCTCCACCGTCGGATTTAGGGATTTAATCTCCACCGTCGGATCTAGGGTTTCATCCCAACCGTCGGATCTAGGGTTTTATCCCAACCGTCGGATCTAGGGTTTCATCCCAACCGTCGGATCTAGGGTTTCATCCCAACCGTCGGTTTTAGAGATTTAATCTCAACCGTCGGTTCTAGGGATTTAATCCCAATCGTCGGATCTAGAGATTTAATCTCAACCGTTGGTTCTAGACATTTAATCTCAACCGTTAGTTCTAGGGATTTAATCCCAACCGTCGGATCTAAAGATTTAATCTCAACCGTTGGTTTTAGAGTTTTGTTTTACATCCTTGGATCTAGACTTCTTGAGGATTATATTAGGCTATGATAGGGACCATGAGGAGGAGTTGGATCTTGGCCACCAGATGGATCGGAACCACACAAACTTGATCCATCAATGATGTTCCATTCCACTAGAGGATCATCATTGAATTACCTCACCAACCCCCATAAATCAATATGAGCTCCATATATTATTTGTACATCCATCTCCCCATGTTTAAGATATCGAATGTCCGTTAATTAATTGATTTACTGACCATCAATCAATTAACATCTAACTCCTCGAGTAGTACCACTCAACCTTATCATCATGTTGACTAAGTCAACCAGCTGGGTTTACATGATGAACCTTATGAGCTCTTCAAGGGGACATCATCAACCTAATATATAGGATACGGTTTCCTCCTATAATCAATGGCACACCATGCAAATAATATCATTTCCCAACTTACCGGGCATATTGATTTAATCCATATAAATCTCACCCTATGGTAAATCAAAAAAATATATACTAAGTACATGTGCCCGTTATTATATCGGGATTAAGAGCATGTACAACATAATATCCGAGGTCTGATTCAATTATGTAGTCAGCAATAAATTGAATCACCTCTATGTCGGTCCTGCTCAATACACCTAAGTGTACTAGTGTAACTCTATGTTTAAGACAAACAATACCAAGGTACACTACAACCATGCCAATGGTTTGTCCAAAACCATCTTGGTTGTGAGCCTCTACTTATATTCTACAAGGGACTGATAACATGATCTTCTATGCCACACCAAGCACCATGTTATCTACAATGTAAAATATTAGACAATATACACACATATAATAAATATATAAAGTGCAAACAATGATCATGTGATTCTTATTTCAAAATAAAAATGTTCATACAAAAAAGAACCAGGCTTTCAGTATACATTCCAACAATCTCCCACTTATACTAAAAGACTATGCTGTCATCACACTGCCATACATCTGATCCCCATGTCCTCCACATGCCTATCAAACGGATTCGCTGGAAGGGCCTTAGTGAATGGATCCGCCAGGTTATCCTCTGATGCAATCTTGGCGACAGCTACTTCTCCTCGCTTTATGATCTCTCGTATCAGGTGGTACTTACGCTCTATGTGTTTACTTGCCTTATGGGCTCGTGGTTCCTTCGAGTTTGCAACTGCACCACTGTTATCACAATAAATTGTGATAGTTCTGGGCAAACCAGGAATCATATCCAAGTCCATCAAGAAGTTCCTGAGCCATACAGCTTCCTTGGCTGCCTCCGAGGCTGCCACATACTCAGCTTCCATGGTAGAGTCCGCCATGCATTTCTGCTTGACGCTCCTCCATACTATGGCTCCACCTCCAAAAGTAAACACAAACCCCAAGGTAGACTTACTATTATCCCTATCTGATTGGAAATCTGAATCCGTGTAGCCCACAGGGACTAATTGATCTGCCCGGTAAACCAGCATATAATTCTTAGTCCTTCTCAGGTAATTCAATATATGCTTTACCGCAGTCCAATGTCTCTTTCGAGATTACTCGATGTCGCTAACCATGCCCGCGTGACGGATATACGGTCTCGTCTAGCATACATGGGGCTTCCCTCTGTAGAAGCATAAGGAAGCGCCATTATGCTGTTGGTGCGATGGGCACCAAGTCGAACGGTATTTTGATTATGGCAAAAGGCTCAATAGTTAAGGGTATATTTGTTATCTTACGAGGCTCGATTAAGTGTGCGAAATGCTAAAGTTGGCGGAAGGTCTGCGACACCGGTGGGAGCAAGGGTGGTCGAGGAACCTTGGAGGACTTGGAGGAAGCGGTACTCGGGTGAAGGCGAGCGAGGCTACAAGGTAAGCTCGTGTGAAAGCGAAGCAAGGTCGTTAAGCGTAGATCCGACCCAATACCTCAATGGAAGGTCTAGGTCGAGATCGGATGGTTAGAACCATCGTACTTTATATTTTAAGCTAACTTATGCTGCGGTCCAAAACCCTTTGACTACAGTCATTTGCTAGTCAAGTTCGACCTCGAGAAGAGCTCGAATTTCAAGGGTGAATTTGGACTTGACTCGTGTTTTGGTACAAAGGGTGATGTGGCATCAAGGTGGACATCAAACCATCACCAAGCTTCCTTGTGGTGGGCCTTAAAATAAGGTGAGTTGGCACAAGATGGTTGGCTCCCATGATGTGGCACAAGTTGAATGGCTCCAACAAGTTGGCGCCCAAGGAGGTTGGAGGTGGCACAAGGTGGTTGGATGAAACACCTCATCCTCAGTTGGCGCCCAAGGAGGTTGGAGGTGGCACAAGGTGGTTGGATGAAACACCTCATCCTTGAGTTAGCGCATGTGAGGAGGTTGGAGGTGGCCTGAGGGATGTGGATGAACAAGTCTTGGGGGATAAGAACCTCACCTTGGACACTACCTATGTCTAAATTCATAGATCAATATCCATAAATAGACATGTTCAAGCCAAGCAAGCGACAAGAATTCAAGAGCTCTCAACACGCCGTCGTGCGCCTACTACTACTCACATTTGCTCGACGAAGTGCACGACAACGAAAGCTACATCTTCTACTTATAAGAGTTGTCGGTATATTTATTTAAGTTCTACTTCTTTAAATTGTCTTTGTGCTTTAATCGTAACAAGGAAAGGGAGTGTCCCTTTGCCTTGATTTCTTTTTATGTCGTTGCTCCTACCTCCAGCGAGGAGGAGTGGTTTTAGTGAATTGCCCTCGTGCGTGATCAAGGATCACTAGGGCCGTGGATTAGCAATCGAAAGATTGTGAACCACGTAAAAATATCTTGTCTACTTTATATTTCCGCTGTGCATTCTCTACTTGCTTTTTACTTATTGCAAAAGTTTTTAACGACACCGTATCGCTATTCACACCCCCCTCTAGCGACACTTTCGATCCAACAATTGGTATCAGAGCCGGGGGCGCTAAGATTCGGTGAAACCACCAATCTAGCTTTGTTTTTCTTTTTTTTACAGATTTTTTATTTATTTATTTCTGTTTTCGTATAATTATTTCACTTGCTTATCTTCTCCTACATATAGAATTGCATTAGAGGATTTAGGATCCGGATAAGGTTGTCCTTCTGGTTAGATCAAGAGTAAGGTTGTCCTCGGAACTTCAGCGACATTCGCATTTGATTGTTTATTTCTTTTTGCAAGTTACATTTTATATATATTTTTTTTTTACTTCCCGCACTACTAATCCAAGACGAAAGTCTTGGAATATTCTTTCCGTGTGTGTTTTGCAAGATTCTTTTCGTCATTCTTCTTCTTGTTTTTAAATGGCCCATCTCGAAGGGTTTAGCACCGCCCGACCCCCGTTTTACAACGGTAATGACTTTCGTTATTGGAAGGGTCGGATGGAATGCTTTCTTAAAACCCAAATCGAGATGTGGATCGTAATCCAAACCGGTTTCACACTTCCTATTAATGAAGATGGTGAATCTTTGGGTTACGATCAATGGTCAAATTCCATGAAAAAACAAGTAGAAGTCGATGCCAAGGCAACTCAAATCTTGCAATGTGGGTTGTCCAAGGAAGAGCTCAACCGCGTCGGCCCCTTCATTAGTGCAAAGGACTTATGGACCAAGCTAGTGGAACTACACGAAGGCACCGACGACACGAAGGTATGTAAAAGAGATTTACTTTTAAATAAATTGTATAACTTGAAAATGCAGGAAAACGAGACCGCAACTCAACTACATGCTCGTATCCAAGACATCGTCAACCAACTCCATGCCATCGGACAAAGGTCGAGAATCGCGACCTTATCGGTATTCTCTTAACTCGTTTCCTAGGACCACCTTGTGGGCATCCATGGTCGATGCCTACAAGGTCTCCAAGGACCTTTCTAAAATTAGGTTAGGCGAATTGTTTGAACTTGAATTACATGAGCAAACTAACGTGGTCCGGGCGAGAAGAGTATTGCGTTAGTTGCGCGAGTTCCAAGAAGAAGAAGCCCCAAGCAAGCCACCCTCGGAGGAAGAAGGCGATATCCAAGCTCTAATGGCCAAGCCGACCGAGCACGACTCGAAACAAGAAGAGTCGAGTCGAATCCGATGATGAGCTTCCATTCAAGACAAGCCACGGATCCGTGATCCAGGTTCAAAAGAATCATTAAGGGTAAGTCGGTCGTTACTTAATACTTTGTATGGTGCAATTAAATTTTTAAATAAGAAACTAGCTAAGTCCGAGTCCAAGGTCGAGACCCTAATTGAGGAGGTTAACCTTCTCAAACATGAGGTCTCCTAACCTCTTCGACTACTCGTATTCAAGAGGAGGACTCAACTCAAGTTGAAAAGCTTGAAGTTGAGAACTCGCTTTTGAAAACACAAGTCGAAGACCTTAAGGCTGCGTTGGAAAGGTTCACTTTGGGATCCAAGGGACTTGACCTCTTACTTGGATCACAAAGGGCCGTGTACAACAAGGCCGGACTCGGGTTTAACTCAAATACAACCAATAAGTCATATATGTCTATAGTAAACCAACATAAGAAAAATGTCCAAGCATGGGTCCCTAAGACCACTTTGATTTCAACTTTAGGATCTAACATGTATTGGGTTCCCAAGGACCAAATTCACTATGTGAATAGACCCACTCGATTCAATGGTCCAGGGGGAGCCAATACAAAATGTATTTTTGATTAAGTCTTAGAAATTGCATGCTTAGTTTTTCCTTTATTTTTAGAATGGTTAGATAGGACTCATAACCAACTAAAATCCTGCGAAAAGATTGAGCCTCGGGGAGCCTCTTTTCAAAAATAAACCAACTAAAATCCTACGAAAAGATTGAGCCTCGGGGAGCCTCTTTTCAAAAATAACTAGTTAGACCAAGACGTAGTCTCAAGTAAGTCGAGTTATCAATTTCTTGAAATTAGCTTTGTCTAAGGAAGTGGTCGTTGTTCCGATCAAAGAAGGCCTCTGTGCCTCGCCACGACCTGGAAGTCAATCTCTTGAAAAGATTACTTGATGAGCTTAGACTAAATCCGAATCTAACCTAATGTTGGTTAATTTAAATTCATTAAAATTAATCAAGTAAAATTGATAGTCATCTCACAATAACACATAGGAATAACATGTTTTGATCATGTAGATATTGGTGAGATGATTTAGATTTAAAAACTTACAAACAACCCTTTAGTAATTCCAATATCCGATCCAACTACCTTATGTGTAGGATCAATGGATGTTGGACAGTGGTTGCTCCCGACACATGACCGGGGATCAACTCAAATTTTCGAAGTTACGATTCAATCGACAAGGATCGGTAGCCTTCGGAAATAACGGCAAGCTCAAAATCATCGGATCAGGTGATATTGAGCTCAACTCTAACTTTACAATTCAAAATGTCTTATTAGTAGAAAACTTTCAATATAATTTACTTAGTGTAAGCCAATTGTGTGATAACAATTATAAGGTCATATTTCTAGAAAATGAATGCGTAATCAAAATAAATGCAACATCTAAAATAATACTTAAAGGAACTAGGAGTAGCAACATCTACACAATAAATTTACCCAACTCCTCAACCAAGTGTCTTATGACACAGCAAGAGGAATCTTGGTTATGGCACCGAAGACTCGGACACTCGCACCCAAGACTCGTCCACAAGATGAGTCAGAGTGGCTTGGTTATAGGTTTGCCTAAACTAAACAACTTGGATAATAAAATATGTAATGCTTGTCAACAAGGTAAACAATCTAGGACACAACATCAATTAACTAATCAGAGAACGACCAAAAGTGTTCTTGAGCTCCTACACATGGATCTATTTGATTCACATGGAGCTAAGTCACTCAATGGTAGTCAATTTTGCTTAGTCATAATTGTCGACTATTCTAGATTTACTTGGGTTAGGTTTATCAAACATAAAAATGATACCCTAGACCAACTTATCAATCTTTGTAGGTTAATCGAAAATCAAAAGAACCTTAAGATTAAAAGACTTAGAAGCGATCATGGTGGTGAATTCGAAAACCACAGTTTCTGATTTACGTAACCTAAAGCGGATACCACCATGAGTTTTCATGTCCTAGAACCCACAACAAAATGGGTTAGTCGAGCGGAAAAATAGAACCCTACAAGAAGCCGCTAGGACAATGTTAAGCGAGTATAACCTACCCGATAGATTTTGGGCGGAGGCGTTAGTGCGACTTGCTATGTCCAAAATAGGATCCTTATGGTAAAGAGGCACCAAAAGTCCTCGTCACGAGATTTATCACGATAAAATACCGAACATCAAATACTTTAGGGTATTTGGATGCAAGGTACATATCTTAAACACTAAGGATTACCTAGGGAAATTCAAATCCAAAACCTCTCTGGAACCTTTCTAGGATACTCAACCACCAGTAGAGCTTATAGGGTATACAATCACGACACTCTTAGAGTCGAAGAAACCATTAATATAGTTTTCGACGAAGGACACGAACCCGTTCAATCCTTAACAAAACCAACTAGCAAATCAACTTATAGCAAACCCGACTCTGATCTTGAACTTGAATCTCGTCCTAACCCAAGTCATCCTATCGACCAAGTGATAGATGACCCTAACCCAAGTCATCCTATCAATCAAGTTATAGGTGATCCAAATTTAGGGGTTCGAACTAGAGCTTCATACCGAAACATTAGTCAAATCTCGTTAATTTCCAAAATCGAACCCAAAACTATTGAACAAGCACTTCTTGATCCCGACTGGATTATTGCTATGCAAGAAGAGCTAGCTCAATTCACTAGAAATGAAGTCTGGGAATTAGTACCACCACCTAAAGAAAAATCAATTATTGGAACAAGGTGGGTATTTCGAAATAAACTTGATGATAAAGGTGAAGTAGTTAGAAATAAAGCTAGGTTAGTCGCAAAAGGGTTTAGTCAAGTCGAAGGTTTAGATTACGATGAGACCTACGCCACCGTAGCAAGACTAGAGTCCATCCGAATGTTGTTAGCATATGCTGCACATCGAGGTTTTAAATTGTTTCAAATGGATGTCAAGTCAGCATTTTTGAATGGATACATTAAGGAAGAAGTTTACGTCAGTCAACCTCCCGGATTCGAAAATCTAGATAAACCTGACCATGTCCTTAGACTTAAGAAAGCCCTATATGGACTCAAACAAGCCCCAAGAGCTTGGTACGAAAGGCTTTCGATCTATCTTAAGTCCAAAGGATTCAACCAAGGTTTAGTCGACCCAACCTTATTCGTTAAAACCGTAGGAAAAGAAATCTTTATAGCCCAAATCTATGTAGATGATATAATTTTTGGAACTACCAACTCGATCCTGCTAAACGAATTCATCTCACTTATGGAAAGTGAATTTGAAATGAATTTAGTGGGAGAGTTAAGTTTTTTCTTAGGTTTACAAATTAAACAAACTAAAGATGGAATATATTTACATCAACAAAAATATACTAAGGACTTAATAAATCGATTTGGAATGCAAGATGCTAAAATAATCAATACACCTATGGCAACTAATGTTAATATAAACGAAGATGTAGAAGGAAAACTCGTTGACCTAAAATACTATAGGAGCGCAATAGGAAGTCTCCTATACTTAACCGCGAGCCGACCCGACATTTTATTCGCGGTAAGTATGTGCGCAAGGTTACAAACCTGTGCCAAGGAGTCTCACCTAACCCTAGTCAAGCGTATCCTTAGATATCTAAAGGGCACGCTAAGCGTAGGTATTTGGTACCCTAGATCTACGAGTTTAATCTAATCGGCTACTCGACTCGACTATGCGGTAGTAAACTCGATAGAAAGAGCACGAGTGGTTGTTGTCAAATCCTCGGCTCGAGTCTAGTAAGTTAGTGCGATAGGAAGCGACATTGCGTTGCCTTATCTACCAAGAGCCGAATACGTTGCGATGGGTGAGTGTGTCTCTCGGCTCACGTGGATGAAGCACACTCTCCAAGACTTTAGCTTAATCTTTAACAACATTAAAACCTACATAGATAACATTAGTTCAATTAACTTAACTAAAAATCCAATATGTCATTCTAGGACAAAACAGATAGAAGTTAAACACCACTTCATTAGGAACATGTAACTAATGGAACTATACAACTAGAGTATGTTGAGTCCAAATCAAACCTAGCGGACATCTTCACCAAACCACTACAGAAGAATTTAGTTTATTAAGGACGAAAGTTAGGTATGTGCGTAATAGAGTAGGATTTAAATTTTTCTATATATGTACTCTACTTTTGCTTCTTTTTATGAAATTAGCCTAAGTCTTACCATAGAAATCATATACCTATAGATTTAAGGAGCCAACACATCTCACAACACATAGGACTAATGTGTTTGTGTACTTATGCCACGTGACAGGCGTGAGATGTTAGGACCTTACTCACAGTTCGGTAGATTCTGTGCATCGACTTGAACCTTGGAGTATATTTATTTAATATTATTATACTCCTTCAAGACTTATTGATCATTCTATATCAATCAAGTCCAAGCGGAGTTGTACATTTTAGATGAACATATTTTCAAGCTTATTATTATTTTAAAAAAATATATTTATATTGGGAACTTGCTTGGACTTACAAACCCTAAAATATATTTACAAACTTTTTGAGTTAAGGCAAAGGGGAGAAAGTCACAAAAGTAAGGAAGAAAGTAAACAAAATTATTACCTTTTATATTAAGTAATTCCGTTTACTTAAGCAACTATTAAGGGGAGTAAAATTATTTTTCAAGAACTCACCTTGGTCAAGGGGAGGTTACCTCAAAGGGAGAACTTGAAACAATAATATTTCTCACTCATACTTAATCATTATGCTAGCTCATTCATATTTAATCATTATGCTAGCTCATTCATATTTAATCTTTATGCTAGCTCATTCATATTTAATCTTTATGCTAGCTCATTCATGCTTAATCATTATGCTAGCTCATTCATATTTAATCTTTATGCTAGCTCATTCATGCTTAATCATTATGCTAGCTTCTTTGTTATGCTTAATTTTTCCTTAACTTTTGTCGGTTTGCCATGAATCAAAGGGGAGATTGTTGCAAGTGGGCACCAAAGTCGAACCGTATTTTGATTATGGCAAAAGGCTCAATAGTTAAGGGTATATTTGTTATCTTACGAGCTCAATTAAGTGCGAAATGCTAAAGTTGAGCGGAAGGTCTGCGACACCGGTGGGAACCGAGGTGGTCGGAACGCCTTGAGAGGACTTGGAGGAAGCCGAGGTACTCGGGTGAAGACCGGAAGCGAGGCTACAAGGTAAGCTCGTGTGAAAGCGAAGCAAGGTCGTTAAGCGTAGATCCGACCCAATACCTCCAATGGAAGGTCTAGGTCGAGATCAGATGGTTAGAACCATCGTACTTTATATTTTAAGCTAACTTGTACTGCAGTCCAAAACCCTTTGACTACAGTCAACTGCTAGTCAAGTTCCAGCCTCGAGAAGAGCTCGAATTTCAAGGGGGTGAATTTGGACTTGACTCGTGTTTTGGTACAAAGGGTGATGTGGCATCAAGGTGGACATCCAAACTGTTGGTGCAGTGGGCACCAAAGTCGAACCGGTATTTTGATTATGGCAAAAGGCTCAATAGTTAAGGGTATATTTGTTATCTTACGAGCTCAATTAAGTGTGCAGAAATGCTAAAGTTGAGCGGAAGGTCTGCGACACCCGGTGGGAACCGAGGTGGTCGGGCAACGCCAGAGGGACTTCGGAGGAAGCCGAGGTACTCGGGTGAAGACCGGAAGCGAGGCTACAAGGTAAGCTCGTGTGAAAGCGAAGCAAGGTCGTTAAGCGTAGATCCGACCCAATACCTCCAATGGAAGGTCTAGGTCGAGATCAGATGGTTAGAACCATCGTACTTTATATTTTAAGCTAACTTGTACTGCAGTCCAAAACCCTTTGACCAGTCGTCTACTACAGTCAACTGCTAGTCTAGTTCCAGCCTCGAGAATCGCTGGACAGGGGGTGAATTTGGACTTGACTCGTGTTTTGGTACAAAGGGTGATGTGGCATCAAGGTGGACATCCAAACCATCACCAAGCTTTGACCTCATCCTTGAGTTGGCGTGAAGGCCTCCTTGAGGTGGCACAAGATGGTTGGCTCCCATGATGTGGCACAAGTTGGATGGCTTCTTCTTCTTGGCGTGAAGGCCTCCTTGAGGTGGCACAAGATGGTTGGCTCCCTTGATGTGGCACAAGTTGGATGGCTTCTTCTTCTTGGCGTGAAGGCCTCCTTGAGGTGGCACAAGATGGTTGGCTCCCATGATGTGGCACAAGTTGGATGGCTTCTTCTTCTTGGCGTGAAGGCTTCCTTGAGGTGGCACAAGGTGGTTGGTTGAAACACCTCATCCTTGTGTTGGGATAAGAACCTCACCTTGGACACTACCTATGTCTAAATTCATAGATCAATATCCATAAATAGACATGTTCACTCCAAGCAATTAACAAGAATTCAAGAGCTCTCAACACGCCGTCGTAACGCCGCTACTACTACTCACATTTGCTACGACGAAGTGCCGCCGACAACGAAAGCTACATCTTCTACTTATAAGAGTTGTCGGTATATTTATTTAAGTTCTACTTCTTTAAATTGTCTTTGTGCTTTAATCGTAACAAGGAAAGGGGGAGTGTCCCTTTGCCTTGATTTCTTTTTGAAATCGTTGCTCCTACTTCCAACGAAGAGGAGTGGTTTTAGTGAATTGCCCTCCGTACGTGATCAAGGATCACTAGGGCCGTGGATTAGCAATCGAAAGATTGTGAACCACGTAAAAATATCTTGTCTACTTTATATTTCCGCTGTGCACTCTCTACTTGCTTTTTACTTATTGCAAAAGTTTTTTAACGACATCGTATCGCTATTCACCCCCCCCTCTAGCGACACTTTCGATCCAACACAAACCATCACCAAGCTTCCTTGTGGTGGACGCCCAAAATAAGGTGAGTTGGCACAAGATGGTTGGCTCCCATGATGTGGCACAAGTTGAATGGCTCCAACAAGTTGGCGCCCAAGGAGGTTGGAGGTGGCACAAGGTGGTTGGATGAAACACCTCATCCTCAAGTTGGCGCCCAAGGAGGTTGGAGGTGGCACAAGGTGGTTGGATGAAACACCTCATCCTTGAGTTGGCGCACAAGGAGGTTGGAGGTGGCACAAGGTGGTTGGATGAAACACCTCATCCTTGAGTTGGCGCAAAGGATGTGGATGAACAAGTCTTGGGGGATAAGAACCTCACCTTGGACACTACCTATGTCTAAATTCATAGATCAATATCCATAAATAGACATGTTCAAGCCAAGCAAACGACAAGAATTCAAGAGCTCTCAACACGCCGTCGTAACGCCGCTACTACTCACATTTGCTCTGACGAAGTCGTGACAGCGAAAGCTACATCTTCTACTTATAAGAGTTGTCGGTATATTTATTTAAGTTCTACTTCTTTAAATTGTCTTTGTGCTTTAATCGTAACAAGGAAAGGGGGAGTGTCCCTTTGCCTTGATTTCTTTTTGTAATCGTTGCTCCTACCTCCAACGAGGAGGAGTGGTTTTAGTGAATTGCCCTCCGTACGTGATCAAGGATCACTGGGGCCGTGGATTAGCAATCGAAAGATTGTGAACCACGTAAAAATATCTTGTCTACTTTATATTTCCGCTGTGCACTCTCTACTTGCTTTTTACTTATTGCAAAAGTTTTTTAACGACATCGTATCGCTATTCACCCCCCCCCCTCTAGCGACACTTTCGATCCAACAATGTCCTCTATCTCCTTTGATGTTTTGGGACTCATCTCTTTAGATAAAGGTACTCCATGCCTAAAAGGTAGAAAACCTTTCTTGGAGTTCTGCATGCTAAAACGAGCAAGGATAGTGTCAATGTATGAAGCTTGAGATAATCACAACATCCTTTTCTTGTGATCCCTTATAACTTTGATCCCAAGGATGTGTCCCACTTCTCCCAAGTCCATGTGAAACTGTTTGGACAACCATACCCTTACGTCTGATAACACTTTGATATTGTTGCCAACTAACAAAATGTCATCTACGTATAGTACAAGAAATACCACTACGTTTCCGTCACATCTCTTGTATACACAAGGCTCATCTGGACTTTGAATAAATCCATATGACTGGATTACCTCATCAAAGTGGATGTTCCAAGATCTAGAAGCTTGCTTCAATCCATAAATGGACCGATTAAGCTTACATACAAGATGCTCTTTTCCTTTAGCAATGAATCCCTCTGGTTGCATCAAATAGATGTTCTCCTAAAGACTTCCGTTAAGGAAAGCTGTCTTGACATCCATCTGCCAAATCTCATAATTCATATGAGCATCTATAGATAAGAGAATTCGGATAGACTTAAGCATAGCTACCGCCGAAAAGGTCTCCTCATAATCGATACCCTCTTTCTGAGTATACCCTTTCGCAACAAGCCTAGCTTTGAAGGTCTCAACCTTCCCGTCTACCCCTCTCTTTCTCTTGTAGATCCACATGCATCCAATGGCTTTTACACCATCGGGTGGCTCTACTAGCTCCTAGACCTGATTAGAATCCATAGATTCTATCTCTGAATTCATCGCTCTTTGCCAAGATACTGCATCTCCATCTTAGAGTGCCTCGTCATATGTCCAGGGATCAGGTTCATGTTCACCAGGGACTAAGTCCGAAGACTCTCCCAAAAACATGAATCTCTCAGGTTGTCTAACAGCCCTCCCACTACGACGAGGTGCCTCTGTGTATGCTCTGTGACACGCGGTGCAGTGACTTGTGGTATGTCCTCTTGTACCGGTGGTACTGAAGTCGGGACTTCCCCTGTCAACTCCTCAAGAACAATCTTACTCGTGGGCTTGTGGTTCATCACATAGTCCTCCTCTAGAAACCTAGCATTCGTACTCACGATCACCTTCTGATCTGTAGGACTATAGAATAAACCACTCTTCGTTCCCTTAGGGAAGCCAATAAACAAGCGTACTTCTGTACGAGATTCCAACTTACCAGCATCTCCCTTCAGCACATGTGCTGGACTACCCCAAATCCGAATACATGCATATGCAAGCTAGTACAATCAACATATAAGAACATGTTACGATCAGAAAAAAAAAGTTGTAAAACTTTTATACCTCTCGATCTTCTACCGTATGTCCTATCCTCCTCGTGGACGTCGTGTGGGCGAAGATCCTCCACGAGTAGAAGCCTCCTAGATCACGTTCTTCCCTTCTTTGCTCACTCCGAACAAAGAGAAGAACCAAACAAAACTCCTTCTCCTTTCTTGAAGAAAAGTTGCCGCCGGCCAAGGAGTGGATGATTGGGCGACGGCCAACTTTGGATAAAAGATGCCGCCGGCCACCAAGGTGAGGGATCAATGAACGCCGGCCAACCTTGAAGAGAGGTTGCCGCCGGCCAAGGAATAGGAGAAAGAACAGTGAGGATGGGCGTCGGCCAAAACAAGTTGGAAGAAAATGGGCGCCTGCTCTTCCTTTCCAAGAATTGCCGCCCAAGCCTATCTCCCAAACCCTAGCCGCCCAAACTAATAACCTAACTCCCTTGATTATTCCTTGATCATCCTCCACGCCCAACCCTTAGCCTTCCTTTTATAGAGTTAGGCTTAGGCCTCTTTTAATCTACACCGTCGGATTTACGGATTTAATCTCCACCGTCGGATCTAGGGTTTCATCCCAACCGTCGGATCTAGGGTTTCATCCCAACCATCGGTTTTAGAGATTTAATCTAAACCGTCGGTTCTAGGGATTTAATCCCAACCTTCGGATCTAGAGATTTAATCTCAACCGTTGGTTCTAGACATTTAATCTCAACCATCGGTTCTAGGGATTTAATCCCAACCGTCGGATCTAGAGATTTAATCTCAACCGTTGGTTCTAGAGTTTTGTTTTACATCCTTGGATCTAGACTTCTTGAGGATTATATTAGGCTACGATAGAGACCATGAGGAGGAGTTGGATCTTGGCCACCCGATGGATCGGAACCACACAAACTTGATCCATCAATGATGTTCCATTCCACTAGAGGATCATCATTGAATTACCTAACCAACCTCCATAAATCAATATGGGCTCCATATATTATTTGTACATCCATCTCCCCGTGTTTAAGATATCGAATGTCCGTTAATTAATTGATTTACTGACCATCAATCAATTAACATCTAACTCCTCGAGTAGTACCACTCAACCTTATCATCATGTTGACTAAGTCAACCAGCTGGGTTTACATGATGAACCTTATGAGCTCCTCAAGGGGACATCATCAACCTAATATATAGGACACTGTTTCCTCCTATAATCAACGACACACTATGCAAATAATATCATTTCACAACTTACCGGGCATATTGATTTAATCCATCTAAATCTCACCCTATGGTAAATCAAAGAAATAAATACTAAGTACATGTGCCCGTTATTATATCGGGATTAAGAGCATGTACAACATAATATCCGAGGTCCGATTCAATTATGTAGTCAGCAATAAATTGAATCACCTCTATGTCGGTCCTGCTCAATACACCTAAGTGTACTAGTGTAACTCTATGTTTAAGACAAAACAATACCAAGCTACACTACAACCATGCCAATGGTTTGTCCAAAACCATCTTGGTTGTGAGCCTCTACTTATATTCTACAAGGGACTGATAACATGATCTTCTATGCCACACCAAGCACCATGTTATCTACAATGTAAAATATTAGACAATATGCACACATATAATAAATATATAAAGTGCAAACAATGATCATGTGATTCTTATTTCAAAATAAAATGTTCATACAAAAAGAGCTAGGCTTTCAGTATACATTCCAACAATCTCCCACTTATACTAAAAGACTATGTTGTCATCACACTGCCATACATCTGATCCCCATGTCCTCCACATGCCTATCAAACGCTTTCGCTGGAAGGGCCTTAGTGAATGGATCCGCCAGGTTATCCTCTTATGCAATCTTGGCGACAGCTACTTCTCCTCGCTTTACGATCTCTCGTATCAGGTGGTACTTGCGTTCTATGTGTTTACTTGCCTTATGGGCTCGTGGTTCCTTCGAGTTTGCAATAATTATTATCACAATAAATTGTGATAGTTCGGGCAAACCAGAATCACATCCAAGTCCATCAAGAAGTTCTGAGCCATCGCCATACATACTCACTTCCATGGTAGAGTCCACGCCACGATTGACACTCCTCCATACTATGGCTCCACCTCCAAAAGTAAACACAAACCCCGAGGTAGACTTACTCTTGTCCCTATCCGATTGGAAATCAATCTGTAACCCATGTGGACTAATTGATCCGCCTTGAAACCAAAGATATAATCCCTAATCCTTCTCAGGTACTTCAATATATGCTTTACCGTAGTCCAATGTCCCTATCCAGGATTACTCTGATATCTGCTAACCATGCCCACTGCAGATATCCGGTCTCGCATATAGCATAGCATACATGAGGCTTCCATCGCCAAGCATAAGGAACCGCTTTCATGTCTCTATCTCCTTTGATGTTTTGGGACACATCTCTTTAGATAAAGGAACTCCATGCCTAAAAGGTAGAAAACCTTTCTTGGAGTTCTGCATGCTAAAAAGAGCAAGTATAGTGTCAATGAATGAAGCTTTAGACAAGCACAACATCCTTTTCTTGCGATCCCTTATAACTTTGATCCCAAGGATGTGTCCCACTTCTCCCAAGTCCTTCATATCAAACTGTTTGGACAACCATACTTTACGTCGATAACACTTTGATATTGTTGCCAACTAACAAAATGTCATCTACGATAGCATAAGAAATACCCACTACGTTTCGTCACATCTCTTGTATACACAAGGCTCATCCAGGACTTTGAATAAATCCATATGTGGATTACCTCATCAGCGGATGTTCCAAGATCTAAAGCTTGCTTGATCCATAAATGGACCGATTAATTAAGCTTACATACAAGATGCTCTTTGCCTTTAGCAATGAATCCTCTGGTTGCCGTATAGATGTTCTCCTCAAGACTTAGTTAAGGAAAGGCATCTTGACATCCATCGCCAAATCTCATAATCCATATGAGCTATAGATAAGAGAATTCGGATAGACTTAAGCATAGCTACCGTGAAAAAGGTCTCCTCATGTCGATACCCTCTTTACAGTATACCCTTTCGCCTAGCTTTGAAGGTCTCAACCATCCGTCTATCCCTCTCTTTCTTTGTAGATCCACTTGCATCCAATGGCTTTTACACCATCGGGTGGCTCTACTAGCTCGGACTAATTAGAATCCATAGATTCTATCTCTGAATTCATCGCTCTTTGCGAATGCATCTCTATCTTAGAGTGCCTCGTCATATGTCGAGGATCGGGTTCATGTTCACGAGGACTAAGTCAAGACTCTCCCAAAAACATGAATCTCTCGGGTTGTCTAACAACCCTCCCACTACGATGAGGTGCCTCTGTGTATGCTCTCTGTGACAGCGGTGCGTGACTTGTGGTATCTCCTCTTGTACCGGTGGTACTGAAGTCGGGACTTCTCCTGTCAACTCCTCAAGAACAATCCTACTCGTGGGCTTGTGGTTCATCATATAGTCCTCCTCTAGAAATCTAGCATTCGTACTCACGATCACCTTCTAATCTCTAGGACTATAGAACAAACCAGCCTTCGTTCCCTTAGGGTAGCCAACAAACAAGCGTACTTCTGTACGAGATCCCAACTTACCAGCATCTCCCTTCAGCACATGTACTGGACTACCCCAAATCCGAATATGTCTTAGACTAGGCTTTCGCCCAGTCCACAATTCTGTGGGAGTAGAGGGTACTGACTTAGATGGAACGAAGTTCAGAATGTGTGTCTTGCTTCATAAACCCCGAGCGAATCAGGTAACTCAGATTAACTCATCATCGATCTTACCATCTCCATAAGAGTCATATTCCTTCGCTCCGCCACACCATTCTGCTGGGGTGTGCCAGGTGCGGACAATTGGGATTGAATCCCAACCTCTGATAAGTAACTCCTAAACTCTCCCAAGAGGTACTCGCCACCACGATCAGATCGTAGTGTCTTGATACTTTTACCTTGATGGTTCTCCACATCAGCCTTGAATTCTTTGAACCTGTCAAAGCATTCAGACTTGCGGCGCATCAAGTAAATGTATCCATATCTTGAATAATCATCTATAAAAAAGACGAAATATTCAAAACCACCTCTTGCCTGGATAGACATAGGACCGCACAAATCAGAATGAACCAATTCTAACACATCTTTGGCTCTATACCCCTTAGCCTTGAAAGGCCTCTTGTTCATTTTACCTTCCAAGCAAGATTCGCAGGTTGGGAGATCCTCCACCACTAATGAACCCAAAGGGCCATTAGCTATCAACCTTTGAATTCTGCTTAGGTTAATATGACCAACCCTTAGATGCCAAAGATATGTCTGGTTCATTTTCGAAGGTTCTTTTCTCTTATTAGACTTAGAAGATGAGTTATTTACTTCTATATGCATCGTGGGAGTTTTTGGTTCAAGAGTATACAAATTGCCAACCAATGTACCAGAACAGATAATCTCCCTATTCATTTTTATAACCACTTTGTCATTAAAAGATATAGAATATCCATCCATAAATAATTTAGAAACTGAAATTAGATTCTTTCTAAAAGTAGGTACATAAAGACAATTTCTCAAAACCAAAACTTTATTCCTATCAAAAGATAAATAAACGTCTCCCACTGCAATAGCCGCTACCTTTGAAGCATTGCCCATGAAGACGGTAATCTCTCCCTCAGCTAGTCGTCGAGTTTCCTGGAACCCCTGCAAAGTATTGCATACATGATCAGTGGCTCCTGTATCTACACACCAGGCACTGGTAGATAACACCGCTAAACATGTTTTAACAACTAAACAAGAAGATATACTTTTGTTCTTTCGGTGAGGACAGTCCGCCTTCCAATGTCCAGTCTACTTGCAAGTGAAGCACTTGCCTTTCGACTTCTTCACTCCTGCCTGAGGTCCCACTACCACTTTCTTTGCTCCACCTTGCTTCTTCTTCTTCTTACCTTTCAGTTTAGAAGAAGAAACCTTCTAAGCAACCATGGCTTGAGCGCTTTGATGAAAAAGCCCCTCTGTCGCCTGGAGTTCTGTCAGAAGCTCTTCCAACGAATACAACCTCTTGTTCATGTTGTAGTTGAGGCGGAACTGGTCAAAACTCCTAGGCAGAGACTGAAGAATGATATCAACCTGGGTTTCCCCAACGATCTCAGCTCCGAGGACTACCATCTCATTAAGATGAGCCATCATCTTGAGAACATGATCCCTAATGGGTGTTCCCTTGATCATGGTGGTCGTCATCAAGTTTCTCATCGCCTCCTGTCTAGCCGCCCTACTCTGATGTCCGAAAAGTTCCTTGAGATTGAACATCATGTCATAAGCTGTGGCCATGGCCTGATGCTGATGTTCTAGCACATTTGACATAGATGCCAAGATGTAACACCGCGCCATCTCATCTGACTTGATCCATTCCTTATAACTTTCTTTCTCCTTTTCATCAGAGTCATCGGTGGGCTTAGGAGGACAGACCTCGAAGAGTACAAATTTATACTCCTCTACAGTTAAGACAATATCCAGATTTCTTTTCCAATCAATATAGTTTGTTCCAGTAAGTTTATTTTCTTTTAATATCACAGCAAGTGGGTTGAAAGCCATTTGAAAAACCTAAGAATCACAATGATCAAAAAATTAGATTTCAAATATTATTGATTCCTCAAAACAATAAAATTCCAAAATCAACCAACACCTCAAAACACCGAGAATATCGCATGCCACGATAGTGTGGACGTATACGAATTCTACATTTGTAAGAGGAGGTTTTACCCATTAATTTTATTATCTTGTCAACCTTACTTTTTGACAAATAAAATTAATAGTTGGTTCCTCTTTGGCCCTACAAATAAAAGCGTGACTCGATGGGAGGATACTTTTATTTGCATCTAAGTGTGCACCATTACGATTACTAAGGGAATTATTTGGATTATGTGCCTTACTAATGGGAAGTACACATGCTCTAAATAATTTCCTATAACCATTATTTGACCTAGTGATCCATAAACAAACCCATCCGATGGGGGAAGAAGGCACTCGAGCCAAGCCAGTTTGTTGCATCACATGTCAAATTGTAATGGAGGCCGTGGGAATTAATTAAAATGTCCCTCTCCACTTAGTAAATTGACAATGAGAATTTTCAAACATACACAACATGCATATAAAACAAATCAGCAATAAATATGGAAAAAACAGAATTTTCCAACTATTATGGCATTGTTCTCATATCGCATCCCGTCGTGTCGCCACCTCGTCAGCTCCATCTTTTCCGTCAAGTCACCAAGAGATCAGAGCGAGATAAACTATTTTAATTTACATCCATCGATCCTATACTCACGAAGAGTGTACAAATAATCTAGATCAGTAAACTAAAATGAGTGGCTAAACAATGCCGTATTTAATTACAAAATTAAATACTAATCTAGCCTCGTCAACCCCGAGGATTCAAATAATATACATACAATCACACAAAAAACAATCACATACACACAAATAGCCATAATAGTTGGATCTTATGCCTCAACCAAAAAGTTAGCCTACGCACATCCTACTATTATCTGGCATACTCAATATATGATATGTGCATGAAAAAATGAAGAATCCAAAACACACAAAACCGGAAACCGTGGCTCGATACCAATTGTTGGGAGTTGGCTCCCATGTCCCGGATTAAAATTTTCACTAATGAAAAACTAATCTGGATGGGATGAGTTTCCTAAGCACAACCATTAAATCGTCGTGCTAACAAGCGTGATCGCTTGAACAAACTAGTTGTTCAAGCAACACAACTCTTCTAGTTGATTAGCCGCGGAAGAGGCAGACGGATGGATCGCCGGTTTTTGTGTTTGTCTTGAGTCCATGATTATACAAATACATGCATATACAAACTAGTATAATCAAACATATAAGAACATGCTAAGATCAGAAAATAAAGTTGTAAAACTTTATACCTCGATCTTCTACCGTATGTCCTATCCTCGTGGGCGTCGTGTGGGCGAAGATCCTCCACGAGTAGAAGCCTTCTAGATCACGTTCTTCCCTTCCTTGCTCGCTCGAACAAAGAGAAGAACCAACAAAACTCCTTCTCCTTTCTAGAAAAGCCACCAAGCGATAGTTGGTGCGCCCGGCCAAGGAACTTTGGATAAAAGATGCCGGACGACCAAGGTGAGGATCAATCCCGCCACCTTGGAGAATGGAGAAGCGCCGGCCAATGGAAGAGAAATGCCAAGGAGAAGGAGAAGAATGGCCCAAAACAAGGAGAAGATGGAGATGGCGGCCACCAAGGAGAAGAAGCCTTGCCGCCTCCCAAACCCTAGCGCCCAAACTAAAAACCTAACTCCTTGATCCTTATCCTTGCAGCCCAACCCTTAGCCTTCCTTTTATAGAGTTGGGCTTAAGCCTCCTTTAATCTCCACCAGTCGGATCTAGGGATTTAATCTCCACCGTCGGATCTAGGGTTTTATCCCAACCGTCGGATCTAGGGTTTCATCCCAACCGTCGGATCTAGGGTTTCATCCCAACCGTCGGATCTAGAGTTTCATCCCAACCATCGGATCTAGGGTTTTAATCCCAAATCGGATCTAGGGATTTAATCTCAGCCTCGATTCTAGGTTTAATCTAACCATCGGATCTAGAGATTTAATCCCAGCCGTTGGTTCTAGGGTTTCATCTAACCGTCGGATCTAATTTAATCCCAATCCGTTTGGTTCTAGAGTTTTGTTTTACATCTTGGATCTAGACTTCAGGATTATATTGCGATAGGGACCATAAGGAGAGTTGGATCTTGGCCGATGGATCGGAACCACCATCAATGATGTTCCATTCCACTAGAGGATCATCATTGAATTACCTCACCAATCCCCATAAATTAATATGGGCTCCATATATTATTTGTACATCCATCTCCCGTGTTTAAGATATCGAATGTCCAGTCGATTAATTGATTTCTTGACCATCGATTAATTAACATCTAACTCCTCGAGTAGTACCACTCAACCTTATCATCATGTTGACTAAGTCAATTTGGGTTTACATGATGAACCTTATGAGCTCCTCGAGGGACATCATCAGCCTAATATATAGGACACGGTTCCTCCACATAATAATCTGACACCGAAATAATATCATTTCCCAACTTACCGGGCATATTGATTTAATCCATCTAAATCTCACCCTATGGTAAATCAAAGAAATAAATACTAAGTATATGTGCCCGTTATTATATTGGGATTAAGAGCATGTACAACATAATATCCGAGGTCCGATTCAATTATGTAGTCAGCAATAAATTGAATCACCTCTATGTCGGTCCTTCTCAATACACCTAAGTGCACTAGTGTAACTCTATGTTTAAGACAAAACAATACCAAGCTACACTACAACCATGCCAATGGTTTGTCCAAAACCATCTTGGTTGTGAGCCTCTACTTATATTCTACAAGGGACTGATAACATGATCTTCTATGCCACACCAAGCACAATGTTATCTACAATGTAAAATATTAGGCAATATGCACACATATAATAAATATATAAAGTGCAAACAATGATCATGTGATTCTTATTTAAAAATAAAATGGTCATACAAAAAAGAGCCAGGCTTTCAGTATACATTCCAACATTGACAAGTTCAAAGAATTCAACGTTGATGTAGAGAAATGTCAAGGTAAAAGTATCAAGACACTACGATCTGATCGTGATGGTGAGCACCTCTTGGGAGAGTTTAGGAACTACTTATCAGAGGTTGGGATTCAATCCCAATTGACTGCACCTGGCACACCCCAGCAGAATGGTGTAGCAGAGCGAAGGAATAGGACTCTTATGGAGATGGTTAGATCGATGATGAGTTATTCTGACTTGCCTGATTCATTCTGGGGATATGCTCTAGATACGCCAATGTACATTCTGAACTTGGTTCCATCTAAATCAGTGCCTTCTACTCCCACAGAGTTGTGGAATGGGCGAAAGCCTAGTCTAAGACATATTCGGATATGGGGAGTCCAAGCATGAGGCAGATCTCGTAAGTGAACCTCACGTACAAAAACTTGTTCGTTGGCTATCCTAGAGGAACGAAGGGTGGATTGTTTTATAGTCCTAGAGATCAGAGGGGGATCATTAGCATGAACGCCAAATTTCTGGAGGAAGACTATGTGATGAGCCACAAGCCCAAGAGTAAAATTATTCTGGAGGAGTTAAAAGAGGAAGTCACTTCTTTAGTACCACCGGTACAAGAGGATATACCACATGTCATCATGATGTCACAGAGGATACAGTGTGATACCTAGTAGTGTGAGGGTTGTGAGATAGCCAAATAGATTCATGTTCTTGGGAGAATCTTATGATTTGGTCCCTAGCGAACATGAACCTGATCCTTGAACATACGACAAGGCAATCCTGTTAGGGCAATCTCTTGCCGTAATATGGTTTTGATGGTGTGGCAAAGGGTTTAAGTTAGTTTGAGATGTTGATTTGATATGTGCGTTGAAGTCGTGCAGGACTTAGTAATTCGCACATGGAGCCATGGCGAGTTTCACGTCTCATGACTCGTGCCCTGAGTCGGTGAAGGATAGCTTTCTGGCCGTCGCTTGAAGCATGCATCGACCGCGGACGAGGAGCTTGAGAGAGAAGTGAGGAAGTAGACTTAGGCAAGAGACGCCGATGGAGCATTGCAGCCGTGCGCATCTCAGGGGACGTGGCGCGAACGGAGAGAACTTAAGGGACTCCGAGGGATGAGAGGAGCGATTGTAACCCGAAGGGTAGCTTTAGGTGAAACTTGGCCATTTGGCCAAGTGTCGATGAGTTTTCCGAGCATCATTGCCATGTCATGGCAATGATTACGATCGATGGTAATCGATGGTTGTCGATGTTGACTAATGGGTTTGATCAAGTTCATCGGGCGGCAATGGGCGGTGATAACGATCATCGGCTGACGGTCGACTTATGTCACGCGTGCATGGGCACGAATGGAGTCGACTTTGAGGACTCGACTAGTTGTGATCATCGATGGGTGACATCACGATCGATACCTACCGCTGATAGTATCCAACGGAAAGCCGCTGCTATTCAGCAGACTACGGCGATCGGTGATGGGTGCCATCTCTGTCAATCGGAAGAAACCCTCTTCCTCTATAAAAAGGAAGGGATGGGGCTTTGGGGGTTAATGCTTATGCTCCAAATTGCTCCCAAAGTGCTCTAAGTGTTCTTCCACTCTTCTTACTAGTTTTATCTCCATTCTATTGTAAAAAGAGAGATTGTAAAGAGGTTACCTCCACCTAGCTTTGTGCAAAGGAGAGATCTAGTGGATAGATTGTGGAGTGATTCACCGTGGATGAATCGGACCGTGGATTAGCGGCGTAGCCGTGAACCACGTTACATCTCAGTGTTTGTATTGCTTGCTTATATTTTGTTTGTCTTTGTTTGTATTTGTATATTCCGCTTGCTAACGCTTTTTTTGTATAGCAAAATACGGCGACCATAATGAGGGCTATTCACCCCCTTTAGCCGCCAATCTATCCCAACAAGTGGTATCGAGCCGTGTTGTTTTGTCGGACTCCGCGAATAAGTAAACACTTCATCTAAAGATGGCCGGCTCAAACATCCACCCACCGAAGTTCGACGGCGAATTCTCTTGGTGGAAAAAGAGAATGGAGGTATTCTTCGAAACCGACTTTGAAATCCTTTTAATAATGGAAAACGGTTTCGAGTTGCCTAGGAACAAAAATGGGGAGCCATTGGAGAAATGTAGGTGGAACAAGAGGCAAAGAGAAGAATACTTGGCAAACTCAATGGCCAAGAACCACCTATACAATGTCCTCCCTCAACAAGAAGTAAATAGAATAGGGGAGTGCTCAAGTGCCAAAGAGATGTGGGAGAGATTGGTTGAACTTCATGAAGGCACTTCAGAAGCCAAGCTAGCGAGAAGAGATCTCCTTCGCTCCCAACTATCAAATATTAAGCTTGAAAAGGTAACATCCCTACACGCTAGAATTAAAGAAATATTAATTGGGCTAACAAGTGTAGGTGAGAAACTATCAAACCGGGATATGGTAATGAAGGTCATAGATGCCTTTCCCCGATCCTCAAAATGGAGCTCCATGGTGGACTCATTTTACATCTCCAAGAACTTGTAAGTAAGTACCTTGGAGGAATTTTTCTCAACAATGGAGCTTCATGAGACAAGGCTTGAAGGTATACAAGAAGAGCCTAGAGTCCAAAATTCAAGGGGAGTAGCCTTGTTGGCAAATAAGGGGAAGAAGAAGATGGAAGTTCCCTCCTCCTCATCCGATGAAGCCTCTACCTCCTCCATGGATAGCACGGAAGAAGCCTACATGGTAAGGAAGGTAAGGCGTGCATTTAAGAATCTTAGATTTGATAAATCTCATGATAGGAATAGAAGACCAAGGGGGAAGGTCATATGCTATAATTGCCAAGGAGAGGGGCACATAAGGGACAATTGTCCCCTCCTAAACAAGAGCAAGGAAGAGAAGAAAAAGAAGGAAGAAAAGAAGAAGAAGAAAGGGAGCAAGAGAAAGGAAGAAGAGAAGAAGGCAAAGGAAAAGGAAGGCCTATGGCACACAAAGCCAAGACATGGGATGACCTTGCCTCATCCTCCTCATCCGAAGAAGAAGAGCATGTCTACTCCAACCTAGCACTAATGGCTCTTCATGACTCGGATTGCTCCTCCTCCACCGAAAATGAAGAATCAAGCTCAAGTGGAGAGAGCTCAAATGAAGGGGGAGCTTCTACATCCTCATCATCCGAAGAAGAAGAAGAAGACATGGAAACTATGGTAACAAATGCTTCTCCTAAGAAAATAGTTTCCATAATCTCTAGTTTAACTAAGGACTTATTTGGCATGAAAAAGAAAAATAAGAGCATGCTAGATAAAATTAAGGATTTGGAAAATAAGCTAGAAAATTCATGCTCACATGATAATTACGTGCCATTAGATGTTAGTGATGCATGTATAGATGAAAATAGGGCTTTAAGAGAAAAGGTAGATTATTTAAATAAAGCCCTAGAGAAATTCACTATTGGCTCCAACACATTAAATATGATCATAGGGAGCCAAAGGGCAAGCTTTAACAAAAAGGGCCTAGGCTACAAGGAAAAGAAAAATGAAAAGGCCTACAAATGCCTAATAGCTAGGGGACAAGATAAGAAGAAAGTAATAGCTAGGAAATGGATCCCCAAGGTATACTTAGTGAACCCAATAGGAAAGAACTTATTTTGGGTTCCAAAATCCATCCTTAAGGGTTAGGATAACCCTAGGGTAGTCAACCACATGGACCTAACCTATATCATATTTTGGTTGACTTAGGATGACGGGACAACATTTTTTAGATAGTGTTGGGTGATGATAACGTACCCATAAATAGATAATAATGCTTAAATCATGATGATTGATGTAATTCCTATGTATATTTGCAATCATGATGTATGTTTTTGAAATTTGGCACGTTATCATGAGAAATAGGTTTGAATCATGCTTTAGGTGATACTTTGGTTATTATCATTATATAATACCTAATGCATGATTATTAGTTGATGAAAACATGTATTTTATGATCATAATGTAGAATTCATTCATATATGCCCTTATGATCATGTTAGATGCTAGGTTGATACTTAACCATGATAGTATTGCATGAATATATTGGTTAAGTATATACAAATACCCCCTCGGAAGCCGTGCGCTTGGAGCATCCGAGGGACCGCCGGACGAGGAGCTTAGAGTGAAGCCGGAGGAAGTAGACTTCGAGGCAAGAGACGCGAAGGAGCATTGCAGAGTCGTGCGCCTGATGCTGCCGAGGGACGTGGCCGCGAACGAAGAGAACTTCGAAGGCGAGGGACTCCGAGGGATGAGAGTGAGCGATTGTAACCCGGGAAGGGTAGCTCTTAGGTGAAACTTGGCCATTTGGCCAAGTGTCGGATGAGTTTTCCGACACCGACCGCCATGTCATGGCAAAACCTAAGTCGATGGTTCGATCGACCGGTCTAATGTGGAATCAAGTTGATCGATCACATGCATGGGTAGTCGATCGATGGCTAATCGAAGCGCAAGGGAAGATCGATGTCACGCGCATGGGCATGCGATGGAGTCGACCTCGTTGAGGACTCGGACCGTTGACATCGATCGGATGGGTGCCACCGATGATGCGAGATCGTTGGATAGTATCCAACGCGGAAAGCGGCCGTTATTGGGCAGCGGCTCACATGCGATCGGGTGGGTGCCATCACTCGCTCATCGGAAGAAACCCTCTTCCTCTATAAAAAGGAAGGATGGGGCTTTGGGGGTTAATGCTTATGCTCCAAATTGCTCCCAAAGTGCTCTAAGTGTTCTTCCACTCTTCTTACTAGTTTTATCTCCATTCTATTGTAAGAAGAGAGATTGTAAAGAGGTTACCTCCACCTAGCTTTGTGCAAAGGAGTGATCTAGTGGATAGATTGCGGAGTGATTCACCGTGGGATCAATCGGACCGGGATTAGCGGCGAGCCTGAACCACGCTACATCTCGGTGTTTGTATTGCTTGCTTATATTTTGTTTGTCTTTGTTTGTATTTGTATAGCTAACGCTTTTTGTAGAAGCAAAATACGACTAAGGGCTATTCACCCCCTCTAGCCGCCAATCTATCCCAACAAATCCAGATATAGAGATCTTGGCAAAGTGCAATGAATACTGAGATTGAATCTATGGATTTAAATAAGGTCTAAGAGTACATAGCTAGGTGATGGATGTCAAGACGGCTTTCCTTAATGGAAGTCTTGAGGAAAACATCTATATGAAGCAACTGAGGGATTCATTGCTAAGGGCAAAGAGCATCTTGTAAGGAATTTATGGATCAAGCTTTGAGGTCTTGGAACATCCGCTGTAAATCCATTATGGATTTATTCAAAGTTCGAATGAGTCTTGTAGAGATGTGATGAAACGTAGTGGTATTTCTTGTACTATAAGATAACATTTTGGTGATTGCAACAATATCAAAGTGTTATCAAAATTGGGAGAAGCGACAGATCGAAAGGATGTTGTGCTTATCCCAAGCTTCATACATAGACACGATTATGGATCTTTAGCAACTCCAAGAAAGGTTTTCTCCCTTTCCATGGAGTTCCTTTAAGGAGATGTGTCCTAGATCATCCGAGATAGAGGAGATGAAGGTGGTTCTTTATGCCTCAGCCTCATGTATGCGATGTACAAGATATACAGTAATCTAGGATAGGGACATTCCGAGAAGGACTGGGATTATATGCTAGTTTATCCAATTACAAGTATTGTGTTTACTTTGGGAGGTGGAGCCAGAGATCGATACGGGGTGAATAGCCCTCGAATATACAACTATAAGTAACAAGCAAAATATAAACAAGCAATACAAACACCGCTAATCCAGTGAATCACTCCGCCAAAACCAATCACTAACAACCAAGATCACTCTTCTTACAATAGGATTGAAGTAAAGACAAGTAAGAAGAGTTTAGAGCTTGGGGCACTAGGAAGATCGTTTGGAGTATGAGCATTAGCCTCTCAAAGGCTTACACCCTCTCTTTTTATAGAGGGCTAACTTCTTCCCGTTGCGCCATCGATCATTGCGCGTATGCGATCATTGCCATAACGGCCTCCGAACACGTCGGATCCCGACCGTTAGTCCAACGGAACTCTTGGCGGATCGGATGGACCTCATCGATGTCACGCTCCGTAGTCGACCGCCAATCCGCTACGAACGGTTTGGCGAACCCTTATCTACCCCGATCGCTTCTTGATCGATCGGCGGTGGTCTTGATAGATGATCGCCCACGTATGGCGATCATCACGCCACAATCCGATCGTATACGGTCGAACTCACTCGACTCGGGCGATCATTGCCATGACATGGCGGTCGGTCGAAAACCCATCCGACACTTGGCCAAATGCCAAGTTTCACCTAAGAGCTACCCTTCCCGGGTTACAATCGCTCCGCCACTCATTTCTCGGAGTCCCTCGCCTTCGAAGTTCTCTTCGTTCTCGGCCACGTCCCTCGACAGCATCAGGCGCACGGCTCTGCAATGCTCCTTCGCGTCTCTTGCCTCGAAGTCTACTTCCTCCGGCTTCACTCCAAGCTTCTCGTCCGGCGGTCCCTCGGATGCTCCAAGCGCACGGCTTCCGCAAAGCTATCCTTCACCGACTCAAGGCACGAGTCATGAGATGTGAAACTCGCCACGGCTCCATGTGCGAATTACTAAGTCCTGCATGACTTCAACGCACATATAACATCAACATATCAAACTAACTTAAACCCTTTGCCACACCATCAAAACCATATCACGGCAAGAGATTGCCCTAACAATCTCCCCCTTTTTGATGTGTGGCAATCCGTTTAAGTTAGGTAAAAACATTTGTAATAAATTCTAAGGTAAGAAAGCATGTAAAGATGAACATGATATAACAACATGCAATTCCCCCTTAATCCATGAAATTTTCTATGCAAATTTTCTCCCCCTATCATATATTTCTCCCCCTACAATATATTTCTCCCCCTAAAGTGATTAACTTAAACATACTTATTTCTCCCCCTTTGACACCATCAAAAAGATTAACACTAAGTTATAAGCTCATGGCATCAAGTATAATGGAGGAAAAATATGTCAAGTTGATTTAAAAATTGGGTACCATTTGTTGATGGCATCAAGTATATTTCCACCACTAGTTGTAGGTTTACCAACTGAATTGGCCTTCAATATTCTGATTCTGAGCCACCGATCATTGCTATCGGTATGGCGGTCGTAGCAAAAGAATCAAATTTGATTTTTGGGAATTTGAAATGCATTATAAATTCCAGAAAATTTGAAAAATCATGAAATTTGGGGAACATATTTCTTTTAAGTATATCTATCAATGAAAAATAGTTTTTCATGAAAACTCATTATATTTTCTTGTTTTTGCCAAAAATCCAAAAGTTCTAAAAACCACTAGGTTTTTGATCATTCTAGTATCAAGTTAGCTACCTAGTTTTGCATACATGTATTTTAGGGTAAGAAATTGTTTTGAAAACATATGAAATATCCAACCATGATCTTTGGGCAATATGTCTATGAATTAAACATAAGCCTTCCCCATGATTGGTCTATTATTGCTATTTTGATACTTTAAATGACCATCTAAATGCCATAGGCATTAGTGGACATTTGTATCATCCTAATATCTCACCCATGCTAAGTTTGCAATCAAGTTAGCCTATAGTGAGTGTGAGATGTATCCTAGGGGGTATTTGTATATACTTAACCAATATATTCATGCAATTTTATCATGGTTAAGTATCAACCTAACATCCTACATGATCATAATGACATATATGAATGAGTTGTACATTATGATCATGAAAAGCATGTTTTCATCAATTTATAACCATGCATTAGGTAATATGTGATGCTAAATAAGGTATTACCTAAAGCATGATTCAAACCTATTTCTCATGATAACGTGCCAAATTTCAAAAACATAAATCATGATTGTAAATATACATAGGAATTACAACAATCATCATGATTTAAGCATTATTACCTATTTATGGGTACGTTATCATCACCCAACACTATCTAAAAAATGTTGTCCCGTCATCCTAAGTCAACCAAAATATGATATAGATCAATTCCATATGGTTGACTACCCTAGGGGTTTTCTAACCCTTAAGGATGGATTTTGGAACCCAAAATAGATTCTTTCCTATTGGGTTCACTAAATATTCCTTGGGGATCCATTTCCTAGCAATTACTTTCTTTTTATCTTGTCCCCTAGCTATAAGGCATTTATAGGCCTTTTCATTTTTCTTTTCCTTGTAGCCTAGGCCTTTCTTGTTGAAACTAGCTCTTTGGCTCCCTAATATCATATTTAAGGTGTTGGAGCCAATAGTGAATTTTTCTAGGGCTTTTGTTAAATAATCTACCTTTTCCCTTAAAGCCCTATTTTCATTTATACATGCATCACTAACATCCAAAGGCATATAAAGGTCATGTGAGCATGCATCATCTAAGCTAGAAGAAATATTATCATTTAAGCATGTCTTTTCTAATTTTGTTCTAATTCCTTAATTTGTTCAAGCATGCATTTATTTTTCTTCTTTGCCCTAAATAAATCCTTAGTTAAACTAGAAATCATAGAAACTATTTTACTAGGTGAGAGATTGGTTACCATAGTTTCCATGTCCTCTTCTTCTTCGGATGAGGAGGATGTGGAGGCTCCCCCTTCATTTGAGCTCTCCCCATTTGAGCTTGATTCTTCATTTTCGGATGAAGAGCAATCCAAATCATCAAAGGCCATCAAGGCCAAATTGGTGACAAAGGCATTCTCCTCATCCGATGATGAGGAGGAGGATGAGGATGGATCATCCCAAGTCCTTGCCTTGAGAGCCTTAGCCTTTCCCTTCTCCTTTGTTTTCTTTTCTTCTTCCTTTCTCTTGCTCCCCTTCTTCTTCTTCCTCTTCTCCTCTTTCTTTTTCTTCTCTTCCTTGCTCTTGTTTAGGAGAGGACAATTGTCCCTTATGTGCCCTTCTCCTTGGCAATTGTAGCATATAACCTTCCCCCTTGGTCTTCTCATCCTATCATTAGATTTATCAAATCTAAAATTCTTAAATGCACGTCTTACCCTCCTTACCATATAGGCTTCTTCGGTGCTATCCATGGAGGAGGAGGAAGACGCTTCGTCATCGGAGGAGGAGGGGATTTCCATCTTCTTCTTCCCCTTACTTGCCAATAATGCTACTCCTCTTGAGGGTTGAATTTTAGGCTCCTCTTGTATTCCCTCAAGCCTAGTTTTGTGGAGCTCCATTGTTGAGAAAAATTCCTCCAAGGTGCTCACTTCTAGGTTCTTGGAGATATAAAATGAGTCCACCATGGAGCTCCATTTTGAGGACCGGGGAAAGGCATCTATGGCCTTCATTACCATATCCCGGTTTGATAGCTTCTCACCTACACTTGTTAGTCCATTTAAAATTTCTTTGAATCTAGAATGCAAAGAAATTACCTTTTCTCCCTTTTCTAATTTGATGTTGGATAGTTGAGAGCGGAGGAGATCTCTCCTTACTAGCTTTGCCTCGGATGTGCCTTCATGAAGCTCAATTAGCTTCTCCCACATCTCCTTGGCGCTTAGGCATTCTCCTATTCGGTTGATTTCTTGTTGGGGGAGCACATTGAAGAGATGGTGCTTGGCTTTGGAGTTTGCAAGGTGCTCTTCCCTTTGCCTTTTGGTCCATCTTGATTTTTCGATTGGTTTCCCCTCTTCATCCCTAGGCAAAACGAAACCGGATTCCATTGTAATCATTATATCAAAATCCGTTTCGAAAAATACCTCCATTCGCTTCTTCCACCAAGCGAATTCTCCTTCAAACTTCGGAGGATGGATGTTGGAGCCGGCCATTTTTGATGTAGGGCTTGTTGCGGCGGTTAGTCCGGTGACAAGCAACCTCGGCTCTGATACCACTTGTAAGAGATCGATATGGCCGGCTAGAGGGGGGTGAATAGCCCTCGTACGTTGGACGTCGTAAATTGCTCGTCTACAAAACGTTAGCGCAAGCGGAATATACAACTATAAGTAAAGACAAGCAAAATATAAACAAGCAATACAAACACCGAGATATAACGTGGTTCACGGCTACGCCGCTAATCCACGGTCCGATTTGTCCACGGTGAATCACTCCGCCAAAACCAATCACTATCGGTCTCTCCTTTGCACAAAGCTAGGTGGAGGTAACCTTTACAACCAAGATCACTCTTCTTACAATAGGATTGAAGTAAAGACAAGTAAGAAGAGTTTAGAGCTTGTGGGGCACTAGGAAGATCGTTTGGAGTATGAGCATTAGCCTCTCAAAGGCTTACACCCTCTCTTTTAATAGAGAGGGCTAACTTCTTCCGTTGCCGCCATCACGACCGGCCGCCTTGGCGCGATCGCGCCACTACAACGCCTCCGAACACGCCGGATCCCGACCATTGTAGTCCAACGGAACTCTTGGCGATCGATGGACCTCATCACCGATCACGCCTCCGTAGTCGATCGCCTACGGCTACGAACGGTGCGGGTCAACCCTTATCTACCGTGACGATCGCTTCTTCGCAGTCGATCGGTGGTCTTGACAATGATCGCCCACGATGGCGCTCGATCACGCTACAATCCGGTCAATATACCACGAACTCACTGGCGAAGGCCGACCGCCATGACATGGCAATGATCGTGTCGGAAAACCCATCCGACACTTGGCCAAATGGCCAAGTTTCACCTAAGAGCTACCCTTCCCGGGTTACAATCGCCACTCATTTCTGAGTCCTCGCCTTGGTTCTCTTCGTTCTCGGCCACGCCTCGGCGATCAAAGCGACGGCTCTCCAATGCTCCTTCGCGCCTCTTGCCTCAAGTCTACTTCCTCCGGCTTCACTCCAAGCTTCTCGTCCGGCGGTCCCTCGGATGCTCCAAGCGCACGGCTTCCGCAAAGCTATCCTTCACCGACTCAAGGCACGAGTCATGAGATGTGAAACTCGCCACGGCTCCATGTGCGAATTACTAAGTCCTGCATGACTTCAACGCACATATCACATCAACATATCAAACTAACTTAAACCCTTTGCCACACCATCAAAACCATATCACGGCAAGAGATTGCCCTAACACAGTAGAAATGCGTGGCGGGCTCTACCATGGAAGCTAAGTATGTGGCAGCCTCTGAGGCGGCCAAAGAAGCTGTGTGGCTTAGGAATTTCCTGATGGACTTGGATGTGATTCCTGGTTTGCCCAGAACTATCACAATTTATTGTGATAGTAATGGTGCAGTTGCAAACTCGAAGGAACCACGAGCCCATAAGGTAATTAAATACATAGAGCGCAAGTACCACCTGACACGAGAAATCGTAAAGGAGGTAGAAGTTGTTGTCGCCTAGATTGCATCAGAGGATGACCTGGTAGACCCATTCACTAAGGCCCTTCTAGCGAGAGCTTTGATAAGCATGTGGAGGGAAGGGAAATCAGATGTATGGCAGTAAGAGAACAGCATAGTCTTTTAGTATAAGTGAGAGATTGTAGGGATGTATACTGAAAAGTTTATCTTTTGTATGAACATCTTTATTTTTTAAATAAGAATCACATGATCATTGATTGCATATTTATATGGTTGTGCAATATTGTCTAATACTTTACATTGTAGATAACATGGTGTGTGGTGTCACACGGGAGATCATGTTATCGACCCCTTGAAAAGTATAAGTAAAGGCTCACAACCGAGATGGCTTTGGACAAACCATCGGAATGGTTATAGTGTGATTTGGTATTGGTTTGTCTTGACCATAGAATCACAGTAGTGAACTTTGAGTGTATTGAGCAAGACCGATTTAGAGGTGATTCGATTTATTGCTGACTACATAATCGAATCGGACATCAGATATTATTTTGTACATGTTCTTAATCCCGATATAATAACGGGCACATATACTTAGTAGTCATCTCTTTTGATTTACCAATGGGCGACATTTATAGATTAAATCGATAGGCTCGGTAAGTTGGGAGATGATATTATTTATATGGTGTGCCATTGATTATAGGAGGAAACCGTGTCCTATATATTAGGATGATGATGTCCGCTTGAGGAGCTCATAAGGTTCATCATGTAAACCCTGCAGGTGGACTTGGTCCGGCATGTTGAAAAGGTTGAGTGATACTACTCAAGGAGTTAGATGTTGATTAATTAATGGTCAGTAAATTAATTAATCCACGGACATTCGAGATCTTAAACACGGGGAGAAAATGTACAAATAACATATGGAACCCATATTATCATATGGGGGTTGGTGAGGTAGATCAATGATGATCCTTTAGTGGATTGGATCATTATTAGTGGATCGGACTTTATGTGGGCTTGATCCATGGGTGGCCAAGATCCACCTCCTCCTCATGGTCCCTAATGTAGCCTATTAACACCTCATGAAGCTTAGATCCAAAGGATAGAAACAAAACTCTTGATCCAAAGGTAGAGATTAAATCTCTAGATCCGACGGTTGAGATTAAATCTCTAGATCCGACGGTTGAGATTAAATCCCTAGAACCAATGGAGGAGATTAAATCAAGCCTTAAGCCTAACTCTATAAATATTAGCTTAAGGGTGGGTGGCAAGATAATGGAAGAGGAATGGGGGCTTAGGTTGGGCGGCAAGGGCTTTGGAGATTTAGGGTTTTGGGTGGCCACAATTAAGGAAAGATGCTTCTTCTTCTTCTTCTTCCTTATGGTGGCTTACACCCTTCTTCCCTCTACTCTCCTTGGTTTTGGCCGGCGTCCAACATTCCCCCTTTAATCTAAGAGCATGGCTTAAGGGGATTAGGGTTTGCTTCCTTTGGAGGCTAGGAATCCTAGTTGGTTTAGGATTAGGTTTGGGTGGCTAGGGTTTTGGGAGCTTATGGGTGGGCGGCAACTCAAGGAGGTGTCTCTTCTTCTTCCTAAGGGTTTGGCCGGTTCCTTCCATCTTCCCTCTACCTTGGCTTGTGCTCATCCTAATCTTCTTCCCCACTTCCATGGTCGGCCATAAGGAGAGCTAGGATTAGGGTTTGGAGGCTTAGGGTTTAGGAGGCTTGGGTGGCACCAAATAAGGAAGTAGTTTGCTTTCTTCTTCCTATCCTTTGGTGGCCGGCACCCACAGCCCTATCTCAGACCTTGGACGACATCCAAAGACCCCTTCTTCTTCTCCTTAGGTGGTGGGAACAAGATATAGGGCTTTCCCTTGGTATCTTGGCTAGTTTCCACCATTATCTCCTTCTCCTTGTTGGCCGGCGGCAAGCATTCCTTTTGTTGCTTGTTGGTTGGCTATAGGAGGGAGATGAGCCTTGTTTCCATTCTTCCTCTTGCTTTGGAAAAGTAAGGAAGGAAGATTTGCGATCTAGGAGCTTCGACTTTTGCTAGATCGTCGCCCACACGACGTCCGAAAGGAGGAAGGTCATACATTAGAAGATCGAGAGGTATATCGATTCTCTAGTTTTTATATGTTACATGTTTGTATTTGTTTTTCAATTATGAGCATGATATAAATCTGTAAATGGCTAAATAATACTTGGATCCTGAGCATAAACACGAAAACCGGTGATCCGGACATCGTCTATTCCGCGGCTACTCGTAGAATAGAGGATGGTCTCTTGAACAACTAGTTTGTTCAAGTGACCTCTCTAAACGAATAGCACGATGATGACTTGGTTTCTTTGGCAATCCCTTTTGTCTAGGATTAAATTTTTAATCCTGGGACATAGAAGGGATCTCCATGATCAAGCAACTGAGGTGAAGTGGGAAGCGAAGTTTCCCCCTCACGGACTCGACAAGGGAAAACCCTACAATTAGTGGGAGAGCTTCTGAGTAAAACCCTTCAATCAATACTCCACCACCATACGACCGAGAAGATTTTCTGATGTGGAGAGCAATAATGGAGACATTCTTGATGATGGATATAGAGGATTGGTTCATCCTTGTAGAAGGCTTTGAACCCTCTCGCGATAAGAAGGGAAACGTCTTGAAGTTGAACAAGTGGACACAAGAGCAACGTCTCAAGTTCAAGACTGAAGTCATGGTAACAAAGCTTTTAAAAGATTTGATACCTAATGACATTTTGTCTAGCTTAGGTGAATTTCAAGATGCCAAGGTGTTATGGGACAAATTGGCCATGTTCCATGAGAAGCCTCACTTGGCACAAGTAGAAGAAGAAGAATTCTCATCGGCTCAAGAAGAGGAAGAAGCCGAGGAAGAATCATCATCATCCTCACAAGCGAGTGAGGACTCGGAAGTTGAGAAGGAATCAACTTTCGGATCGGTGGAAGAAGAGGAGACCTCCACCTCTAGGATTGAGGGGGAGGATATTAGAGCATCTACACCGGAGCAATCTCAAGAAGAACCATCCACATCCGATCGAGAAGAAGCTCAAAATTCCACCATTGACCTAGGTAACTCAAGCATTTCAGTTCAAAATAAAATCCATATAATTTGCTTTGAGTGTAGGGAAATCAGGCACTATAAGAGCAAGTGCCCAAAGAGGATCAAGAAAAGTCCACCAGCGCCAAAGGTCAAGGATGTCGATGCCCAAAGTCAAAGGAGCAAGGAGAACATCATTTGCTTCAAGTGCCATCAAAAGGGGCACTATAGGAGTCAATGCTCTAGGGGGAGCAAGAAGACTCAAAAGGGAGTATCACATGTAGGGGGAGCTTCTAAAGCAATCCCTAAGGCAAAAGTTAATAATGAATCTTCTAAATTTAAAAGTCAAAAGCATGCTTTTAATTCAATTGCTATTACTCATGAAAAGCATGTTAGTAGAAATATATTCTATTGCCTAGGAGCTAAGAATGTTAACTTAGGAAGTAAGGAGAAATTTGGGACTAATGTCCCTAAATCAATATTACCTAAGGAAAGCATTAGGAAAATAGGAGAACATCTAAGTTTTAATGCTAATAATTCTAGACATATGTCTAGAAATAACAAAAATGATCAAAGAAATAATGGGCACACAAAATTAGAGAGGTTAGAGTTAGAAAATCAAGCCTTGAGGTCAAGACTTGAGAAATTGGAAAAGACCCTTGCAAATATGCAAAGTCAATTTAAAGGGTCAAATTGTCAAACTCTAGGATCTAGGAGTCAACGTAAAGGGTGTAAGAGGCAATAATCATCTAGGAGACAAGGTTGTGGTCACAAGCCTATGTCCAAGAAAGTAATGCCTACTTACCACAATGTTCCATTTGATTATGGAACTAGACCTAGATCTAAGAAAACCAAGGTCTCTAGGGAAATTATCCCTAAGGCCAACCATGGTGTGTGCCTAGTGGCTAGGGTTTCTAAGAAACCTAAGTAAGCCACTAAGAAGGTTACTAGGGAGGCAATCCCTAAGGTTAACCATGGCAAGACCATAATGACTAAGGCTAACAAGCCTAGAAGGGACATTAGAAAGGTATCTAGGGAAGTCATCCCTAAGGAATACCTAACTAATCCAATGAGCTCAAATAGATTTTGGGTTCCAAGGAGTGTGATTGACTCATGCTAAATGGGTTAAGATGTGCCAACTTTGATTGGATGGGTAGTTAACTCAACCATAGCAAAGTTGACATTTTAGGTTATTTTCAAGGTTATGGATACCTTGGAAATAGATTTGATCTTATATCCTAAAAGATTTTAGGATGTGACAATACATTTTTGGAATCATGAAAAATCAATAAAATTGGCACAATCTAGATTTAGAGGTCATAGTGTGTCATTTTGGGTTTTGACACACTTTGAGAATTAGTGTATCAAGAGAATTTCCTTAAGGGTTAGAAGTTACATCAAGAGTGATACTCAAGTGCTACACACCTTGATGTCTTATACTTACCATGCTTCATGTGTTTTACCATATGTTTGCATGGAAGAAATGTTTATGGTATATTGCATCTCACAAAACAGGTCATTCGCCTTGATTGTGTATTTCACCACTTAGAAAGGGTGAGATGTTAGGTTTTTGAAGACATTGGATGTTAATGATTGTTAAAATGAAATAAAATACCAAAATACATTAACAAATACATGAATATAAGCATAACATTAATATATTTGACATACAAGAGTAAACATGATAAAATGAAACAAATTCAGTGAAGAAACCGAAATTCACTTACTATCAAATATTGTAGCACGATACACGAGTCCAGAATGAGTGTCGCGGACTCGGATCGATGTGTACATCGAGTGATTATCAATGTCCGATCATTGGTACCGCTTCATCGGCGGTAAGAGTCATTAGTCGAGTGGCTCGTCCAGTAGTCGAGTGATGATGACATCAGTCGACTGATGCCAAATATCAGTCGATTGATGTTATTGTAGCTCGATACAGAATGCTCAGCAGTCGAGTGCTGAGCCGGATCAGTCGACTTCCGATTCAGTAAACCACTCAATAACCCGCCATCAATCGACTGATATCACACATCAGTCGACTGGTGTCACGATTTTATAACGCTGAACCATTAGGGTTCGGCATCTTCACGCTTTCTTCCTTCGTGATTTTCCTCTCCGATCGTCGCCCACCTTCTCTGACCAGCCGTTCCTCGTCCACGCCGGCGACCAAAGCCCTAAGTTTGGTAGTTTTCTCTTTCGTTTATGCTTTTGGTCTCCCTATGGCCCTAATGTCATCTCACAGCCCTAGTTTTATTCTCCAAATGTTAGGGTTCCGACGAGATCTTTCCTCCGGCGAACTTTCTGGCATTCTCTTCAGCAAACCAACTGTCCAATTGCCATGTGCCGTCTCCTCATCACCTTCAAATGGCACCAAAGTATATTTCTATACCCCTTAAACCCTAATTTTCTTTTGTAGGGATGTACACTGAAAAGTCTATCATTTGTATGAAAATCTTTATTTTGGAATAAGAATCACATGATCATTGTTTGCATATTTTTATGGTTATGGAATATTGTCTAATACTTTACTTTATAGATAACATGGTGTGTGGTGTCACACAGGAGATCATGTTATCGACCCCTTGAAAAGTATAAGTAAAGGCTCACAACCGAGATGGCTTTGGACAAACCATTGGAATGGTTGTAGTGTGGTTTGATATTGGTTTGTCTTGACCATAGAATCACACTAGTGCACTTTGTGTGTATTGAGCAGGACCGACTTAGAGGTGATTCGATTTATTGCTGACTACATAATCGAATCGGACCTCAGATATTATTTAGTACATGCTCTTAATCCCGATATAATAACGGGCACATATACTTAGTACTCATCTCTTTTATTTACCAATGGGTGAGATTTATAGATTAAATCGATAGACTGGGTAAGTTGGGAGATGGTATTATTTATATGGTGTGCCATTGATTATAGGAGGAAACCGTGTCCTATATATTAGGATGATGATGTCCCCTTGAGGAGCTCATAAGGTTCATCATGTAAACCCTGCAGGTGGACTAGGTCCGGCATGATGAAAAGGTTGAGTGGTACTACACAAGGAGTTAGATGTTGATTAATTAATGGTTAGTAAATTAATTAATCGATGGACATTCGAGATCTTAAACACGGGGAGAAAATGTACAAATAATATATGGAGCCCATATTATCATATGGGGGTTGGTGAGGTAGATCAATGATGAACCTTTAGTGGATTGGATCATCATTAGTGGATCGGACTTTATGTGGGCTTGATCCATGGGTGGCCAAGACCCAACTCCTCCTCATGGTCTCTAATGTAGCCTATTAACACCTCATGATGCTTAGATCCAATGGATAGAAACAAAACTCTAAGATCCATTGGTAGAGATTAAATCTCTAAGATCCGACGGTTGAGATTAAATCTCTAGATCCGACGATTGATATTAAATCCTTAGAACCAATGGATGAGATTAATTCATGATTTATCCCTAACTCTATAAAAGGGTGTCAAGGGGGTTGGCGTGAATGAGATTGAAGGAGAGCTATGGTTTGGGCGGCAAGAAGGAATCCTAGTTGAGATAGGATTAGGATTAGGGTTTGGAGGCAAGGGTGGCACCAAATAAAGAAGGTATTCTTCTCTTCTTCTTCCTCTATTTGCCAACGTCCAGCACCCCTCCAAGCTCTTTTCCAGCCTTGGCCGGCACCCAAAAGCCCTCTTCTTTTTCTCCTTAGGTGGTGGAAACAAGATATAGGGCTTCCCTTGGTGTCTCGGTTGTTTTCCAACATCTTCTTCTTCATCTAGTTGGCCGGCGGCAAGGAAAGCTTTGGTTCCTTGTTGGTTATTTCTAGTGAGGAGAAAAACCTTGTTTCTATTCTTCTCTTTCTTTGGAAGAGCAAGGAAGGAAGATTTGAGATCTAGAAGCTTCTACTTTTGGTGGATCGTCGCCCACACGACGTCCAAAAGGAGGAAGGTCATACATTAGAAGATCGAGAGGTATACCTTTTCTACTTTCTTCTTTTTTTGTTGCTTGTTTTTGTTTTTCAATTATAAGCTTGTTATAAATCTGTAAATAGCTAAATAATACTTGGATCCCGAGCATAAACACAAAAACCGGTGATCAGGACATCGTCTATTCCGCGGCTACTCGTAGAATAGAGGATGGTCGCTTGAACAACTAGTTTGTTCAAGTGACCTCTCTAAACGAATAGCATGATGATGACTTGGTTGCTTTGGCAATCCCTTTTGTCTAGGATTAAATTTTTTTAATCCGGGGACATCGAAGGGATCGCCATGGTCAAGCTACCGAGGTGAAGTGGGAAGCGAAGTTTCCCCTCACGGACTCGATAAGCAAAACCTTACAATTAGTATCAGAGCTTCCGGGCAAAACCTTCATCTTTTACAACTCATTTTGATCTAATCATTGTGTTTGTATCATCGCATTCCATCGCATTGTATTGCATTTATATAGACGACCCCATAGAAATGACCAAAATGAGGTTGGATCACGATTGTACCAACCCATGGCAGTTAGGTACGTCGATGTTGATTTCTTTAGGCATTACTGTAGCGATGTCATTGAGATTTTAGCATATTATTAGCTCATGAAGGTAGCTCTATGTAATCATGCCATCAATGATGATCTCCTTAAGGAGTTTTATCAAAATCTAAAGAAAGTAGACGATAGTCCTACATACACTACTCGGGTTGCAAAATGCGACCTAGAGTTCACTCCTGCAATCCTGCAGGAGTTCCTTGAGTGTGGGCCATCGAATGACACTTTCATATTCTATCCTACATTCGATGCCCCTCTTCATGAGCCTTTTGATAATATTTCTTTAGACTCCATGCATAAGCACATTTTTCGCCATCCTCGCCCATCAGCTCAGAACCTATTTCCTATCACTGAGCTATCAGCACCTGACAATGTGCTCTACAAAGTCATTGTTGGGTGCTTTCTCCCTATTGTGACTCAGGGTCTGGCCAAGATTCGGTCGCCCCATCTCTTCCTCGTATGCCATGCGTCATAGATTAGATATAAATATTTCATTGAATATGTTTCATTGCATTGTAAATTTCATATCCTCTGTGCAAGGGAAAGTGCATATGCCTTTTGGACATATCATCACTATATGGCTAGAGTCCATAGGCATTATCATTAATAGGGGATCTCTAAAGGTGCTATCCGAGGTTTAATCCCGGGACATCGAAGGGATCTCCATGGTCAAGCTACCGAGGTGAAGTGGGAAGCGTTTCTCACTGACTCGATAAGCAAAACCCTACAATTGGTATCGAGTTCAAAACCTTCAATTGGTATCAGAGCCAAGGTTTCCGGTTTTGTGTGTTTAGGATTCGATTAATTTTTGTGCACTTTTTCATATATTATATGTTCCGGATAATAGTAGGATATGCGTAGCTTAACTCTTTGGTTGCAGGCATAAGATCTGACTATTATGGCCATATGTGTGTATGTGATTGTATGTGTGTAAATATTTATTTTGTTGAATCCTCAGGGTTGACGAGGCTAGTATTTAGTTTTTGTAAATTAAATATGGCATTGTTTAGCCACTGTTTATTTTATTTTACTTTCGATCTAGATTTCTTGTACACTCCCTCGTGGTGTATAGGATCGATGGATGTAAATAAAAATATGTTTTAGTCTAGTTTCGAATCTCCGGATGGCTCGTACATGGCGTAGGAGGAGCGGACGAGAAGGCGATGTGACGGGAGACATATTGAAGACAAAAGCCATAATAGTTGGAAAATAATTTATTTTTCATATTTATTGCTTATTGTTTGATATGCATGTCGTAGCCTAGAAAATTCCTCATTTTCAAATTACTAAGTGGGAGAGGGATATTTTTATAAATTCCCATGACCTCCATTATGATTTGACATGTGATGCAAACAAACTTGCGCGTCGGCTCTGAGTGCCTTCCTCCCCATAGGATGAGTTTGTTTGTGGATCACAGGGTCGAATATGGTTATACGAAATTATTTAGGAGTGTCTGTACTTGCCCATCGTAAGGGACATAACCCAAGATAATTACCTTGGTACCGAGTAATGGTGAACACTTAGATACAAATATGAGTATCCTCCCCATCGGAGTCACTGCTTTTATTTGTAGGGCCGAAGAGAAACCAACTATTAATTTTACTTGTCAAAAAGTTAGGTTGACAAGATAGTAAAATTAATGGGTAAAACCTCCTCTTACAAATGTAGAATTCATATACGTCCACACGATTGTGGCATGTGATATTCTCGGTGTTTAGAGGTGTTGGTTGATTTTAAAATTTTATTGTTTGAGGAATCAATAATTTTTTGAAATCTACAGTAATGATCTATGTGATTCTTAGGATTTTCAAGAATGACTTTCAATCCACTTACTATGATACTAAAGGAAATGAACTTACTGTACCCAAATAAAGTTGATTGGAAAAGAATCTAGATATTGTCTTATCTGCTGAGTACAAGTATGCACTCTTCGAAGAGTATCCTCAAGCCATGGTTGCTCAAAAGGGTTTCTACTTCTAAGCCGAAAGGCAAGAAGAAGAAGCAACAAGGTGAAGCAAAGGTGGTGGGAGGATCTCAGGGAAGAGTGAAGAAGCTGAAAGGCAAGTACTTCACTTATAAGCAGGATGGACATTGGAAGAAGGATTGTCCCAATCCAAAGCATTACAAAGGTGTATCCTTTGGACTAGTCGTTGAAACATGATTAGCGGTGTTATCTACCGGCACCTGGTGTGTAGATACGAGAGCCACTAATCATGTCTGCAATACTTTGTAAGGGTTGTAGGAAACTAGACGACTAGCTAAAGGGGAGATTACCATTTACTTGGGCAATGCCATGAAGGTGGCGGCTATTGCAGTGGGAGAAGTTTTATTTATCTCTTGAGAAAAATAAAACTTAGGTTCTGGAAAATTCCCTTTATGTACCTTTATTTAGAAAGAATCTAATTTCAATTTCTAAATTGTTTATGGATGGATATTCTATTTCCTTTAATGACAGAGTTGTTATAAAAAGGAATAGGGAGAATATCTTTTCAGGTACATTGATAGGAAATTTGTATACACTTGAACCACAACCTCCCACGATGCAAATTGAAGTTAATAACTCATCTTCTAATTCCAATAGGAGAAAAGAACCTTCGAAGATGAACCAAACATATCTTTGGCATCTTAGTCTTGGTCATATTAACCTAAGAAGAATTCAAAGGTTTATAGCTGATGGACCTCTGGGTCCATTAGTGGTGGAAGATTTTCCAACCTGTGAATCTTGCTTGGAGGGTAAGATCACCAAGAGGCCTTTTAAGTCCAAGGGGTATAGAGCCAAAGATGTATTAGAAATGGTTCATTCTGATTTGTGTGGTACTATGACTATCCAGGCAAGAGGTGATCTTAAATATTTCGTCTCTTTCATAGTAGATTATTCAAGATATGGATGACACTATGATTTGATAGTGGTGGTGAGTACCTCTTGGGAGAGTTTAAGAACTACTTATCAGAGGATGGGAATCAATCCCAATTGACTGCACCTGGCACACCCCAGTAGAATGGTGTAGCAGAGCGAAGGAATAGGACTCTTATGGAGATGGTTAGATCGATGATGAGTTATTCTAAGTTGCCAGATTCATTCTGGGGATATGCTCTAGATACGGCGGTGTACATTCTGAACTTGGTTCCATCTAAATCAGTGCCTTCTACTCCCACGGATTGTGGGTAGAAAGCCTAGTCTAAGACATATTCGGATATGGGAGTCCGGCATGTATGTTGAAGGCGAATCTTGGTAAGTTGGAACCTCGTGCAGTACGCTTGTTATTGGCTATCCTAGTGGAACGAAGGGTGGATTATTTTATAGTCCTAGAGATCAGAGGGTGATCGTTAGCACGAACGCCAGATTTCTAGAGGAAGACTATGTGATGAGCCACAAGCCCAAGAGTAAAATTGTTCTGGAGGAGTTAAAAGGGGAAGTCACTTCTTTAGTACCACCGGTACAAGAGGATATACCACATGTCAATGCACCGCATGTCACAGAGGATACACAGGTGATACCTCGTCGTAGTGGGAGGGTTGTGAGATAACCTGATAGATTCATGTTCTTAGGAGAATCTTCTGATTTGGTCGCTGGCAAACATGAACGTGATCCCTGGACATATGACGAGGCAATCCAAGATAAAGATGCAGCATCTTGGCAAAGTGCAATGAATGCTGAGATTGAATCTATGGATTCAAATCAGATCTGGGAGCTAGTAGAACCACCCGATGGTGTAAAAACCATTGGATGCAAGTGGATCTACAAGAGAAAGAGAGGAATAGATGGGAAGGTTGAGACCTTCAAAGCGAGGCTTGTTGCGAAGGGCTATACTCAGAAAGAGGGTATCGATTATGAGGAGACCTTTTCGCCGGTAGCCATGCTTAAGTCTATCCGGATTCTCTTATGCATAGTAGCTCATATGGATTATGAGGTGTGGCAGATGGATGTCAAGACAACTTTCCTTAATGGAAGTCTTTAGGAAAACATCTACATGAAGCAACTAGAGGGATTCATTGCTAAGGGCAAAGAGCATCTTGTATGTAAGCTTAATCGGTCCATTTATGGATTAAAACAAGCTTCGAGGTCTTGGAACATCCGCTTTGATGAGGTGATCCAGTCTTATGGATTTATTCAGAGTCCGGATGAGTCTTGTGTATACAAGAGATGTGACGGAAACGTAGTAGTGTTTCTTGTACTATACGTAGATAACATTTTGTTGATTGGCAACAATATCAAGGTGTTATCGGACGTAAGGGTATGGTTGTCCAAACAGTTTGATATGAAGGACTTGGGAGAGGTGGGTCACATCCTTGGGATCAAAGTTATAAGGGATCGCAGGAAAAGGATGTTGTGCTTATCCCAAGCTTCATACATAGACACGATTATGAAGCGTTTTAGCATGCAGAACTCCAAGAAGGGTTTTCTACCCTTCAGGCATGGAGTTCCTTTATCTAAGGAGATGTGTCCTAGATCATCTGAGGAGATAGAGGAGATGAAGGCGGTTCCTTATGCTTCGGCGGTAGGAAGCCTCATGTATGCGATGCTCTGTACGAGACCAGATATCTACTTTATCGTGGGCATGGTCAGCAGATATCAGAGTAATCCAGGACAGGGACATTGGACTGCAGTAAAGCATATATTGAAGTACCTGAGAAGGACTAGGGATTATATGTTGGTTTATCGGGCAGACCAATTACTCCCTGTGGGTTACACGGATTCTAACTTCCAATCTGATAGGGATAACAGTAAGTCTACCTCAGGTTTTGTGTTTACTTTGGGAGTGTTGGGTTTCCGGCACCGCGGCGTGTGTGTGTTCGATCATGTTTCGTAAACATGAGCACAGCGGAAGCAATAAAAATAATAAATACTCCTATTTATTACAACACACACAACACACGCATGCTATTACAACAAGTGTAGACATAACCGTAAATTAAAATTTGCAATAAAAGGAAATTAAACTACGTTATACCTTCCGTATGACGTGTAGCAGGAACGGCATCAACCGGAACGATCCTCGTAAGAATCGTCTCTATCCGTATCCACGCCGAGCTCCTCGGGATGACTTCGCTAAGTCAAGAGCTTCGTCTTCGTACGGGTTACTAGCCTCGTGTTGAAGACGACGTGATCGAGAGATGATCATGATCCGAATCCAAATTCGGATCCAAAACGAGTTCTCAAAACTCGCTTCTCCGGAGAGGTGTTCGTCAACCGTTTGACGAATCCTTCGTCCTCCACCTCAGAGGATTACCGGAGATCAAATCCCCGGTAAGTTAGCCGCTGTCGGAGCACTACCCGTCGTCCAAACGACGCTCCGACGAGAGGAGGAGAAGCTGTCCAGAAAACTGGACAGCTTGGTGGAGGAGTAGGCGCCGGCCAAAACAAGGAGAGAAAAGCCTCACCTTGATGCCAAACCTATAGGAGATCACCGGAGGGTCGCCGGAGGTTCACCGGCTGGAGCTTGGACGCCGGCAAGGGTCTTGGACGGCGGCACAAAGCTGGGCGGCGGCAGCTTTAGGGTTGGCGCCGAAAACTCCAACAATTGGGGTGGGCGGCAACTCTAAGAGGCTAGGGTTTTGGATGATTAGGGTTTAACAATCCCTTAAGCCCACTTTTATAGAGAACTAATTCTCTTAATGGTTAATGGATCATATCCATAAAGCCCGTTAACCCGCTCCATTAAGATAAGTTAAAATAAACCAAACCATGATGGTTTATTTTAAGTTAAAACGAACCGAACCAACTTTTTGGTTCATTCGTTTAAAATAAACCAAACCCTTTGGTTTATTCTTATCCATTGGATTAGAACCAAACCATTTTGGTCCATCCATTACGTCTTCATAAGACGCAGCCCATCCACGCTTCCATTGCGACTGAAACAATTTCATGCTCGCTTTATGTTTGGTCCAACCAAACATAGTTTCTCTCGGTCTGAGAATCCCATTCTCAAGCTCGTTTTAAATCCTTTGGATTACACTCGTTGTGCGTGTGACCAAATAGGTTCTCGGTTTATGTTGGCCGTCTATAATTAACCATTAATTATAGAACGATCATGAGTGGCACCTAGTAGTACATCATGATCCCCAATTAACCGAAAAGATTAACGGTTGATCCAGAACTATTTCTGAAACCCTTCAGTAGCTCGAATGAATCGTGCCCCATTCCCTTCACTCATCTTATACCCACTTGGTTCAGGACATGGTCTATTGTGTCAGTCCCCACTAGGCTGACTACATCACACCTAGCCCAAGTATCATTTCCTCGTCCTACGGATTCTAGTTACTCCACATGTATCGAAGAGTACCTTACTCTAAACATGTAATGCTTTGGCCAAAGACTTTAGTAACAATCCGACGAGAGGCCATGGGTATACATCTCCTCGCAAGGAGTGGTGAATCCTTTATAGGCTATTCAAACACCTTCGATCACTTCGACTTATACCCAATCATCCCGGGTCCACATCTCCGTAGAGATGTTTGCTTAAGATGTCAAAGCATAAGTCTCCATGATCAAGATGACTTGAATACCGCAAGTCAAAGGAACATCGCACTTAAGCCACAGTAAGAACTTCATTGACATATCTATATATGCAGAGAACCATATGAAGTCTTACTGGTCACTCAATGAACTAGTTACCATAACTAGCATCCACGATTAACTCGGACATCACTATGTCTCGGCCCGTGAGAATCGGCTTGGATACACCAAGGAGTATACCTCGTGCTAGTCTCAATGAATTGATGGTGTCCGGATCCATCAATTCATCGACTAGGGATAATTCCGATACATCACAATTACACATGTAGAGATACTCACTAGTTGTGATCCAATCACAAATTCTCTCATGCTGTGAATCGTATCGTGGACATTCAGTAAATGAGTTTATGATCCAATCAAATACATAAAACATGTATACTCAAATAGTGAATCTTCATTTATCATATAAATGGTTCATACATAAGGCGATTGCCTTAGGACATCTCTCATATATTACTAACAGGGAGGTGGAGCCATTGTATGGAGGAGTGTCAAGCAGAAGTGCATGGTGGACTCCACCATGGAAGCTGAGTATGTGGCAGCCTCTGAGGCGGCCAAAGAAGTTGTATGGTTCAAGAACTTCCTGATGGACTTGGATGTGATTCTTGGTTTGCCCAGAACTATCACAATTTATTGTGATAATAGTGGTGGAGTTGCAAACTCGAAGGAACCACGAGCCCATAAGGCTAGTAAACACATAGAGCGCAAGTACCACCTGATATGAGAAATCGTAAAGAGAGGAGAAGTTCCTTTGGCCAAGATTGCATCAGAGGATAACCTGGCAGATCCTTTCACTAAGGCCCTTCTGGCGAGAGCTTTTGATAGGCATGTGGAGGGAATGGGGATCAGATGTATGGCAGTTTGAAGACAACATTGTCTTTTAGTATAAGTGGGAGATTGTAGGGATGTATACTGAAAAGTCTATCATTTGTATGATCATCATTATTTTGGAATAAGAATCACATGATCATTGTTTGCATATTTTTATGGTTATGCAATATTGTCTAATACTTTACATTGTAGATAACATGGTGTGTGGTGTCACACAGGAGATCATGTTATCGGCCCCTTGAAAAGTATAAGTAAAGGCTCACAACCGAGATGGCTTTGGACAAACCATCGGAATGGTTGTAGTGTGGTTTGGTATTGGTTTGTCTTGACCATAGAATCACACTAGTACAATTTGTGTGTATTGAGCAGGACCGACTTAGAGGTGATTCGATTTATTGTTGACTACATAATCGAATCGGACCTCAGATATTATTTAGTACATGCTCTTAATCCCGATATAATAACGGGCACATATACTTAGTACTCATCACTTTGATTTACCAATGGGCGAGATTTATAGATTAAATCGATAGACTCGGTAAGTTGGGAGATGATATTATTTATATGGTGTGTCGTTGATTATAGGAGGAAACCGTGTCCTATATATTAGGATGATGATGTCCCCTTGAGGAGCTCATAAGGTTCATCATGTAAACCCTGCAGGTGGACTTGGTACGGCATGATGAAAAGGTTGAGTGGTACTACTCAAGGAGTTAGATGTTGATTAATTAATGGTAAGTAAATTAATTAATCGACAGACAATCGAGATCTTAAATACGGGGAGAAAATGTACAAATAATATATGGAGCCCATATTATCATATGGGGGTTAGTGAGGTAGATCAATGATGAACCTTTAGTGGATTGGATCATCATTAGTGGATCGGACTTTATGTGGGCTTGATCCATGGGTGGCCAAGACCCAACTCCTCCTTATGGTCCCTAATGTAGCCTATTAACACCTCATGATACTTAGATCCAATGGATAGAAACAAAACTCTAAGATCCATTAGTAGAGATTAAATCTCTAAGATCCGACGGTTGAGATTAAATCTCTAGATCCGACGGTTGAGATTAAATCCCTAGAACCAATGGATGAGATTAATTCATGACTTATCTCTAACTCTATAAAAGGATGTCAAGGGGGTTGGCATGAATGAGATTGAAGGAGAGCTAGGGTTTGGGCGGCAAGAAGGAATCCTAGTTAAGACAGGATTAGGATTAGGGTTTGGAGGCAAGGGTGGCACCAAATAAGGAAGGTATTATTCTCTTCTTCTTCCTCTTTTGGGCAACGTCCAGCACCCCTCCAAGATTTTTTCCAGCCTTGGCCAGTGCCCAAAAGCCCCCTTCTCCTTCTCCTTAGGTGGTGGAAACAAGATATAGGGCTTCCCTTGGTGTCTTGGTTGTTTTCCACCATCTTCTTCTTCATCTAGTTGGCCGGCGGCAAGGAAAGCTTTGGTTCCTTGTTGGTTGTTTCTAGTGAGGAGAAAAACCTTGTTTCTATTCTTCCTCTTGCTTTGGAAGAGCAAGGAAGGATGATTTGCAATCTAGGAGCTTCGACTTTTGGTGGATCGTCGCCCACACGATGTCCAAAAGGAGGAAGGTCATACATTAGAAGATCGAGAGGTATACCTATTCTACTTTCTTCTTTTGTTTGTTGCTTGTTTTTGTTTTTCAATTATAAGCATGTTATAAATCTGTAAATAGCTAAATAATACTTGGATCCTGAGCATAAACACAAAAACCGGTGATCCGAACATCGTGTATTCCGCGGCTACTCGTAGAATAGAGGATGGTCACTTGAACAACTAGTTTGTTCAAGTGACCTCTCTAAACGAGTAGCACGACGATGACATGGTTGCTTTGGCAATACATTTTGTCTAGGATTAAATTTTTTTAATCCGGGGACATCGAAGAGATCTCCATGGTCAAGCTATCGAGGTGAAGTGGGAAGCGAAGTTTCCCCTCACGGACTCGATAAGCAAAACCCTACAATTGGTATCAGAGCTTCCTGGCAAAACCTTCATCTTTTACAACTCATTTTGATCTAATCATTGTGTTTGTATCATCGCATTCCATCGCATTGCATTGCATTTATATAGATGACCCCGTAGAAATGACCATAATGAGGTCGGATCACGATTGTACCAACCCATGCCAGTTAGGTACATCGATGTTGATTTCTTTAGGCATTACTGTAGCGATGTCATGGAGATTTTAACATATTATTAGCTCATGAAGGTAGTTCTATGTAATCATGCCATCAATGATGATCTCCTTAAGGAGTTTTATCAAAATCTAAAGAAAGTAGACGATAGTCCTACATACACTACTCGGGTTGCAAAATGCGACCTAGAGTTCACTCCTGCAATCCTGCAGAAGTTACTTGAGTGTGGGACATCAAATGACACTTTCATATTCTATCCTACCTTCGATGGCCCTCTTCATGAGCCTTTTGATCATATTTCTTTAGACTCCATATATGAGCACATTTTTCGCCATCCTCGCCCATCAACTCAGAACCTATTTCCTATCACTGAGCTATCAGCACCTGACAATGTGCTCTACAAAGTCATTGTTGGGTGTTTTCTCCCTATTGTGACTCGGGGTCTGGCCAAGATTCGGTCGCCTCATCTCTTCCTCATGTATGTCATGCGTCATAGATTAGATATAAACATTGCATTGAACATGTTTCATTGCATTGTACATTTCATATCCTGTGTGCAAGGGAAAGTGCATATGCCTTTTGGACATATCATCACTATATGACTAGAGTCCATAGGCATTAACATTAATAGGGGATCTCTAAGGGTGCTATCCGAGGTTTACGACTATATATCAGTTCTTAACTTCACATTGGCGAGGCTGCGGATCAGAGATGGGAAGAAGGAGCTGATACTTCGACCTTAGCCCAGGCCACGTGGGGAGCCACCTCCAGTGCCTGGAGAGGCTGCAGGACGATATGAGGATCCAGATGCTGCTGACGAGGATGACTAGATGCCAGCAGATGCATTAGCAGCAGGTCATTCAGATCGGAATGCCTAGCTGGAGGCCAGCTTCCAGGATTACCAGCAGACAATTGACTCTCGACTAGTAGAGATTATATCGGGGCAATCCTCCATGGGTCAGCACCTCACCTGGATGGAGGAGCGCCACACCCGGATTGAGGAGTTCCAGAGCCGCATGGAGCATCGTCAGCTTGACATGTACGAGATGATGCGGGCCTGGACCCTGAGTCAGCGGCCTCCTCCGCCTCCACCATCTGCAGGAGATTAGAGCTAGAGGATGTTTAGGGTTTCTATTTTTAGTTTTCATAGTGAAATTAAGCATTTCAAACTTCTATTTTGGTTGTAAAAACTGAAGTTTTAATTGAATGGAATGTTTTGTTTGTAAAAGAAATGTTTTTGTCTGATTATATGTGTGTATTAATGTGCTTGTTTATACATACTCCATGTCAGATGCATCAAATTTTATCTTATCATATAACATGTCATGACATTGTTTAGGATTATTTTAGATGTCATGTTTGTTTTTAGATTATATCATATGCCATGAGATCATGATCATTGGCCATGTTTTATTCTTGTTATCATTTATGCCATGATCATTCATGCATTTAACTTGATTAAAATTGTGTTAAGGACAATGACATGACTTGGAGTCCCATTTATAAGGGAATCAAGTAGGGTTGCCTAGAAAATGCATGAGGCTATAATAATCCTAACTCCACATCTCACAACCAATCACAAAGATGTATGTGTGTATACACCTTAGATAACCATGTGAGATGTTAGGGATAAGTTAGTTCAAGGCATGATAGTGCATCTAGATGGACTTAAACTTATTTCGATCATCACTAAGAATCATGAGGAAAGCTAATATACAAGTCATGTATATCTTGCCAATAGTCCATGGTTCAAAATAGGTTTTCAAAACATTTTAAAATCACTAAAACTTTGGTGAAGTCTCATCTTGTTTGAATAAAATAGTATCATTAAAGAGCTAGATCAATAAAAACTTTAAAGTTTTAATAGTTTTGAACTTTGTATCAATCTCACATTTTAATGGTTAAAATATTTTTTCCAATATTTTCACCGATTGTATGTGTTACAAGTATTATACATGTGAAATTACTTCGAGATTATAGAGTCCATATTAGTTACAATTTTCCAAAGTCTCGATAGTTGAAAAATTTTATTATCCAACAAGCCTTCTATAGGGAAGTCGATGATGGGTATCATCACTGATAGCTATCCCGATATAACTTTGGCGACAAATCGATCAACTAATTGAATCATCATACATCGCCAAAATCCTGCATCTATGGCGCAACTTCACTCCCTTTACATCGCTGGCGAAAAGCGCTTGCGGATGCCTCGCGTTAAAACCAACCCATTAATCAGTGGCTTAAACTTCAGAGCGCATTCAACCAATTCTGCTCGGTGCTAGAGTCCAACAACGGTCAAAGCTAACGATTGGATCATTGATATTCGGATAAACAAGGTTGTTTAACATATTAGTTAGCTAGAGTTCCAACCACTCTTAACCCTAGAATATTCTTTGGGAAGCATTTTAAAGGTAGAAATCCATTAGATATGGATTTGGGTGGTGTTATGTCGATGCATCAAATTTAAGGTGTAGAGAGTCCATTTTTGAACTTTGAATTTTATTTTTAATGGTTTAGAGTTTATATTGGCTTAGGGACTTACAAGGACATTGTTGGTGCAATGTCAAGGGGAGCAAGCCTTTGGGGGAGGTATCCATCATGGATGATGATGGAGTATTTTTACTCATAAGGAGGAAAATGGGATTTTAAGATACCCAATTTAGAAATTGGGAGAGTATTGATTGCATGGAATTATTTGATTATGGACTTATCACTAGGAAGATTTCCTAGGCTTCCTAAGTATTTTGGAAATAAGGAGAGATTGTAAGATCTCATTGGGACATGAGACATTGATTAAATTAGGAAACAAATTTCCAGAATCTAATCAAATATTTTATTTAGGAGAATATTTTGGGGGAGAAGTTAGAATTACCAATTTGGGATAATTGGTAAGGGATTTGAGTTAGTGTTCTAACTCAATGGTTTGTTTTGTTTTTGTTAAACATCAAAAAGGGGGAGATTGTTGGTGCAATCTGTTGGGTTTCCGGCACCGCGGCGTGTGTGTGTTCGATCATGTTTCATAAACATGAGCACAGCGGAAGCAATTAAAAATAATAAATCTATATTTATTACAACACACACAACACACGCATGCTATTACAACAAGTGTAGACATAACCGTAAATTAAAATTTGTAATAAAAGAAATTATCTACGTTATACCTTTCGTATGACGTGTAGCGGGAACGGCATCAACCGGAACGATCCTCATAAGAATCGTCTCTATCCGTATCCACGCTGAGCTCCTCGGGATGACTTCGCTAAGTCACGAGCTTCGTCTTCGTACGGGTTACTAGCCTCGTGTTGAAGACGACGTGATCGAGAGATGATCACGATCCGAATCCAAATTCGGATCCTCAAACGAGTTCTCAAAACTCGCTTCTCCGGAGAGGTATTCACAACCGTCAACCAATTCCTTCGCCCCCCCACCTCAGAGGATTACCGGAGATCAAATCCTCGAGTAAGTTAGCCGCTATCGGAGCACTAACCATCGCCCAAATGACGCCCGACGAGGAGAAGCTGTCCAGAAAACTGGACAGCTTGGTGGAGGATATAGGCGCCGCCAACCAAGGAAAGAAAAGCCTCACCTTGATGCCAAACCTATAGGAGATCACCGAGGGTTGCCGGAGGTTCACTGAAGCTTGATGCCGGCAACAAGTTGGAAGCACCACCATGGGCGGCAACAAGATGTTGGGCGCCGAATTTTCCAACAAGGAGGGCGGCAGTTGGGCGGCAACTATGTTTAGGGTTTTGGATGATTAGGGTTTAACAATCCCTTAAGCCCTCTTTTATAGAGAACTAATTCTCTTAATGGTTAATGGATCATATCCATAAAGCCCGTTAACCCGCTCAATTAGGATAAGTTAAAATAAACCAAACCATGATGGTTTATTTTAAGTTAAAACGAACCGAACCAACTTTTGGTTCATTCGTTTAAAATAAACCAAACCCTTTGGTTTATCCTCATCCATTGGATTAGAACCAAACCATTTTGGTCCATCCATTATGTCTTCATAAGACACTGCCCATCCACGCCCATTGCATCAAAACAATTTCATGCTCGCTTATGTTTGGTCGTCCAACCAAACATAGTTTCTCTCCTCGAGAATCCCATTCTCAAGCTCGCTTTAAATCCTTTGGATTACACTGCGCGTGTGACCAAATAGGTTCTCGGTTTATGTTGGCCGTCTATAATTAACCATTAATTATAGAACGATCATGAGTGGCACCTAGTAGTACATCATGATCCCCAATTAACCAAAAAGATCAACTGCTGATCCGTAACTATTTCAAACCCTTCAAGAGCTCGATGAATCGTGTCCCCATTCCTTCACTCATCTTATACCCACTTGGTTCAGGACATGGTCTATTGTGTCAGTCCCCACTAGGCTGACTACGTCACACCTAGCCCAAGTATCATTTCCTCGTCTTACGGATTCTAGTTACTCCACATGTATCAAAGAGTACCTTACTCTAAACATGTAATGCTTTGGCCAAAGACTTTAGTAACAATCCGACGAGAGGCCATGGGTATACATCTCCTCGCAAGGAGTGGTGAATCCTTTATAGGCTATTCAAACACCTTCGATCACTTCGACTTATACCCAATCATCCCGTGTCCACATCTCCTTAGAGATGTTTGCTTAAGATGTCAAAGCATAAGTCTCCATCATCAAGATGACTTGAATACCGCAAGTCAAAGGAACATCGCACTTAAGCCACAGTAAGAACTTCATTGACATATCTATATATGAAGAGAACCATATGAAGTCTTACGGCTGGTCACTCCAATGAACTAGTTACCATAACTAGCATCCACGATTAACTCCGACATCACTATGTCTCCAAAGGAGAATCACCGCTTGATACACCAAGGAGTATACCTGCGTTTAGTCTCGTAATTGATGGTGTCCAAATCCATCAATTCATCGACTAGGATAATTCGATACATCACAATTACACATGTAGAGATACTCACTAGTTGTGATCCAATCACAAATTCTCTCATGGCCGTGAATCGATCGTGGACATTCAAGAAATGAGTTTAAGATCCAATCAAATACATAAAACATGTATACTCAAATAGTGAATCTTCATTTATCATATAAATGGTTCATACATAAGGCGCATTGCCTTAGGACATCTCTCATATATTACTGACTCCCACTTGGCCTAATGCCAATCGCTACAGATCCAATACCATAAGCTCAACATGACCCTCAAACTTATTTTGAGGTAATGCCTTAGTCAAGGGATCCGCTAAGTTCCTTTCAAAGGGAATTTTCTCGATTTGTATTTCGTTCCTACTGATGATCTCTCTGATAAGATGATAGCGGCTAAGCACATGTTTGGATCATTGATGAGACCACATCAAGTTCAGAGATGAACTTCTTGATCCAAACCGCTTCTTTGTCGCCTAAAGCCGCAATGTATTCTCGCCTTAGTGGCGTAATCCGCTATAGTGTCAAGCTTGGAACCTTTCCAACTTATTGCGCCCATTCTAGGTGAATACATACCTGCACAAAGACATGGAATCATCCTTGTCTGTCCGAGTCGCATCCGTGATACCCACGATCACCATGTACCCTTCTCCATATATTAGGAACACATCCTTAGTTCTTCTCAAGTACTTAAGGATCATCTTAACAATACCCAATGATCCATTCTCGGATCGATCGTATCCGCCGTGACACTCGTGAGCATACGATACATCGGGCCTCGTGACATAACATAGCATACATGATAGATCCTATCATGGATGCATAGGAATCTTACTCATGCAAATCCTCTCGCCTTCGTGGCGCGGACACATAGACTTGAAAGGTGTACCCCATGCCCGATGGGTAAGAAACCTTTCTTGGATTCCGACATGCTAAACCTCTTTAGCACTCGGCCTATATATGTAGACTGCGAAAGACCAAGCAACCGTTTCGATCTATCTCTATAGATCTTAATCCCAAGGATGTAGGTTGCTTCTCCCAGGTCTTTCATGGAGAATGTCTTGATAACCAAACCTTAATCTGATCAGTAAGATTGAAACATCGTTTCCTATAAGTAATATGTCATCGACATACAATACTAGGAACACGATCGCATTCTACTAACCTTCTTGTACACACAAGGTTCGTCTGGATTTTGTGAGAAATCAAACTTTTTGATTGTCTCATCAAAACGGATATTCCAGCTCCTGGATGCTTGCTTCAATCCATAAATGGATCATCGCAATTTGCATACCTTGGTTTTATCAACCGATGTGAAACCCTCAGGCTGTATCATATACACGTCCTCGAGCAGGTTTCCATTAAGGAAAGCTGTTTTCACATCCATCCGCCATATCTCATAATCATAATGAGCCGCTATGGCCAGGAGCATCCGAATGGATTTAAGCATAGCTACAAAGTAATAGGTTTCGTCATAATCAACACCTTGTTTTTGACGATATCCTTTCGCCACCAATCTAGCCTTATAGGTAATCACATTACCATCCATGTCGGTTTTCTTCTTGAAAACCCACTTGCACCCTATAGGCTTTATCCCTTCAGGTGGGTCAACCAAGTTCCAAACTTGGTTTTCATACATGGAATCCATTTCCGACTTCATGGCACCAAGCCACTTATCCCTTTCTGAACTTGTCAGCACTTCTTCATAACTGGTAGGCTCCTCATCATCAATGAGTAACACGCCGTTCGATTCGCTTACGAGACATCCATATCTCTCGGTTCTACCAGATCTACGAAGATGTGGTGTTACAATAGGTCCAAATTGATTGCTCATCACTATGAGTCATCAGTGCTTCACCGTATCTCATCAATGTCTATTTGAGTCTCTCGAGCCTCCTCAAGCTCGACGACACTCCCACTATTTTCTTGCAAGAGAAACTCTTTCTAGAAACACAAGATGCCTTGAAACAAACACCTTTTGTTCCACAGGATGATAGAATTGGTAACCCCTAGTTTCCTTAGGGTATCCAATAAATAGACATTTATCAGACTTAGCATCCAATTTGTCTGATACAGTCCGCTTCACATAAGCAGGACAACCCCATATCTTCAAGTAAGATACATGAGGTTTCTTACTATTCCATATCTCATGGAGTAGTTGAGACTACCTTGTAGGCATTCTGCTTAACAAGTAAACAAATGTCAAGTGCATAGCCCCAAAAGGACTTGGGAAGAGTCGCATGATTCATCATTGACCGACCATGTCCAACAAGGTCCTAAGTACGCCTCGTATACACCATTATGTGGTGTATAGGGCGGAGTCCATTGAGACAATATACCATTTTCTCTTAGATAATCAAGAAACTCTTGACTTAATTATTCACCACCTCGATCCGATCTAACTATTTTAATACTCTTGTCATGTTGATTCTCTACTTCATTTCTGAATTCTTTGAACCTTTCAAAGGCTTCAGACTTGTGTTTCATCAAGAACACATACCCAAACCTTGAGTGATCATCGGTGAAGGTAATGAAGTAGCTATAGCCTCCTAATGCTTGAGTTGACATAGGTCCACATACATCAGTATGTATTAGACCTAGTAACTCTCCCACTCGTTCACCTTTTCCAAGAAAGGTAACTTAGTCATCTTGCCTTTTAAGCATGATTCGCATGTATCGTATGAATCCAATTCAAACGATTCCAGAATTCCACATCGGTGTAATTCTGACATGCATTTCTTGCTTATATGGCAAAGACGAAATTGCCACATATTGGAGTCTATTTGATTATCGTTTCGAGCACGCTGTTGCTCGCTTCGATATTGAAAAATGTCACCGGATACGCCCAACGATAAACACCATTGCTTAAAGTTCCAAATTCCATAAAGAACTCCATTCAAAGTTATGTAACAACAATTGTTACTAAAAGTCAAATGGTACCCATTTCTATTTAAACAAGAAATAGAAATGATGTTCTTTATCAACGAAGGAACATAAAAGCAATTGTCCAGCCTAAGACAAGTCCTACAGGAGTTCCAACAAATACCGCTCCGATGGCGAGTGCAAGAACCTGCTCCATTCCCAACACGTAAATTTGACTCTCCTCGACGAGTCTTCTTCTATTCCTTAGCCCATGTATGTCATTACATATATGTGAGCCACACACCAAGATCAAATACCCAAGTGTCCGAGGAAATAGAATGACAATCAATAAAGAAGATTTCAAGAAGATGGGGCATCCGATGCCTTATCCTTCTTCACGGACTCAAGATAAATCTTGCACTTTCTTCACAATGACCCTCCTTGCCATAAATGATGGCAAGTGCCCTTTATTTAGTTACGCCTTTTAGCCTTTTCTTCTTCCCCTTACATTTGTTCCTTTGACTCCCTCTTAGAACCTTTCTTGAGGAATCAACTAACAACACGTCCCCTACTCATGCTTCTCGAAGGCTCCACAGTCTTGACATGTTGAAGCGATACCACAGATGAACCTCCTAGCATCTCAGAGGTGAAGAGGAGCTTGGAGACTTCGAACCTTTCGAATCTCACTTGCTCATCAACCAACTCACAGAGATGAAGGACTACGATATGAGCATCCATATGCTCATGCTGCTTTCGTAGCTTGGGTTCCATCGCGGCTAGCATGATATAACTCATTTGTTCAGAATCACTCACATGTTTCTGATAGGCCAACAATTGGTCCAAAGTTGCATCGTCACTAGGACGGGCGGGAAGAGGCGCTTCGAGGACATACACAAGCTTTTTACCTTGAGAACAATTCTCAAGTTTCTAAGCCAGTCCAAGAAGTTCGGCCCAGTCAATTTATTTGAATCCAAAATGGAACGCAAATTCAAACACATCATGATCAATATATTAACTTAGAAATACAAAACGAGTATATATGAAAGATGATTTTAAAATGCATCAATATACATTTATAAATCCCATTCATTTTTGAATTTCAAAACCCCAAAATCACTTGGAGATCGTAGGTCCATCTCGAATGATGGGATATCCATCATAGATAAGAACAACCTTGGAGTGAGTCCAACAAGCCATTCTTAGCTATGATGGTGGGTATCAATATCCGATTACATATCATGTATATGTAACTATCACAATGTGCTATCAACTAATTGAATGTTTACACATACATTGGGTTGTTAACACATTAACAAGTATGCATCATATGCATAGCACCCAACTTCACCTCTCTTCACATCGACCTTGGAGTGAGTCCAACAAATCGATGCTCGAGTTAAAAGCCAACCCATTAATCGCGAAATAGTTTTAATATGGTTAGGCGCATTCAACCAATTAGCCCAGCTTGGAGTGAGTCCAACAACCCAAAGCTAACGATTGACCTCTGACTCTTACCATATTAGAGTTAAACTATTCCAATGATTTGAACATGTTCAGGTTCGAGCCGGGCTTGGAGTGAGTCCAACAACCCAAACAAGAAACAGAACTCTGGTTCTAACCATATTAATGGAAGGTGTAGGCTTTAATATTGAGTTAGGGTTTTATGTCTCATCCTCTTTGCATGCAAATAACTATTATCTACATGGCATGGCATACATGGCATACATCTACATGTCACGACACGCATGGCATAATGTTATGCATCTAATGCAATTACATGGCATACAATTATGTCATGCACATAATTTTCTTATTTGTCATAACTATTTATGGAAATAAAATATGTTTAAGATTTGATTCTCCAAATCAAATCATAATTAAATTAGGAAACAAATTTCCAAATCTAATCACATATTTTATTCATGGAATTATTTGATTAAGGAAAATCTATTTAGGAAACCAATTTCCTAAATCTTTAAAACTACTTATGGAAATAAAATATTTTAAGATTTGATTTCCCAAATCAAATCATGATTAAATTAGGAAACAAATTTCCAAAATCTAATCAAATATTTTATTTATGGAAAATATAAATTTCCATAAATACTTCCAACTTTCCAAAAGTGGAAGATTTCCATAAATACTTCTAGACTTTCCAAAATTGAAAAATTTCCATAAATACTTCTAAATTTCCAAAATTAGAAAATTTCCAGAAATACATTATGACTATCGCAAAACCATTTTACGATTATGTCGAAACACAACTTGGGCTCTGATACCCTTTGTTGGGTTTAGGCGACGTGTGTGTGTTCGATCATGTTTCGTAAACATGAGCACAGCGGAAGCAATTAAAAATAATAAATTTATATTTATTACAACACACACAACACACGCATGCTATTACAACAAGTGTAGACATAACCGTAAATTAAAATTTGCAATAAAAGGAAATTAAACTACGTTATACCTTCCGTATGACGTGTAGCGGGAACGGCATCAACCGGAACGATCCTCGTAAGAATCGTCTCTATCCGTATCCACGCCGTGCTCCTCGGGATGACTTCGCTAAGTCACGAGCTTCGTCTTCGTACGGGTTACTAGCCTCGTGTTGAAGACGACGTGATCGAGAGATGATCACGATTCGAATCCAAATTCGGATCCAAAGCGAGTTCTCAAAACTCGCTTCTCCGGAGAGGTGTTCGTCAACCAATTGTGAATCGCCGTCCCCACCTCAGAGGATTACCGGAGATCAAATCCCGGTAAGTTAGCGCTGTCGGGCACTAACCGTCGTCCAAGCGGCTCCGGACGAGAGGAGAAGCTGTCCAGAAAACTGGACAGCTTGGTGGAGAGATAGGCGCCGGCCAACCAAGGAAAGAAAAGCCTCACCTTGATGCCAAACCTATAGGAGATCACGGAGGGTCGCGGCGTTCACGGCTGAAGCTTGAGTCGCCGGCAACAAGTTGGAAGGCTGCACCACAAGGTTGGCGGCAACAAGATGTTAGGTTGGATGATTAGGGTTTAACAATCCCTTAAGCCCTCTTTTATAGAGAACTAATTCTCTTAATGGTTAATGGATCATATCCATAAAGCCCGTTAACCGCTCCATTAGGATAAGTTAAAATAAACCAAACCATGATGGTTTATTTTAAGTTAAAACGAACGAACCAACTTTTGGTTCATTCGTTTAATATAAACCAAACCCTTTGGTTTATTCTCATCCATTGGATTAGAACCAAACCATTTTGGTCCATCCATTATGTCTTCATAAGACACGGCCCATCCACGCTTCCATTGCATTTGAAACAATTTCATGCTCGCTTTATGTTTGTCCAACCAAACATAGTTTCTCTCGATAGAATCCCATTCTCAAGCTCGTTTTAAATCCTTTGGATTACACTAGTTGTGAGTGTGACCAAATAGGTTCTCGGTTTATGTTGGCCGTCTATAATTAACCATTAATTATAGAACGATCATGAGTTGCACCTAGTAGTACATCATGATCCCCAATTAGCGAAAAGATCAGCAGTTGATCGAACTATTTACGAAACCCTTGATGGCTCGAATGAATCATGCCCCATTCCCTTCACTCATCTTATACCCACTTGGTTCAGGACATGGTCTATTGTGTCAGTCCCCACTAGGCTGACTACGTCACACCTAGCCCAAGTATCATTTCATCGTCCTACGGATTCTAGTTACTCCACATGTATCGAAGAGTACCTTACTCTAAACATGTAATGCTTTGGCCAAAGACTTTAGTAACAATCAGACGAGAGGCCATGGGTATACATCTCCTCGCAAGGAGTGGTGAATCCTTTATAGGCTATTCAAACACCTTCGATCACTTCGACTTATACCCAATCATCCCGGGTCCACATCTCCTTAGAGATGTTTGCTTAAGATGTCAAAGCATAAGTCTCCATGATCAAGATGACTTGAATACCGCAAGTCAAAGGAACATCGCACTTAAGCCACAGTAAGAACTTCATTGACATATCTATATATGAAGAGAACCATATGAAGTCTTACGGCTGGTCACTCCAATGAACTAGTTACCATAACTAGCATCCACGATTAACTCCGGACATCACTATGTCTCCAGCCAGTGAGAATCAGCTGCTTGGATACACCAAGGAGTATACCTCATGCTAGTCTCGACAGAATTGATGGTGTCCAAATCCATCAATTCATCGACTAGGGATAATTCCGATACATCACAATTACACATGTAGAGATACTCACTAGTTGTGATCCAATCATAAATTCTCTCATGCTGTGAATCGTATCGTGGACATTCAGTAAATGAGTTTAAGATCCAATCAAATACATAAAACATGTATACTCAAATAGTGAATCTTCATTTATCATATAAATGGTTCATACATAAGGCGATTGCCTTAGGACATCTCTCATATATTACTAACACAATCGGCCCAGGTCACGATTGACCAGGACTCGAGTTTGACTTGAGTGATGTTTTGATGTTCGACAAAAACATATGACAATATAATTGTCATGGGAAAGTCCAAGTCATGGGTCTTGGCAAGGAAAAGTCCAAGCATGAGTCTTGGCATGGAAAGTCCAACATGTGTTGGCAAGGAAATTCCAAGCTTGAGTCTTGGCATTTGAGAAGTCCAAGGGGTTTGATATTGGCGGCGTAAAGTCCAAGCAGGAGTCTTGACAGCATAAGTCCAATAGTTGGTGGCGTAAAGTCCAAGCGGAGTCTTGCCGGTGTAAGTCCAATGTGCCTTGGCGGTGTAGACACCATTAGCATAACATAGCCGATGGAAGCACCTGAAGACTAGCGCGATGGATGAACAAGTCATGGATGACATGGAGGGATCCAAGAGGCGTGAGGCTGATGGAGGTGGCTAGAAGGCTTAAGTCTAGGCTAAGGGTGATCTAGCAAGTATGGGGGAACCATACTTGGGTTAACACCTCATGTTTGAGGTGTGTCGATCGGCCCCAGTGTCATATGGCGATCATTATGAATCAACTAGGTTTGTTGTGAGAATTGGCCTAGTAATTCATTTGCGGAGGTGGGCAGTCGACTTATCGGCCAGCAGTCAACTGATAGTGTGATCAGTTGACTGGTGCTCGGGTTTTGGAGCACAGAATGGAGTCACACTCGACCGCTATGGTCAGCAGTCGAGTGATGGCTTGAACAGTCGAGTGATGGTCATGATCAGTCGACTGATGTCCTAGCCGTTGGATTTTTCCAGCGTTGATTACACCGTTGTCTCACAACAACAGTGTGATCAGTCGATTGATGGTCCCGATCAGTCGACTGATCAGCTTTTTCGAGCACAAGCAGAAGATATAAATAGAGCTCATGGAGGAGAAAAAGCCATTCGGTTCTTGAGAGCTTTTGGGGCGATTTGTTGCTGTAAATCAGGTCTCCAAGTGCAAGTCAAGCAACCAAGCATTCAAGCAATCAAAAGCAAGTGTTGTAAAGTTTTTCTTTACTTGTCTTTCATATTTGCATTGTATATTGCTTGTATTTCATTCTTGTTATTGTAAGATCACTTGTATGAGGTTTCTCCACCTCCGACTTGTGTCGAGAAGGAGTTATTGTGATTAGTAGTGCGTGTTTGCATTGCTAGGGCTTTTAGAGCCCGATCCGTGGAGTAGGAACTGTTCGGTTCCGAACCACATTACATCTCGTGTCTATCATGTTGTGTTTGTTCTTGTTGTATTTTATTGTATATTCCGCTGCGTACTAACAAGATTGTAGACAAGCAAGCCTTGAGCAATTCCATCGTGCGAGCACATCACTATTCACCCCCCCCTCTAGCGGCCTCAAATCTTCTACACAAAGGAGGTAAGTGTTGTGGTTGTTATCGATGTTTACTATTGGTTATTTCGTTATCTGATATGGTGTTGGTTGATGATGAAATATAGGGATGGATGTGAGGGATTGATTAGGTTAATTGGATAACTAACTCAATCTTATAGATTGAGATACGAAGTCGATGTGGAGTTTGATTCGATTATGCGATGTACAATAGAACTTAATTATGTTCTATGTTGTGTGCAGGATGTTTAATCGAGATAAATTCTTGGACATGGAGGCAAATGATACTTCCAAAGAGTCTACATTAACAGGTGGGTAATTTCCTACCCTAGTCAGGTAGATGTAATTGCATTCAGATTTAGACATAGATATGAGCATGTTATATGTTCATATTATCTTGACCTTGCTCTTATTATCCTTATGCTTGATACTTGTCCTTGGCTATATATGCTCAAATGTTGATATCACATTTTCTTTTATCATGATTGAGGAGTTACAGATGTGATATAAGTAGATCTATAAATATTTAGGAGGGTGTAGATGTTGAATACGGATGATGACATGATTTGTAAATTGGGTAAAAGGTCATCCGTGGGTAGGTAATGCCCTAAATGTAGGATTTTATTCCAATACACATATGTTGTATACTTATTATCAAACAGGTGTTGTGTAATGGTCAAGTGAATTGTGATTAGTGTGTCGCTACGGACCGGTAGTCCTAGCTTGTTATGATCAGTTGAGTATGACCCTCTATAGGATAGAGAGTTTGTCGATCAGTTGAGTACGACTCTCTACAAGATAGAGAGTGTATCAATCGGTTGAGTACCACTTTCTGTAGGATAGAGAGTGCGTTGATCGGATTGATATAATGCTCTATTGAACAGAGAGTCTGTCGTAGATGTCTGTATGTGAGACAGTACATTCATGTCATTGCATGCATACTGATGACATAGTCTCACTTTGGGTTAAGAGAGTCGTCAGTCATCCTACCTCTCAGGTTACTCCCAGAGGAGTAACTGGTGTGAGGGCAGAGCATTTGTTGTGCTGCATTCTACCACTATAGATGGTGGTAGTTGGAGTTGCATGCAGTTGTCCTGGGTGTGTGGCACTCGACCACTCATAGGTAGTGTAAGTCGGAGTGGCTAGCAGCAGGGACCCCCGTTGTGTCGTGAGCTCTTTACGCTCATATGCTACTTGATCATACTGCCCACTCGGCCACTCTAGAGCAGTGGTTGGTGTTGAGTTGGGACAGTTGTCATGTCGTGCCACCTAGGCCACACTGGGGTCGTGGTAGCGAGTAGAAGTCTTGTGAGCATGACCATGCATGTTGCATTACATGTATCTTTTGGCGCTTTGCATATTACAATATATATATATATATGCATCTATATATATATATATATATATATATATATATATATATATATATATATATATATATACATATATGCATGTATATATATATATATATATGGATGGTTGTGATTAGTATATATATAGATGCAGTCTATATATATATGCTTATTGTGATGTTGCATTTGATTGTACTATGCTTGTTGCATTTGGTTGTACATCATCTTCATATATGCTACTCGCATTTGTTATATGGTTATGTCAGATACCTGTATACTTGTTGGTCGGACCAGTAGATACCTTTGACCAGTATTTATGATGTTGTATGGTTTAGACCAGATTTCCTGTGATATATACATATATATTATGGATATGTGCTTAGGTTGGATAGGTGTAGCGTAGTAGACTTTCAAGTATGTCTGCATTTTACATTGTTCACTTTGTTAGAAGGTATATATGATTATCATGCTGGTGTTTACTTGATGTACCTATAAATTTTATTCTTGAATGACATGTGATATTTGATACATATACATGTTCTCTCTTATTTACCTACTGAGTTGTACTCACCACCATAGACCCTGGGTTTTTCTGTCACCCAGGTAACGGTAGAAGTCTTCATGACGGCTTGGAGTATCGCTGGCTGGCATCGTCTCATCTCAACTCTAAGGGTCCGAGCTTTTGGGATTTATCGTTGATGTTTCGATGTCTTTGGTTTTTATGTGATGGTTTGTAGTATGTGACACTATTGTTGTTGTACCTTTCTTTTCTGGTTTTGTTATGGTGTTTCTTAGTTTGGTGTTAGTCATACCAGTATGCATGGTCTGTGGGATTGTATTGTTGTTGTGGTGTTTCCGCTGTATTTTGTTATGTTTTTATTTGTATATGTTATGTTTATTTGTTAGTAATGTAACGCCCGTAAAATTCTAAACTATGCCAAGTAATTATATAGGTTTTAGGGTCATAAAAGGTTTAGAATAAAATAAAAATAAAAGATGGTTATAGGTAGGATTTGAACCATGAACCTCCTAATAGGGAGGTAGCCTTGACACCACTAGACCCTAGGATAATTTATGGATAAGATATATAAAGAATATACAAAGAATATAGATGGGAAGATGAGGAGTTGGTTCATCCCCTCCCATGAAAGGATGGAGAGTGTTCATTCCCTAGGTATTAAAGAGGAGAATTAAGAAAAGAGAGGAAGTAAAACCCCACTTTCCTTCTTCATTCTCCTTCTTCCTCATCCTTGGACGAATTCCCCATTTCCCTTTCCTCTCTTTTCATCCCAAGCTCTAGAAATTTTATAATAATTTTTGTATGATTATAATGGGCTTTATGTGGGCTCTTTCAAAAATAAAAGAAAATGAGCAAAAAAGGATGCAAGGCCTAGGAATTGAACCCCAAACCTCTAGAGATAGCCAAGCCCTATAGATGCATCCACTAACTAGAAGCCCAATGAGATGTTATTAGTAGAGGAATAAGGGAAATCATAGTTAAGGGTAAGGGAGGCTAAGAAACACTTCAAGAGAATAAATAGGGAATGAAAGGACAAGAGAAAGGCCACTTCTCCACTTCTCCCTCTTCTCTTCTTCTTCCTCAGCGAATTCTAGAGCTCCCTCTTCATCCTTTGGACGAAACCCCATCCAAGCAAGGAGAAGGCTAGGTTTTGTTTCCTTAGGTCATCTTCCCACTCAAAGCAAAGCGAAGGATGTAAGATTCCCTCACCTGCAGTATATTTGTTCTTGTAGATACATGAAAGAATATGATGCTTGATACCCTACATGTTTCGGCCAACCAAGGTTGTTGGGGCTAGGGTTGCATGAAAATGATTCTAAGGAAATTTTTATAGGTTGTATGCTTCATGTAGGAAGTTTTAGGTGACAAAAATCCAAGCTTTGAGCCCCTACATGTTTCGGCCAAACCAGGGTTTTTGGGGCTAGGGTTGCATGAAAATGCTTCTAAGGAAATTATGAGATGTTGTATGCTTCATGTAGGAATTTTAGGTGACAAAAATACAATGCTTGATACCTTACAAGTTTAGATAAACAAGGTTGTTGTTGGGCTAGGTTGCATGAAAATGATTCTAAGGAAAGTTTTATAGGTTGTATGCTTTATGTAGGAATTTTTAGGTGACAAAATCAAAGCTTTGTGCTACATGTTTCCCGCCAAGGTTTTTGGGCTAGGGTTTCATGAAAACACCTCTTATGAAGTTATGTTATGTTGTATGCCTTCATGTATGAATTTATGAAACCAAAAATAAAATTTTGGTACCCTCCAAGTTTCGGCCAACAATGGTTTTAGGGCTAGGGTTGCATGAAAACACCCCTTAGGAAATTAGGATAGGTTGTATGCCTATGTGATGAACATGGTTTATGATTTTAATATGCCTATGTGATGAACTTGTTTATGATTTTAATATGTCATGAACTATGCCTATGTGATGAATATGTTAATGATTCAATATGTCATGAAATATGCCTATGTGACGAACATGTTTATGATTTTAATATGTCATGAACTATGCCTATTTGATGAATATGTTTATGATTCAATATGTCATGAAATATGCCTATGTGATGAACATGTTTATGATTTTAATATGTCATGAATTTTTCCTATGTAATGAACATGTTTGTGATTTTCATATGTCATGAAATATGCCTATGTGATGAACATGTTTATGATTTTCATATGTCATGAAGTATGCCTGTGTGATGAACATGTTTATGATTTTAATATGCCATGAATTATGCCTATGTGATGAACATGTTTATGATTTTAATATGCCATGAAATATGCTTATGTGATGAACATGATTATGCTTTAAGACCCCTTTAGGGTATTCTTATGTTATGAATGCATACATGCTATGAAATGTCTAAGGAGATGCTTCCCTTTCAAGTAGGGATTAAGAGCTCTCCTTATGATAAGACAAGACGGAGATGCTTCCCTTTCAAGTAGGGATTAAGAGCACTCCTTATGATAAGATAAGACGGAGATGCTTCCCTTTCAAGTAGGGATTAAGAGCTCTCCTTATGATAAGAAAACTCGGAGATGCTTCCCTTTATGGTCGGGATTAATAGCTCTCCTTATGATAAGATTAGATGTAGATGCTTCCCTTTCAAGTAGGGATTAAGAGCTCTCCTTATGATATGATAAGACAAAGATGCTTTCAAGTAGGGATTAAGAGCTCTCCTTATGATAAGATAAGACGGAGATGCTTCCCTTTCAAGTAGGGATTAAGAGCTCTCCTTATGATAAGACAAGACGGAGATGCTTCCCTTTCAAGTAGGGATTAAGAGCTCTCCTTATGATAAGATATGACGGAGATTCTTCCCTTTTTAAGTAGGTATTAAGAGCTCTCCTTATGATAAGATAAGACGGAGATGCTTCCCTTTCAAGTAGGGATTAAGAGCTCTCCTTATGATAAGAATGCTTATGATTATGTCCTTTATGCATGTTTAGGATTTTATGATATTATGAATGCTTAGGTTCAAGTTTAAGAATGCTTATGATTATGTCCTTGATGCATGTTTAGGATTTATGAAATTATGAATGCTTATGTTATGTTTAAGAATGCTTATGATTATGTCCCTTATGCATGTTTAGGATTTATGATATTATGAATGCTTATGTTCAAGTTTAAGAATGCTTATGATTATGTCCTTTATGCATGTTTAGGATTTACGATATTATGATTGCATATGTTCAAGTTTAAGAATGCTTATGATTATGTTCTTGATGCATGTTTAGGATTTACAATATTATGATTGCTTATGTTCAAGTTTAAGAATGCTTATAATTATGTCCTTTATGCATGTTTAGGATTTTATGATATTATAAATGCTTAGGTTTAAGTTTAAGAATGCTTATGATTATGTCCTTGATGCATGTTTAGGATTTATGAAATTATGAATGCTTATGTTCAAGTTTAAGAATGCTTATGATTATGTCCCTTATGCATGTTTAGGATTTATGATATTATGAATGCTTATGTTCAAGTTTAGGAATGCTTATGATTATGTCCTTTATGCATGTTTAGGATTTACGATATTATGATTGCTTATATTCAAGTTTAAGAATGCTTATGATTATGTTCTTGATGCATGTTTAGGATTTACGATATTATGATTGCTTATGTTCAAGTTTAAGAATGCTTATGATTATGTCCTTTATGCATGTTTAGGATTTATGATATTACGAATGCTTATGTTCAAGTTTAAGAATGCTTATGATTATGACCTTTATGCATCTTAGAATTGAGGATGTTATGAATGCTTATGGTTAAGTTTAAGAATGCTTATGATTATGACCCTTATGCATGTTTAGGTTTGATGATGTCATGTATGCTTATGTAAATTTTATGCCATGCTTATGTTTCATTACGTTAGTATGCTGATGTGTAGTGTTGTTATGCACTACTTATGTTGTTTATGCTAGTATGCTCATGTTGTCTAATTATTTGATGAAGTTTGTGGCTTTTGTGAGTAGGCAAGGATCTTACTAAGCTATATGCTTATAGTTTATGTTGTCCATATCTGAGGACTAGAACTAGAGGAAAATGTGTGTGATAGTGGCATGATGGAGAAAGACCCTATTACTATCTGCTTATATTTATGTGCTCAATGAACAACTTAAGACATTGCTTTCGCTTAAAAGACTTGTGATTTATTAGTACCATGTTGGATGTTGCTTAGTTATATTACTGTTCAATTACTTAAGAAAGTTTGATATGTTAGAACTCATGAATGAATCTTCATGTTATGCATGTTATAAAATGATATAAGATATGTTAACATGCTAATTATGAATATGATATGTGATGCATGTATAAAAGAAGGTTTAAGCCATGATAACATGTTTAAGTATGTAGATTGTGAAATGATCCATATATGTTATGTTAAAAAAAAAAAAAAGTGCGCTACGAGGCAGATAAGGGCGGGCGTTACAGTTAGTATCGAGCGGGTTCACCTTTCCACTATCACACATCAAGCCTCTATCCTGCTATTTCCAAGTAAGTAACTTTATGCATACCTAAGTTTCTTTTATAATGAAGAATGTCTTCTATCTAGATAGAAATAACACCTCATCATGTTTTAGTAGAATGGAATCACACTTGTGATTTAGATAGAAATAATACCTCATCATATTTTAGTAGAATGGAATCACACTTGTGATTTAGATAGAAATAATACCTCATCATGTTTTATTAGAATGGAATCACACTTGTGATTTAGATAGAAATAATACCTGATCATGTTTTAGTAGAATGGAATCACACTTGTGATTTAGATAGAAATAATACCTCATCATGTTTTAGTAGAATGGAATCACACTTGTGATTTAGATAGAAATAATACCTCATCATGTTTTAGTAGAATGGAATCACACTTGTGATTTAGATAGAAATAATACCTCATCATGTTTTAGTAGAATGGAATCACACTTGTGATTTAGATAGAAGTAATACCCCATCATGTTTTAGTAGAATGGAACCATGCTTGTGACTTAGATAGTAATGATACCTTACCCTGCTTTATATGATGGAAACATGTTTCTAACCTAGAAATACAACTAGAAAGGATACCTTACCTTGTTTATGATAAGGAATATTTAGATGCATGTATATGAGTAGAAATTATAATAATACCTTAATTATTTATTTATCACTTAGATAACATGGATGGGAGACGTAGTAATAGAAGGAAGGAATCAACACCCCCACCAGATTTGATGCATGTGGTTACCGAGCTATAGCATCAAGTCACAGAACAACAACAAGTAATAAATGCTTTAATGAAGCAGCGAGGAAACCAGTAGTTAGAAATAAAGCAAGGTTAGTCGCCCAGGGTTTTAGTCAAGTCGAAGGATTAGATTACGATGAAACCTATGCCCCCGTAGCTAGACTAGAATCCAACTGAATGTTGTTAGACTACGCTGCACATCGAGGATTTAAGTTATGTCAAATGGATGTCAAGTCAGCATTTTTAAATGGACTTATTAAAGAAGAGGTGTACGCTAGCCAACCCCCAGGATTCGAAAGCCTAGATAAACCTGACCGAAGATGGCTTTCCGAACAAGATACGGACATTATGAGTTCGTAGTTATGCCTTTCGGAGTGACGACTGCACCTGCGAGGTTTATGGATCTGATGAATCGAGTCTTCTCGGCATCTCTCGACAAATTTGTGATCGTCTTCATCGACGATATACTGATATAATCGAAAACCCAAGAAGAGCATGCCAAACACCTGAATACGGTGTTGCAGATTCTTCAGAAAAAGTAGTTGTATGCAAAACTCGCCAAGTGTAAATTCTGGAAATCAAGTATCGTACTTAGTGGAACAACTAGCTCAGTTGTATGTTGAGGAGGTGATCAGATTGCATAGAGTTCATAAGACCATGTGATCGAGCCACAAACGGTACAAGTTCAAGAAGATTTAAGTTATGAAAGTCGACCTATTCAGATAATAGATTGAGAAATCAAGAAATAGAGAACCAAAGAAGTACCCTTAGTGAAAGTCATATGGCAAAATCAAAAGTTTGAAGAAACTTAGGAGCGAGGATGACATGAAATAAAGGCATCGAGTTGTTCTAAGTTTAGAAGGAAACTTTATAGGTATGAAGGATTGTAATGCATAGTAAAATTCTAAACTATGCCAAGTAATTATATAGGTTTTAAGGTCATAAAAGGTTTAGAATAAAATAAAAATAAAAGATGGTTATAGGTAGGATTTGAACCATGAACCTCCTAATAGGGAGGTAGTCTTGACACCACTAGACCCTAAGATAATTTATGGATAAGATATATAAAGAATATACAAATAATATAGATGGAAAGATGAGGAGTTGGTTCATCCCCTCCCATGAAAGGATGGAGAGTGTTCATTCCCTAGGTATTAAAGAGGAGAATTAAGAAAAGAGAGGAAGTAAAACCCCACTTTCCTTCTTCATTCTCCTTCTTCCTCATCCTTGGCCGAATTCCCCATTTCCCTTTTCTCTCTTTTCATCCCAAGCTCTAGAAATTTTATAATAATTTTTGTATGATTATAATGGGCTTTATGTGGGCTCTTTCAAAAATAAAAGAAAATGAGCCAAAAAGGATGCAAGGCCTAGGAATTGAACCCCAAACCTCTAGGGATAGCCAAGCCCTATAGATGCATCCACTAACCAGAAGCCCAATGAGATGTTATTAGTAGAGGAATAAGAGAAATGATAGTTAAGGGTAAGGGAGGCTAAGGGACACTTCAAGAGAATAAATAGGGAATGAAGGGACAAGAGAAAGGCCACTTCTCCCTCTTCTCTTCTTCTTCCTCACCAAATTCTAGAGCACCCTATTCATCCTTTGGATGAAATCCCATCCAAGCAAGGAGAAGGCTAGGTTTTGTTTCCTTAGGTCATCTTCCCACTCAAAGCAAAGCGAAGGATGTAAGATTCCCTCACCTGCAGTATATTTGTTCTTGTAGATACATGAAAGAATATGATGCTTGATACCCTACATGTTTCGGCCAACCAAGGTTGTTGGGGCTAGGGTTGCATGAAAATGATTCTAAGGAAATTTTTATAGGTTGTATGCTTCATGTAGGAAGTTTTAGGTGACAAAAATCCAAGCTTTGAGCCCCTACATGTTTGACCAACCAAGGTTTTTGGGCTAGGGTTGCATGAAAATGCTTCTAAGGAAATTTTTATGAGATGTTGTATGCTTCATGTAGGAATTTTAGGTGACAAAAATCCAATGCTTGCCCTTACAAGTTTCACCAACAAGGTTGTTGGGCTATGGGTTGCATGAAAATGATTCTAAGGAAAGTTTTATAGGTTGTATGCTTCATGTAGGAATTTTTAGGTGACAAAAATCCAAGCTTTGTGCCTACATGTTTCCAACCAAGGTTTTTGGGCTAGGGTTTCATGAAAACACCCTTATGAAGTTATGTTATGTTGTATGCCTTCATGTATGAATTTATGAAACCAAAAATAAAATTTTGGTACCCTCCAAGTTTCGGCCAACAATGGTTTTAGGGCAAGGGTTGCATGAAAACACCCCTTAGGAAATTAGGATAGGTTGTATGCCTATGTGATGAACATGGTTTATGATTTTAATATGCCTATGTGATGAACATGTTTATGATTTTAATATGTCATGAACTATGCCTATGTGATGAATATGTTAATGATTCAATATGTCATGAAATATGCCTATGTGATTAACATGTTTATGATTTTAATATGTCATGAACTATGGCTATGTGATGAATATGTTTATGATTCAATATGTTATGAAATATGCCTATGTGATGAACATGTTTATGATTTTAATATGTCATGAATTATGCCTATGTAATGAACATGTTTGTGATTTTCATATGTCAAGAAATATGCCTATGTGATGAACATGTTTATGATTTTCATATATCATGAAGTATGCCGTTGTGATGAACATGTTTATGATTTTAATATGCCATGAATTATGCCTATGTGATGAACATGTTTATGATTTTAATATGCCATGAAATATGCTTATGTGATGAACATGATTATGCTTTAAGACCCCTTTAGGGTATTCTTATGTTATGAATGCATACATGCTATGAAATGTCTAAGGAGATGCTTCCCTTTCAAGTAGGGATTAAGAGCTCTCCTTATGATAAGACAAGACGGAGATGCTTCCCTTTCAAGTAGGGATTAAGAGCTCTCCTTATGATAAGATAAGATGGAGATGCTTCCCTTTCAAGTAGGGATTAGGAGCTCTCCTTATGATAAGACAAGATGGAGATGCTTCCCTTTCAAATAGGGATTAAGAGCTCTCCTTATGATAAGATAAGAGGGAGATGCTTCCCTTTCAAGTAGGGATTAAGAGCTCTCCTTATGATAAGATAAGACGGAGATGCTTCCCTTTCAAGTAGGGATTAAGAGCTCTCCTTATGATAAGATAAGACGGAGATGCTTCCCTTTCAAGTAGGGATTAAGAGCTCTCCTTATGATAAGACAAGACGGAGATGCTTCCCTTTCAAGTAGGGATTAAGAGCTCTCCTTATGATAAGATAAGACGGAGATGCTTCCCTTTCAAGTAGGGATTAAGAGCTCTCCTTATGATAAGATAAGACGGAGATGCTTCCCTTTCAAGTAGGGATTAAGAGCTCTCCTTATGATAAGATAAGACAGAGATGCTTCCCTTTTAAGTAGGGATTAAGAGCTCTCCTTATGATAAGAATGTTTATGATTATGTCCTTTATGCATGTTTAGGATTTTATGATATTATGAATGCTTAGGTTCAAGTTGAAGAATTCTTATGATTATGTCCTTGATGCATGTTTAGGATTTATGAAATTATGAATGCTTATGTTCAAGTTTAATAATGCTTATGATTATGTCCCTTATGCATGTTTAGGATTTATGATATTATGAATGCTTATGTTGAAGTTTAAGAATGCTTATGATTATGTCCTTTATGCATGTTTAGGATTTACGATATTATGATTGCTTATGTTCAAGTTTAAGAATGCTTATGATTATGTTCTTGATGCATGTTTAGGATTTACGATATTATGATTGCTTATGTTCAAGTTTAAGAATGCTTATGATTATGTCCTTTATGCTTGTTTAGGATTTTATGATATTATGAATGCTTAGGTTCAAGTTTAAGAATGCTTATGATTATGTCCTTGATGCATGTTTAGGATTTATGAAATTATGAATGCTTATGTTCAAGTTTAAGAATGCTTATGATTATGTCCCTTATGCATGTTTAGGATTTATGATATTATGAATGCTTATGTTCAAGTTTAAGAATGCTTATGATTATGTCCTTTATGCATGTGCTTATGATTATGACCTTTATGCATCTTAGAATTGAGGATGTTATGAATGCTTATGATTATGACCCTTATGCATGTTTAGGTTTGATGATGTCATGTATGCTTATGTAAATTTTATGCCATGCTTATGTTTCATTACGTTAGTATACTGATGTGTAGTGTTGTTATGCACTACTTATGTTGTTTATGCTAGTATGCTCATGTTGTCTAATTATTTGATGAAGTTTGTGGCTTTTGTGAGTAGGCAAGGATCTTACTAAGCTATATGCTTATAGTTTATGTTGTCCATATACTGCAGACGAAGGAAACATGAACTAGAGGAAGTAGCAGGAGGGGTCAAGTGTGTGTGATATTGGCATGATGGAGAAAGACCTATTACTATCTGCTTATATTTATGTGCTCAATGAACAACTTAAGACATTGCTTCTGCTTAAAAGACTTGTGATTTATTAATACCATGTTGGATGTTGCTTAGTTATATTATTGTTCAATTACTTAAGAAAGTTTGATATGTTAGAACTCATGAATGAATCTTCATGTTATGCATGTTATAAAATGATATAAGATATGTTAACATGCTAATTATGAATATGATATGTGATGCATGTATAAAAGAAGGTTTAAGCCATGATAACATGTTTATGTATGTAGATTGTGAAATGATCCATATATGTTATGTTAATTAAAAAAAAAAAGTAGCGTTGCCCTTAGGGCATATAAGGGCGGGCGTTACAAGTAATATGTGAGAGATGTCCTAAGGCAATCGCCTTATGTTTGAACCATTTATATGATAAATAAAGATTCACTATTTGTGTATACATGTTCTCATGTATTTGATTAAATCTCAAACTCATTTACTAAATGTCCACGATACGATTCACAACATGAGAGAATTTGTGATTGGATCACAACTAGTAAGTATCTCTACATGTGTAATTGTGATGTATCGAAATTATCCCTAATCGATGAATTGATGGATTCGGACACCATCAAATCTGTCGAGACTTGCACGAGGTATACTCCTTGGTGTATCCAAGCAGCTGATTCTCACTGACTGGAGACATTGTGATATCCGAAGTTAATCGTGGATGCTAGTTATGGTAACTAGTTCATTGGAGTGACCAGTCGCAAGACTTCATATGGTTCTCTACATATATAGATATGTCAATGAAGTTCTTACTGCAGCTTAAGTGCGATGTTCCTTTGACTTGCGGTATTCAAGTCATCTTGATCATGAAGACTTATGCTTTTACATCTTAAGCAAGCATCTCTGAGGAGATCTGGACCCAGGATGATTGGGTATAAGTCGAAGTGATCGAAGGTGTTTGAATAGCCTATAAAGGATTCACCACTCCTTGCGAGAAGATTTATACCCATGGCCTCTCGTCGGATTGTTACTAAAGTCTTTGGCCAAAGCATTACATGTTTATAGTAAGGTACTCTTGGATACATGTGCAGTAACTAGAATCCGTAGGACGAGGAAATGATACTTGTGCTAGGCGTGACGTAGTCAACCTAGTGGGGACTGACACGAGAGACCATGTCCTGAACCAAGTGGATATAAGATGAGTGAAGCGAATGGGGCACGATTCATTGTAGCTACTGAAGGGTTTTCAGAAATAGTTCTGGATCAACCGTTGATCTTTTCGGTTATTTGGGGATCATGATGTACTACTAGGTGCCACCCATAATCGTTCTATAATTAATGGTTAATTATAGACAGCCAACATAAACTGAGAACCTATTTGGTCACACGCACAACGAGCGTAATCCGAAGGATTTAAAACGAGCTTGAGAATGAGATTCTCAGATCGAGAGAAACTAGGTTTGGTTGGACCAAACAAGGAGCGAGCATGAAATCATTTCAGTCGCAATGGAAGTGTGGATGGGCCATGTCTTATGAAGACATAATGGATGAACCAAATTGGTTTGGTTCTAATCCAATCGTGGAGAATAAACCAAAGGGGTTTGGTTTGTTTTAAACGAATGAACCAAAGTTGGTTCGGTTCGTTTTAACTTAAAATAGACCAAATCGGTTTGGTTTATTTTAAATTAAATTAATGGAGCGGGTTAACGGACTTTTGGTTATGATCTGATAACCATTAGGATAATTTGTTCTCTATAAAATAGGGCTTAAGGGTTTTTGTGAAAACATAATCCAAGCAACCCATAGTTGCCGCCCACCCTCTCCCTCTCCTCTTGTGGTCGCCGCCCAACCCTAGCCGCCGCCCACCCTTGTGCCGCCGTCCAAGCTTGTTGCCGGGGTCCAAGATCCAGCCGGCTATCCTCCGGCGACCCTCCGGTGATCCTCCTTGGCTCCGGTGACCAAGGACTTGCTGGCCCTCTTCTCTTTGGCCGGTGCAAACTCCTCCACCAAGCTGTCCTATTTTCTGGACAGCTTGCTTTCTTTGAGTCGGAGCGTCATTTGGATGACGTTTGGAGCTCCGACAGTTGCTACTTTGCTAGGGATTCGATCTCCAGTAATCCTCATAGGTGGAGGACGAAGGATTCGTCAAACGGTTGACGAATACCTCTCCGGAGAAGCGAGTTTTTGAGGACTTATTTTGGATCTGAATTTTGATTTGGATTGTGATCTTCTCTCGATCACATCGTCTTCAACACGAGGCTAGTAACTCGTATGAATATGAGGCTCGTGACTTTGTGAAGTCATCCTGAAGATACTCGGCGTGGATACGGATAGAGGCGATTCTAGCGAGGATCGCTCCGGTTGATGCCTTTCCTGCTACACGTGATATGTAAGGCATACGTAGAATAAATTTCATTTTTTTGCAAAATTTGAAACTACAATTATGTCTACACATGTTGTACTATGCTTGCGTATGGTGTGTGTGTTGTAATAAATTATATTTATTATTTTTATTTCTTCCACTGTGCACATGTTTACGAAACATGTTCGAACACACACTCGTCGTGGTGCCGGAAACCCAACAGTGGTATAGAGCCCAGGTTGTGTTTCGACATAATCATACAATTATTTTGTGATAGTCGTAATGGTATTTATGGAAATTTTCTACTTTTGGAAAGTTAGAAGTATTTATGGAAATTTTTAATTTTGGAAAGTATAGAAGTATTTATGGAAATCTTCTACTTTTGGAAAGTTAGAAGTATTTATGGAAATTGATATTTTCCATAAATAAAATATTTGATTAGATTTGTTAATTTGTTTCCTAATTTAATCATGATTTGATTTGGGAAATCAAATCTTAAAATATTTTATTTCCATAAGTAGTTTTGATGATTTAGGAAATTTGTTTCCTAAATTGACTTTCCTTAATCAACACTTTCCACAAATAAAATATGTGATTAGATTTGGAAATTTGTTTCCTAATTTAATCATGATTTGATTTGGAGAATCAAATCTCAAACATATTTTATTTCCATAAATAGTTATGACATATAAGGAAATTTTGTACATGTCATAATTGTATGTCATGTAATTGCATTAGATGCATATCATTATGACATGCATGTCGTGACATGTAGATGTATGTCATGTATGTCATGCCATATAGATAATAGTTATTTGCATGCAAAAAGGATGAGACATAAAAACCCTTACTCAATATTAAAGCCTACACCTTCCATTAATTTGGTTAGAAGCTGTGTTCCATTTCTTGTTTGGGTTGTTGGTCTCTCTGCAAGCCCGGCTCGAATCCGTACATGTTCAAACCATGGAATAGTTTAATACTAATATGGTAAGAGTCAGAGGTCAATCGTTAGCTTTGGTTGTTGGACTCTCTCCAAGCCGGGCTAATTGGTTGAATGCGCTCTAACCATATTAAAACTATTTCTCGATTAATGGGTTGACTTTAACCTGGAGCATCGGCTTGTTGGACTCTCTCCAAGGTCGATGTGAAGGGAGATGAAGTTGGGTGATATGCATATGATGCATACTTGTTAATGTGTTAACAACTCGATGTATGTGTGAACATTCAATTAGTTGATAGCACATTGTGATAGTTGCATATACGTGATATGCAATCGGTATATTTGATATCTACCATTGTAGCTATGAATGGCTTGTTGGACTCTCTCCAAGGTTGTTCATATCTATGATGGATATCAGCCCATTCGAAGATGGACCTACGATCTCCCAATGTGATTTTGGGGTTTTTGAAATTCGAAAAATTAATGGGATTTATGAATGTATATTGATGCATTTTAAATCATCTTTCTCATATATGCTCATTTTGTATTTCTAAGTTAATCTATTGATCATGATGTCTTTGAATTTGCATTCCATTTTGGATTCGAATAAATTGACTGGGTCGAACTTCTTGGACTGGCTTAGAAACTTGAGAATTGTTCTCAAGGTTGAAAAGCTTGCAAATGTCCTCGAAGCGCCTCTTCCCGCCCGTCCTAGTGACAATGCAACTCTGGACCAATTGTTGATCTATCAGAAACATGTGACTGATTCTGAAATGGCGAGTTGCATCATGCTAGCCATGATGGTACCTGAGCTACGGAAGCAGCATGAGCATATGGATGCACATACCATAGTCTTTCATCTTTATGAGTTGGTTGATGAGCAAATGAGATTCAAAATGTTCGAAGTCTCCAAACTCCTCTTCACCTCTGAGATGCAAGAAGGTTCATCTGTGGTACTGCTTAACATGCTAAATACTGTGGAGTCTTCTGTGAAGCATGAGCAAGGGACGGTGTTGTAATTTGATTCCTCGAAGAAAGGTTCTAATAGGAAATCAAAGGAATAGCAGAAGGGGAAGAAAAAGGCTAAAAAAGGCAGAACCATCTCAAAAGGGCACTTGCCATCATTATGGCAAGGAGGGCCATTGGCGAAGAAATTGCAAGATTTATCTTGAGTTGGTGAAGAAGAATAAGACATCGGATGCCCCATCTTCTTTAGATATCTTCGTTATTGATGTTTATTCTATTTCCTCAAACACTTGGGTATTGGATACTAGGTGTGGCTCACATATATGTAATGACATACATGGACTAAGGAATAAAAGAAGACTCATCAAGGGAGAGTCAAATTTACGTGTTGGGAATGGAGCAAAGGTTGATGCACTCGCCATCGGAATGTATTTGTTGAAACTCCCTATAGGACTTGTCTTAGAACTGGACAATTGCTTTTATGTTCCTTCGTTGATAAAGAACATCATTTCTATTTCTTGTTTAAATAGAAATGGGTACCATTTGACTTTTAGTAACAATTGTTATTACATAACTTTGAATTGAATTCTTTATGGGACTGGAACTTTAAGCAATGGTATTTATACGTTGGATGTATCCAGTGACATTTTCAATATCGAAGTGAGCAATAAGTGTGCTCAAAAGGATAATCAATTAGACTCCAAAATGTGTCATTGTCGTCTTGGCCATGCAAGCAATAAACGCATATCCGAATTACACCGATGTGGAATTCTAGAATCGTTTAATTTGGATTCATACGATACATGCGAATCATGCTTAAAAGGCAAGATGACTAAGTTACCTTTTATAGGAAAAGGTGAACGAGTGGGAGAGTTGCTAGGTCTAATACATACTGATGTATGTGGACCTATGTCAACTCAAGCTTTAGGAGGCTATACCTACTTCATTACCTTCACCAATGATCACTCACGGTTTGGGTATATGTTCTTGATGAAACACAAGTCTGATGCCTTTGAAAGGATTAAAGAATTCAGAAATAAAGTAGAGAAACAACATGATAAGAGTATTAAAATACTTCGATCGGATCGAGGTGGTGAATACTTAATTCAAGAGTTTCTTGATTATCTAAGAGACAATGGTATATTGTCTCAATGGACTCTGCCATATACACCACAGCATAATGGTGTCTGAGAGGCGTAACCGGACCTTGTTGGACATGGTCAGGTCAATGATGAATCATGCGAATCTTCCCAAGTCCTTTTTGGGTTATGCACTTCAGACAACTATTTACTTGTTAAACTGAATGCCAACCAAGGTAGTCTCTACTACTCCATATGAGATATGGAAGAGTAAGAAACCTCATGTATCTTACTTGAAGATATGGGGTTGTCCTGCTTATGTGAAGCGGACTGTATCAGTAAAAAATGGATGCTAAGTCTGATAAATGTCTATTTATTGGATACCCTAAGGAAACAAGGGGTTACCAATTCTATCATCTTGTGGAACAAAAGGCATTTGTTTCAAGGCATGTTGTGTTTCTAGAGAAAGAGTTTCTCTTGCAAGAAAATAGTGGGAGTGTCGTTGAGCTTGAGGAGGCTTGAGAGACTCAAATAGACATTGATGAGATACCTGGTGAAGCACAATAGTCGATAACTCATAGTGATGAGCAATCGGCTGGACCTATTGAAACACCACATCTTTGTAGATCTGGTAGAACATGAAATATTCCTAAGAGATATGAATTTCTCGTAAGTGAATTGAACGACGTGTTACTCATTGATGATGAGGAGCCTACCAGTTATGAAGAAGTTCTGACAAGTTCAGAAAGGGATAAGTGGCTTGAAGCCATGAAGTCGGAAATGAATTCCATGTATGAAAACCAAGTTTGGAACTTGGTTGACCCACCTAAAGGCATAAAGCCTATAGGGTGCAAGTGGGTTTTCAAGAAAAAACCGACATGGATGGTAATGTGATTACCTATAAGGCTAGATTGGTGGCGAAAGGATATCATCAAAAATAAGGTGTTGATTATGACGAAACCTATTCTCCTGTTGCTATGCTTAAATCCATTCGGATGCTCCTGGCCATAGCGGCTCATTATGATTATGAGATATGGAAGATGGATGTGAAAACAACTTTCCTTAATGGAAACCTGCTCGAGGACGTGTATATGATACAACCTGAGGGTTTCACATCGATTGATAAAACCAAGGTATGCAAATTGCAACGGTCTATATATGGATTGAAGCAAGCATCCAGGAGATGGAATATCCATTTTGATGAGACAATCAAAAGGTTTGATTTCTCACAAAATCCAGACGAACCTTATGTGTATAAGAAGGTTAGTGGGAGTGCAGTTGTGTTCCTAGTATTGTATGTCAATGACATATTATTTATAGGAAATGATGTTTCAGTCGTACAGTCAGTTAAGATTTGGTTGTCCAAGACATTCTCCATGAAAGACCTGGGAGAAGCAACCTACATCCTCGAGATTAAGATCTATAGAGATAGATCGAAACGGTTGCTTGGTCTTTCGCAGTCTACATATATAGACCGAGTGTTAAAGAGGTTTAGCATGTCGGAATCCAAGAAAGGTTTCCTACCCATGAGGCATGAGATACACCTTTCGAAGTCTATGTGTCTACGCACAGAAGGCGAGAGGATTTGCATGAGTAAGATTCCCTATGCATCCGCAATAGGATCTATCATGTATGCTATGTTATGTACGAGGCCCGATGTATCGTATGCTCTGAGTGTCACGAGTAGATACCAGTCTGATCCAGGAATGGATCATTGGGTGGCTGTTAAGACAATCCTTAAGTACTTAAGAAGAACTAAGGATGTGTTCCTAATATATGGAGAAGGGGACATGGTGATACGCGGGTATATGGATGCCAGCTTCCAGACAGACAAGGATGATTCCAGGTCTCAGTCTGGATACGTGTTCACCTTGAATGGGGGCGATGAGTTGGAAAAGATCCAAACAAGACAACATGGCGGATTCTACCACCGAGAGAATACATTGTAGCTTTGGAAGCGAAGAGCGGTTTGGATCAAGAAGTTCATCTCTGAACTTGATGTGGTCTCATCAATGATCCAAACATGTGGTTTGCCGCTATCATCTGATCAGAGAGATCATTAGTAGGAAGGAAATACAAATCGAGAAAATTCCCACTGAAAGGAACTTAGCGGATCCTTTGACTAAGGCATTATCTCAAAGTAAGTTTGAGGGTCATGTTAGAGTCTATGGTATTTTATACCGTAGCGATTGGCATTAGGCCAAGTGGGAGTTTATTAGTAATATGTGAGTGAGAGATGTCCTAAGGCAATCACCTTATGTTTGAACAATTTATATGATAAATAAAGATTCACTATTTGAGTATACATGTTCTCATGTATTTGATTAAATCTTAAACTCATTTACTGAATGTCCACAATACGATTCACAGCATAAAAGAATTTGTGATTGGATCACAACTAGTGAGTATCTCTACATGTGTAATTGTGATGTATCGAAAATATCCCTAGTCGATGAATTGATGGATTCGGACACCATCAAATCTGTCGAGACTAGCACGAGGTATACTCCTTGGTGTATCCAAGCAGCTGATTCTCACTGGCTGGAGATATTGTGACGTCCGAAGTTAATCGTGGATGCTAGTTATAGTAACTAGTTCATTAGAGTGACTAGTCGTAAGACTTCATATGGTTCTCTACATATATAGATATGTCAATGAAGTTCTTACTGCAGCTTAAGTCCGATGTTCCTTTGACTTACGGTATTCAAAGTCATCTTGATCATGAAAACTTATGCTTTGACATCTTAAGGAAGCATCTCTGAGGAGATGTGGACCCGGGATGATTGGGTATAAGTCGAAGTGATCGAAGGTGTTTGAATAGCCTATAAAGGATTCACCACTCCTTGCGAGGAGATGTATACCCATGGCCACTCGTCGGATTGTTACTAAAGTCTTTGGCCAAAGCATTACATGTTTATAGTAAGGTACTCTTGGATACATGTGCAGTAACTAGAATCCGTAGGATGAGGAAATGATACTTGGGCTAGGCGTGACGTAGTCAACCTAGTGGGGACTGACACGATAGACCATGTCCTGAACCAAGTGGATATAAGATGAGTGAAGGGAATGGGGCACGATTCATTGTAGCTGCTGAAGTTTTTTTGGAAATAGTTCTGGATCAACCGTTGATCTTTTCGGTTAATTGGGGATCATGATGTACTACTAGGTGCCACTCATGATCGTTCTATAATTAATGGTTAATTATAGACGGCCAACATAAACCGAGAACCTATTTGGTCACACGCACAACGAGTGTAATCCAAAGGATTTAAAACGAGCTTGAGAATGGGATTCTCGGGCCAGAGAAACTAGGTTTGGTTGGACCAAACAAGGAGCGAGCATGAAATCATTTCAGTCGCAATGGCCATGTCTTATGAAGACATAATGGATGAACCAAATTGGTTTGGTTCTAATCCAATGGTGGAGAATAAACCAAAGGGGTTTGGTTAGTTTTAAACGAATGAACCAAAGTTGGTTCGGTTCGTTTTAACATAAAATAGACCAAATCGGTTTGGTTTATTTTAACTTAAATTAATGGAGCGGGTTAACAGGCTTTTGGTTATGATCCGATAACTATTAGGAGAATTTGTTCTCTATAAAATAGGGCTTAAGGGTTTTTGTGAAAACCTAATCCAAGCAACCCATAGTTGCCGCCCACCCTCTCCCTCTCCTCTTGTGGTCGGCGCCCAACCCTAGCCGCCGCCCACCCTTGTGCTGCCGTCCAAGCTTGTTGCCGGGGTCCAAGCTCCAGCCGGCTATCCTCCGGCGACCCTCCGGTGATCCTCCTTGGCTCCGGTGACCAACTTGCTGGCCCTCTTCTCTTTGGCCAGCGCAAACTCCTCCACCAAGCTGTCCAGTTTTCTGGACAGCTTGCTTTCTTTGAGTCGGAGCATCGTTTGGACGACGTTTGGAGCTCCGACAGCGGCTACTTTGCCAGAGATTCGATCTCCGGTAATCCTCATAGGTGGAGGACGAAGGATTCGTCAAACGGTTGACGAATACCTCTCTGGAGAAGCGAGTTTTTGGGGACTCATTTTGGATCCGAATTTTTATTTGGATTGTGATCTTCTCTTGATCACATCGTCTTCAACACGAGGCTAGTAACTTGTACGAAGACGAGGCTCGTGACTTTGTGAAGTCATCCCGAAGATACTCGGTGTGGATACGGATAGAGGCGATTCTAGTGAGGATCGCTCCGGTTGATGTCTTTCCCGCTACACGTGATACGTAAGGTATATATAGAATAAATTTCCATTTATTACAAAATTTGAAACTACGATTATGTCTACACATGTTGTACTATGCATGCATGTGGTGTGTGTATTGTAATAAATTAGATTTATTATTTTTATTTCTTCCGCTGTGCACATGTTTTCGAAACATATTCGAACACACACTCCCCGCGGTGCCGAAAACCAAACATTATTATGAGCCTACGGGCCTTGTATTAACATGATATTTTGTCACGTACAGGGTAGATGTCGTCCGTTTGATTTTCGGCATGACATACTCTCGGGGCATGACAGTGGTGTTGTTGGTCGGCGGTGATGCTATTGGCCGGCGGCTAAGGCTGCTAGCCGGTGGTGGTGGCTGGTTGGCGGCTTGAGGGGAGGCGGCCAAGGGTTGGGTGGCGGCAACCAAGGAGTCGGCGCACAAGAGAGGGAGAGGAGAAGAGAAAAATGGCTAAGGTTTCACAAAACCTAATTCGTTCATGAAATATTTCTCAACCCTGTTATTTATAGAGAACGTGTTTCTTAACAATTAAGTGACCTTTTCTCAAGGGTTATTGGTTCATAGCCAAAACCCGTTAACCCGCTCCTTTAACTTAAGTTAACATAAACAAAAACCGCATTAGTCTATTTTAAGTTAAAATAAACCAAACCAATTTTGATTCCATCATTTAAAACAAACCAAACCCCTTTGGTTTATTTTCCACCATTGGATTAGAACCAAACCAATTTGGTTCACCCATCATGTCTTCAAAAGACTTGGCCCATCCACTCTTGAAATGTGACTGAAGCAATTTCACGCTCGCTCCTTTTTGTTCCAACCAAACCAAGTCTCTCTCGATATGAGAATCTCATTCTAAAGCTCGTTTTAAATGCTTCTGATAATACTCGTAGTGCGTGAAACCAAATAGGTTCCCTGTTTATGTTGGTCGTCTATAATTAACCATTAAGTATAGAACGATCATGAGTGACACCTAGTAGTACATCATGATCCCCAATTAATCGAAAAATCAACGATTGACCCCAGAACAACTTTTGAAACCTTTCAGTGGCTAAGTGAATGGTGTCATCTTCCCTTCACTAATTTATACCCACTTGGTTCAGGAAATGGTCTATTGTGTCAGTCCCCACTAGGCTAAATACGTCACACCTAGCCCAAGTATTACTTTCTCGTCCTACGGATTCTAGTTACTTCACATGTATCCAAGAGTACCATACTCTAAACATGTAATGTTTTGGCCAAAGACTTTAGTAACAATCCGACGAGAGGCCATAGTTATACATCTCCTCGCAAGGAGTGGTGTACCTCTGTAGGCTATTCAAACACCTTCAGCCACTTCGACTTATACCCAATCATCCCGGGTCCACATATCCTCGGAGATGCTTGCTTAAGATGTCAAACCATAAGTCTACATGGCCAAGATGACTTGAATACTGCAAGTCAAAGGAACATCACACTTAAGCTACAGTAAGGACTTCATTGATATATCTTTATATGCAGAGAACCATATGAAGTCTTATATTTAGTCACTCCAATGAACTAGTTACCAAAACTAGCATCCACGGTTAACTCCAGACATCCCAATGTCTTCAGCCAATGAGAAACAGCTGCTTGGATAAACCAAAGAGTATAACTCATGCTTGTTTCAACAGAATTGATGGTGTCGGAATGCATCAATTCATCGACTAGGGATAATTCTAGTACATCACAATTACACATGTAGAGATACTCACTAGTTGTAATTCAATCACAAATTCTCTCATGTTGTGAATCGTATTGTGGACATTCAGTAAATGAGTTTAAAATCCAATCAAATACATAAAAACATATATACTCAAATAGTGATTCTTCATTTATTAAATAAATGGTACAACCATAAGGAGATTGCCTTAGGACACCTCTAATATATAACTAATAAACTCCCACTTGGCCTAATGTCAATCACTACGGTATCCAATACCATAAGATCTAACATGACCCTCAAACTTACTTTAAGGTAAGGCCTTAGTTAAAGGGTAGGCTAAGTTCTTTTCAGTGGGAATCTTCTCGATTTGTATTTACTTCCTACAGATGATCTCTTTGTTCAGATGATAGCGATGAAGCACATGTTTGGATCGTTGATGAGACCTTGGCTCTTTTGCCTATGCAATCACTCCATTATTGTCGTACTAGACTGGTATTGCTTCAACAATGGTTGGAACCACACCGAGTTCAGAGACTTAACGAAGGAACATAATAGCAATTGTCCAGTTCTAAGACAAGTCCTGTAGGGAGCTTCAATAAATATGTTCTGATGGCGAACGTAACAACCTTTGCTCCATTTCCAACTCGCGAATTTGATTCTCCCTTGATGAGTCTTCTTCTATTCCTTATCCCCTATATGTCAATACATATATATGAGCCACACCCAGTATCCAATTCCCAAGTATCTGAGGAAATAGAATGACAATCAATAACGAAGATACCTGAAGAGGATAGGGCAATAGATGCCTTCTTCTTCTTCACAAACTCTAGATAAATCTTGCGATTTCTTCGCCAATGACCCTCCTTGCCACAATGATGATAAGTGCCCTTTTTAGTTTGTTATGTCTTCTGAGACTTCTTCTTCTTCCCCTTATGTTGTTCCTTTGATCCCCTCTTAGAACCTTTCTTTGAGGAATCAACTAACATCATTGTCTTCTACTCATGCTTTACAAAAGGCTTCACAGTCTTCAGCATTTTGAGGAGTTCAGGAATGGTGGTTTCAATTTTGTTCATCCGGTAGTTCATCAAAACTGTGAGAAACTCTTGAGCAAACAATGTAGAAATAAGTCAATACTTAATTCATGATCCATCACAAACCAGAGTGTAGCTAATCGCTCGATGTACCCATTCATCTTTAGCACAAATTGCACTACAGATGAACCTTCTTGCATCTTAGAGGTGAAGAGGAGCTTGGAGACTTCGAACCTTTCGGATCTCGCTTGCTCATCAAACAACTCTTGAAGATGAAAGACTATCGTATTAGCATCCATATGCTCATGCTTCTTCTGAAGTTCGGGTACCATCGTGGCTAGCATGATGCAACTCGTAAGTTCAGAATCATTCACATGTTTCTGATAGGCCAAGAATCATTCCGGAGTTTCACAATCTTTATGATAGGTGGGAAGAGACTCTTCGAGGACATACGCAAGCTTTTCTGCCTTGAGAACAATTCTCAGATTTCTAAGCTAGTCCAAGAAGTTCGCTCACCAACTTATTTGAATCCAAAATAGAGCACAAGTTTATAGATGTCATGATCAAGCGATTAACCTAGATATATAAATCATGCATATATGAGAAAGATGCTTTAAAATGCATCAACATACATTTATAAGTCTCATTCATTTTCGAATTCGAAAAACCCTTAAAATTAATTCGGGAGATCATAGGTTCATCTCTGAACGGCCTGATATCCAACATAGATAAGAACCACCGTGGAGAGAGTCCACCAAGTCGTGCATAGCTATGATGGTAGGTATCAAATATACCAATTACATATCACGTATATGTAACTATCACATTGTGCTATCAACTAATTGAATCTTTGCACAAACATTGGGTTGTTAACACATTAACAAGCAAGCATCATATGCATAGCACCCAACTTCACCTCCCTTCACATCGACCTTGGAGAGAGTCCAACAAGTCGATGCTCCAAGTTAAAGCCAACCCATTAATCTAGAAATAGTTTTAATATGGTTAGAGAACATTCAATCATTTAGCCAGGCTTGGAGAGAGTCCAACAACTCAAACTAAAGATTGACCTCAGACTCTTACCATATTAGTATTAAACTAATTCAATTGTTTGAACATGTTCAGGTTCAAGCCGAGCTTAGAGAAAGTCCAACAGCCCAAACAAGAAATGGAACTCCAGCTCTAACCATATTAATAGAAGGTGTAAGCATTAATATTGTGTAAGGGTTTTGAGGTCACATCCTCCTTTCCATACAAATAACTATTATCTACATGGCATGCCACACATGACATACATATGTGCAAGTAATGCATTTACATGTCACGACACACATAGCATAATGATAGGCATCTAATGCAATTACAAGGCATACAACTATGACATGTTCAAGTAATTTCTAAATTGTCATAATTAATTTTGGAAATAAAATATGTTTGTGATTTGATTTCTCAAATAAAATCTCATCGATTAAATTAGGAAACAAATTTTCAAATCTAATCACATATTTTATTTATGGAAAATATTAATTAAGGAAATTCAAATTTAATTTACGAAACAAATTTCCTAAATCTAATTTCCTAATCACATCAGGAAATTCATAATTTGAATTTCTTAACTAATTCAAATTTCCATAATTTTTCTAAACTTTTCAAAAATAGAAAATTTCCAAAAATATAATTATGACAAACATTCATCCCAAAATAATTTTTACGATTATGTCGGAACACAGTCAGGCTTTGATACCAGTGTTGGGTTTCATGGGCACCAATGTCAGCATGTGTTCGAACATGTTTCATAAACATGCACAACGGAAGCAAATAAAAATGCATAATAACTAACTTATTACAATACAGACACCACACGCATGCTGGATACAATAGTGTAGACATAATCGCATATTTAAATATTGTAATAAAGGAAATTACAATAGGTATACCTGACGAATAACTCGCAGCAGAAAGGGCATCAACCTTAGCGACCCTCGTAAGTTTTGCCTCTATCCAAGTCCACATCGAGTATCGTCGGGATAGCTTCAAAAGCTATGAGCCCCGTCTTGACGAGAGATACTAGGCTCGCATCGAAGACGTTGTGATCCAACAGACGATCACGAAACAAGTTCCACAAACTTGTTCCCTTCGATGTGTCGGGCAATCAAATTGGTTGGCTGCAGCAAGGTGGTCGGCGGTGATGCTGTTGGCCAACAGCTGGGGTTGTTGGCCGACAGTGGTGGCTGGTCGGCGGCTGGACGGGAGGCGGCCAAGGGTTGGGCGGCGGCAGCCAAGGAGCCGACGCAAAATAGAGGGAGAGGAGAAGAGAAAAACAACTAGGGTTTCACAGAACCTAATTCATTCACGAAATATTTCTCAACCCTTTTATTTATAGAGAATATGTTTCTTAACCATTAAGAGACCTTTTCTCAAGGGTTATTGGTTCATAATCAAAATCCGTTAACCTGCTCCATTAACTTAAGTTAAAATAAACAAAACCGCATTGGTCTATTTTAAGTTAAAATAAACCAAACCAATTTTGGTTCGTTCGTTTAAAACAAACCAAACCCCTTTGGTTTATTTTCCACCATTGTATTAGAATCAAACCAATTTGGTTCACCTATCTTTTCTTCAAAAGACTTGACCCATCCACTCTTCCGATGCGACAGAAACAATTTCACGCTCGCTCCTTGTTTGGTCCAACCAAACCAAGTCTCTCTCGATATGAGAATCCCATTCTCAAGCTCGTTTTAAATCCTTCGGATAACACTCGTAGTGCGTGTGACCAAATAGGTTCCCGATTTATGTTCATCGTGTAAGGTCGATGATGGTCGGCTAGAGGGGGGTGAATGGCCTTTGTCGCCGAGGGTGGAAGTCGTTCTTAATCGTCTACAATAAACGTTAGCGCAAGAGGAAAATACAAAGCAAAGACAATTAATAACAAACACAAAGATAAACAAACAATTCACTAACAAGAGAATTTAACGTGGTTCATGGCCTTGCCACTAATCCACGACTCGATTCATCCAAGGTGAATCACGCCTTAAACCTTCCACTAATCTCTCCTTTGTATAAAGCTAGGTGGAGGTAACCTTTTCTTACAAAATCACTCCTCTTACAATAAGATGAATATAAGCACAAGGAAGAGGAGGAAATTTTTTTGGACACTTTGGGAGATATTTAGAATAGAAGCATTAGCCACCCAAAAGCCCACACCTCTTCTTTTTATAGAAGAAGAGGGTTTTTTCCCATTGACACAGGAGCAGTCAACTGATGCACCGATCAGTCGACTGGTCCTATAGCCATTGCTCAATAACGGCTTCTTTCCATCTTGGATTTAATCCAACGGCTCCCACATCAGTCCACTGATCTTGCCATCAGTCGACTGATGCTCTGATCAGTTGAGTGCCAGAAGTGGACACTCCATTCTGTGCTTGAAACACTTGCGACCAGTCGACTGATGCCTTCATCAGTCGACTGGTGGTCTCGCAGTCGACTACCAATCCATGGCAGTCGACTGTTGCCACATGAACCAGACTCGAACACTGGTCGAGTCACCGTCGACTTAGAGTAGTCGACTTCTATTACATGGCAGTCGACTGGTGTCCGGAAATCTCATCCGACACTTAGCCAATTGGCCAAGTTCAACCTAAGCGCACTACCCCTTCCCGGGTTACATTCACTCACTCTCATCCTTTGGAGTCCCTCGCCTTTGAAGTTGTCTTCGTCCTGCCATGTCCCTCGGATACGCCAAGCGCACAGCTCTGCAGCGCCATCCTTCGTGTCTCGTCCTGAAGTCTACTTCCTCCGACTTCACTCCAATCTCCTCGTCCGACAATCCCTCGGATGATCCAAGCGTACGACTTCCGTAAAGCCATCCTTCACCGACTCAAGGACCGAGTCATGAGAGGTGAAACTCGCCAATGCTCCATGTGCGAATTACTAAGTCCTGCAAGACACCAATGCACATATCAAATCCAAACATCCTAACTTAAACCCTTTGCCACACACATCAAAACCATATCACGGGTTGATTGCCCTAACAATCTTCCCCTTTTTGATGTGTGACAATCCGTTTAAGTTAGGTAAACATTTGATAAAAATATTAAGGTAAAAAAGCATGTAAATAAACATTATTATCAACTCTCCCCCTTAATACATGAAACTCCCCCTAAATACAATTCCCCCTAACTTAAACATATATATTTCTCCCCCTTTGACACCATCAAAAATATTAAACAAAGTTTATATATGTATGGCATCAAGTTTAGAGGGAAACAAAAGCCAAAACATGTCTTAAAATCGGATAAAAGAAGTTACTGGTCATGTTATCGATCGATCGATCGTTCGCATTCTGATTGATCGCACTCTGATTTCGGATTTTCTGATTTTTAGGTTCAATTTAAAAAATGCATTAAAAATTCTACAAAATTCGAAAAATCATGAAATTTGGGGAACACATTTCTTTTAAGGTACTTTATCAGTGAAAAATAGTTTTTCACGAAAAAACATTATATTTTCAAAAATTTGCCAAAAATCCAAAAGCTCCAAAAACAACTAGGGTTTTGATCAAGTTTGTATCAATTTTAACACCTAGTTTTGCTTTAGATTGTTTCAAAACATGAACACACAGATTTTAAAGTAAGAAATTGTTTTGAAAACATATGAAATATCCAACCATGATCTTTGGGCAATATGTCTATGAATTAAACATAAGTCTTCCCTATGATTGGTGTATTATTGCTTTTTTGATACTTTAAATGACCATCTAAATGCCATAGTCATTAGTGGACCATTAGTATCATCCTATCATCTCACTCATGCTAAGTTTTCAATCAAGGTAGCCTATAGTGAGTGTGAGATGTATCCTAAAGGTATTTGTATATACTTAACCATTAATTTCATGCAATTCTATACAAGGTTAAGTATCATCCTAGCATACAACATGATCATAAACACATATATGAATTAATTTTACATTATGATCATGAAATAAATGTATTTATCAATTTATAATCATGCATTAGGTGTGTAATCATGATAAAAAGTCAAGTATCACCTAGAGCATGATTTGAACCCTAATACCCATGATTATGTGCCAAATATCAAGATCATAAATCATGATTGCAAACAAGTATAACAATTACATTAACTATCGTGATTTAAGCATTATTATCAATTTATGGGCACATTATCATCACCCAACACTATGCTAAAAATGTGTATCAACATACATAACACTAAGTGTTGAGCATGATTTAAACTATTTAAGGGTGCATTACCATCACCCAACACTATTTCAAAACCTTAGTCCCGCCATCCTAAGTCAACCAAAAACATAAGATATTGGTGAATTCCATATGGTTGACTATCCTAGGGTTTTCCTAACCCTTAAGGATGGATTTAGGAACCCAAAACAAGTTCTTTCCTATTGGGTTCACTAAAAATTCCTTAGGGATCCATTTTCTAGCAATTGCTTTCTTTCTATCTTGACCCCTAGCAATTAGACATTGATATGCCTTTTCATTTCTATTTTCTTTATATCCTAGGCCTTTCTTATTGAAGCTTGCCCTTTGGCTCCCTATGATCATGTTAAGGATGTTGGAGCCAATTGTAAATTTTTCTAGGGCCTTGGTTAAGTGATCTACTTTCTCTCTTAAAGCCCTATTTTCCTCTATGCATGCATCATTAACATCAAATGGCATATAAAGATCATGTGAGCATGCATCATCATGACTAGAAGAAATATTATCATTAATAGTTAAGCATGTTTTTTCTAATTTTTCTTCTAAGTCCTTAATTTGATCTAGCATGCATTTGTTCTTTTTCTTTGCCCTAAACAAGTACTTAGTGAGGCTAGATATCATAGAAACTATTTTCTTGGATGAGAGAATTATTACCATAGTTTCCATGTCTTCTTCTTCGGATGCGTAGGATGATGAAGAGCCTCCCCCTTCACTAGAGCTCTCCTCACTTGAACTTGCTTCTTCATTTATGGAGGAGGAAGTGTCTAGGTCATCAAACGCCATCAAAGCAAGGTTGGTGACAAAAGAATTTTCCTCTTCCGATGATGATGATGATGAAGAGGGGTCATCCCATGTCCTTGCCTTTAGTGCCTTGGCCTTCCCCTTTTCTTTGGCCTTCTTCTCCTCTTCCTTCTTCTTGCTCCCCTTCTTCTTCTTTTCTTCTTTCTTTCTCCTTTCTTCTTTGCTCTTGTTTAGGAGGGGACAATTATCCCTTATGTTTCCCTCTCCTTGGCAATTGTAACAAATTATCTTCCCCCTTGGTCTTCTTCTCCTATCATTAGATTTATTAAATTTAAAACCTTTTAATGCATGCCTTACCCTCCTTACCATATAAGCTTCTTCCGTGCTATCCATGGAGGAGGAGGAAGATGCTTCATCGGAGGAGGAGGAGGTATCTATCTTCTTCTTCTTCCCCTTATTTGCTACTAGGGCTACTCCTCTTGATGGCTTGATACTTGATTCTTCATTTATTCCTTCAAGCCTTGTTTCATGGAGTTCCATGGTTGAGAAGAACTCCTCCAAGGTGCTCACTTCTAGGTTCTTTGACATGTAGAAGGAGTCCACCATTGAGCTCCATTTCGATGATCGGGGAAAAGCATCGATTGCTTTCATAAGCATATCCCGGTTCAAAAGTCTTTCTCCTACACTTGTTAGCCCAATTAAAATTTTCTTAAATCAAGAGTGTAGTGAGGCTACCTTTTCTCCCTTTTCAAGTTTGATATTCGTTAGTTGGGAGCAGAGGAGGTCTCTTCTTGCAAGCTTGGCCTCCGAGGTACCTTCATGAAGCTCTACTAGATTCTCCCACATCTCCTTGGCACTTGCACACTCCCCTATCCGGTTTACTTCTTGTTGAGGGAGTACATTGTAGAGGTGGTGCTTGGCCTTCAAATTAGCCAAGTACTCCTCTCTTTGTATTTTTGTCCATCTTGTCTTCTCCAATGGCTCCCCTTCTTCATTCCTAAGTATTTCGAAACCATTTTCCATTATTAATAGAATTTCGAAATCAGTTTCGAAAAATATCTCCATTCGCTTCTTCTACCAAGCGAATTCCCCCTCGAATTTCGGCAGATGAATGTTAGAACCGGCCATCTCTTGATATAGTGCTTGTAGCGGCAGTTAGTCCTCAACTAGCGCCTTGGCTCTGATACCACTTGTAGGGTCGATGATGGTCGGCTAGAGGGGGGTGAATGGCCTTTGTCGTCGACGGTGGAAGTCGTTCTTAATCGTCTACAATAAACGTTAGCACAAGCGGAAAATACAAAGCAAAGACAATTAAGAACAAACACAAAGATAAACAAACAATTCGCTAACAAGAGAATGTGACGTGGTTCATGGCCTTGTCGCTAATCCACGACCTGATTCGTCCAAGGTGAATCACGCCTTAAACCTTCCACTAATCTCTCCTTTGCACAAAGCTAGGTGGAGGTAACCTTTTCTTACAAAATCACTCCTCTTACAATAAGATGAATATAAGCACAAGGAAGAGGAGGAAATTCATTTGGGCACTTTGGGAGATGTTTAGAATAGAAGCATTAGCCACCCAAAAGTCCACACCTCTTCTTTTTATAGAAGAAGAGGGTTTTTTCCCGTTGACACAGGAGCAGTCGACTGATGCACCGATCAGTCGACTGGTCTTGTAGTTGTTGCTAAATAACGGCTTCTTTCCACGTTGGATTTAATCCAACGACTCCCTCATCAGTCGACTGATCTTGCCATCAGTCGACTGATGCTCTGATCAGTCGAGTGTCAGAAGCGGACACTCCATTCTATGCCCGAAACACTTGTGACCAGTCGACTGATGCCTTCATCAGTCGACTGGTGGTCTCGCAATCGACTTCCAATCCATGGCAGTCGACTATTGGCACATGAACCGAACTCGAACACTAGTCGAGTCACAGTCGACTTAGAGTAGTCGACTACCATTACATGACAGTCGACTGGTGTTGGGAAATCCCATCCGACACTTATCCAATTGGCCATGTTCCACCTAAGCGCAGTACCCCTTCCCGGGTTACATTCGCTCACTCTCATCCCTTGGAGTCCCTTGCCTTTGAAGTTGTCTTCGTCCGGCCACGTCCCTCGGATGCGCCAAGCATATGGCTCTGCAGCGCCATCCTTCGCATCTCGCCCTGAAGTATACTTCCTCTAGCTTCACTCCAATCTCCTCGTCTAGTGGTCCCTCGGATACTCCAAGCGCATGACTTCCGTAAAGCTATCCTTCATATACTCAAGGACCGAGTCATGAGAGGTGAAACTCGCCAATGCTCCATGTGCGAATTACTAAGTCCTACAAGACTCCAATGCACATATCAAATCCAAACATCCTAACTTAAACCCTTTGCCACACACATCAAAATCATATCACGGGTTGATTGCCCTAACAAGTCGTCTATAATTAACCATTAATTATAGAACGATCATGAGTGGCACCCAGTAATACATCATGATCCCCAATTAATCAAAAAATAAATGGTTGACCCCAGAACAACTTTTGAAACCTTTCAGTGGATAAGTGAATCGTGCCTTGTTCCCTTCACTAATCTCATACCCACTGAAGGGTTTTTGCCCGGAAGCTCTCCCACTAATTGTAGGATTTTACTTATCGAGTCCGTGAGGGAAAACTTTGCTTCCCACTTCACCTCGGTAGCTTGTCCATGGCGATCCCTTCGATGTCCCCGGATTAAAAAAATTTAATCCTAGACAAAAGGGATTGCCCAAACCACCAAGTCATCGTCGTGCTATTCGTTTAGAGAGGTCATTTGAACAAACTAGTTGTTCAAGCGACCATCCTCTATTCTACGAGTAGCCGCGGAATAGACGATGTCTGGATCGCTGGTTTTTGTGTTTATGCTCGGGATCAAAGTATTATTTAGCCATATACATATTTATATCATGCTCATAAATGAAAAACAAATACAAACATTTAACATATAAAAATTAGAGAATCGATATACCTCTCGATCTTCTAATGTATGTCCTTCCTCCTTTCAGACGTCGTGTGGGCGACGCTCTACCAAAAGTCGAAGCTCCTAGATCACAAATCTTCCTTCCTTGCTCTTCCAAAGCAAGAGGAAGAATAAAAACAAAGCTCTTCTCCTTTCTATGGCTAACCAACAAGCAACAAGGAGAATGCTTGCCGCCGGCCAACAAGGAGAAGGAGATAATCGTGGAAACTGGCCAAGACACCAAGGGAAAGCCCTATATCTTGTTTCCACCACCTAAGGAGAAGGAGAGGGGGTCTTTGGATGCCGCCCAAGGGCTGGGATAGGGCTGTGGGTGCCGGCCACCAAAGGATGAAGAAGAAAGAAACCTTCCTTATTTGGTGCCACCCAAGCCTCCTAAACCCTAAGCTTCCAAACCCTAATCCTAGCTTTCCTTATTGCCGGCCATGGAAGAGGGGAAGAAGAATAGGATGAGCTCATGCCAAGGTAGAGAGGAGAAGAATAGGGGCCGGCCAACCTTAGGAAGAAGAAGGAACTTCTTGTTGCCGCCCACTCTAATCCCCAAAACCCTAACCCTAGCAACCACTCCCAATCCTAATCTAATTAGGATTGGTTGCCGCCCAAGGGACAAACCCTAATCCCCTCATCCATTAGTTGTCGTCCAAGCCAATAAGCCTTATTTATAGAGTTGGGTTTATGCCTTGGATTAATCTCCACCATTAGTTCTAGGGATTTAATCTCAACCGTCGGATCTAGAGATTTAATCTCAACCGTCAGATCTAGAGATTTAATCTCTACCTATGGATCTAGAGTTTTGTTTCTATCAATTGGATCTAAGCTTCATGAGGTGTTAATAGGATACATTAGGGACCATGAGGAGGAGTTGGATCTTGGCCACCCATGGATAAAGCCCACATAAAGTCCGATCCACAAATGATGATCCAATCCACTAAAGGATCATCATTGATCTACCTCACCAACCCCCATATGATAATATGAGCTCCATATATTATTTGTACATTTTCTCCCCGTGTTTAAGATCTCGAATGTCCGTCGATTAATTAATTTACTAACCATTAATTAATCAACATCTAACTCCTTGAGTAGTACCACTCAACCTTTTCATCATGCCGGACCAAGTCCACCTGCAGGGTTTACATGATGAACCTTATGAGCTTCTCAAGGGGACATCATCATCCTAATATATAGGACACGGTTTCCTCCTATAATCAATGGCACACCATATAAATAATATCATCTCCCAACTTACCGAGCCTATCGATTTAATCTATAAATCTCACCCATTGGTAAATCAAAGAGATGAGTACTAAGTATATGTGCCCGTTATTATATCGGGATTAAGAGCATGTACTAAATAATATCTAAGGTCCGATTCGATTATGTAGTCAGCAATAAATCGAATCACCTCTAAGTCGGTCCTGCTCAATACACACAAAGTGCACTAGTGTGATTCTATGGTCAAGACAAACCAATACCAAATCACACTATAACCATTCCGATGGTTTGTCCAAAACCATCTCGGTTGTGAGCCTTTACTTATATTTTTCAAGGAGCTGATAACATGATCTCCCGTGTGACACCACACACCATGTTATCTACAATGTAAAGTATTAGACAATATTGCATAACCATAAAAATATGCAAACAATGATCATGTGATTCTTATTTCAAAAATAAAGATGTTCATACAAAAGATAGACTTTTCAGTATACATCCCTACACCCACTTGGTTCAGGACATGGTCTATTGTATCAGACCCCACTAGGCTGACTACGTCACACCTAGTCCAAGTATTACTTCCTCGTCCTATGGATTCTAGTTACTGAACATGTATCCAAGAGTATCATACTCTAAACATGTAATGTTTTGGCCAAAGACTTTTGTAACAATCTGACGAGAGGTCATAGGGTATACATCTCCTCGCAAGGAGTGGTGAATCCTCTATAGGCTATTCAAACACCTTCGGCCACTTCGACTTATACCCAATTATCCCGGTCCACGTAGCATCCACGGTTAACTCCGGACATCCCAATATCTCTAGCCAGTGAGAAACAACTACTTGGATAAACCAAAGAGTATAACTCGTGCTAGTTTTAACAGAATTGATGGTGTCCGAATGCATCAATTCATTGACTAGGGATAATTCTAATACATCACAATTACACATGTAGAGATACTCACTAGTTGTGATCCAATCACAAATTCTCTCATGTTGTGAATCATATTGCGGACATTCAATAAATGAGTTTAAGATCCAATCAAATACATAAAAACATGTATACTCAAATAGTGAATCTTCATTTATCAAATAAATGGTACAACCATAAGGTGATTGCCTTAAGACACCTCTCATATATAACTAATAAACTCTCACTTGTCCAAATGTCAATCGCCACGGTATCCAATACCATAAGCTCTAACATGACCCTCAAACATACTTTGAGATAAGGCCTTAATTAAAGGGTCTGCTAAGTTCTTTTCAGTGGGAATCTTCTCGATTTGTATTTCCTTCCTACTGATGATCTCTCTGATCAGATGATAGCGGCGAAGCACATGTTTCGATCGTTGATGAGACCTTGACTTTTTTGCCTATGCAATCGCTCTATTATTGTCATAGCAGACTGGTATTACTTCAATAATGGTTGGAACCACACCAAGTTTAGAGACGAACTTTTTTATCCAAACCGCTTCTTTTGCTGCTTCCAAAGCTGCGATGTATTCTGCCTCAATGGTAGAATCCTCTATAGTGTCTTGCTTGGAACTTTTCCAACTTACTGTGCCTCCATTCAAGTTGAATATGTATACAGACTGAGACCTGGAATCATCCTTGTCTGTCTGGAAGCTGGCATCCGTATACCCGCGTATTACCATATCACCCTTTCCATATATTAGAAACACATCCTTAATTTTTTCTTAAGTAATTAAGGATTGTCTTAATAGCCACCCATTGATCCATTCCTGAATAGACTGGTATCTGCTCGTGACACTCAGAGCATACAATACATCTAGCCTTGCACATAACAAAACATACATGATAGATTCTATTGCGGATGCATAGGGGTTCTTACTCATGCAAATCCTTTCGTCTTCTGTGCGCTGACACGTAGACTTCGAAATGTGTATCCCATGCCTGATGGGTAGGAAACCTTTCTTGGATTCTGACATGCTAAACCTCTTTAGCACTCGGTCTATATATGTAGACTGCGAAAGACCAAGCAACTGTTTCGATCTATCTCTATAGATCTTAATGTTGGGATGTATACTGAAAAGTCTATCTTTTGTATGAACATCTTTATTTTGAAATAAGAATCATATGATCATTGTTTGCATATTTATGGTTATACATATTTGTTTAATACATTACATTGTAGATAACATGGTGTGTAGTGTCACACGGGAGATCATGTTATCGGCTCCTTGTAAAGTATAAGTAAAGGCTCACAACCGAGATGGCATTGGACAAACCATTGGTATGGGTGTGGAGTGATTTGGTATTTGTTTGTCTTGACCATAGAATCACACTAGTACACTTTATGTGTATTAAGCAGGACCGACATAGAGGTGATTCGATTTATTGCTGACTACATAATCGAATCGGACCTCAGATATTATATTGTACATGCTCTTAATCCCAAAATAATAACGGGCACATATACTTAGTATTCATTTCTTTGATTTACCAATGAGCGAGATTTATAGATTAAATCGATAGGCTCGGTAAGTTGGAAAATGATATTATTTATATGGTGTACCGTTGATTATAGGAGGAAACTGTGTCCTATATATTAGGATGATGATGTCCCCTTGAGGAGCTCATAAGGTTCATCATGTAAACCCTGAGGGTGGACTTGGTCCGGCACGATGATAAGGTTGAGTGGTACTACTCATGGAGTTAGATGTTGATTAATTAATTGTCAGTAAATTAATTAATCGACGGACATTCGAGATCTTAAACAAGGGGGAAAAAATATACAAATAATATATGGAGCCCATATTAACTTATGGGGGTTGGTGAGGTAGATCAATGATAATCCTCTAGTGGATTGGATTATCATTAATGGATCGGACTTTATGTTGGCTTGATTTATTGGATGGCCAAGATCCAACTCCTCCTCATGGTCCCTATTGTAGCCTATTAAAACCTCATGAAGCCTAGATCCAATGGTAGAAAACAAAACTCTAGATCCAACGGTAGAGATTAAATCTCTAGATCCGACATTTGAGATTAAATCTCTAGATCCGACAATTGAGATTAAATCCCTAGAACCAATGGTGGAGATTAAAACAAGGCTTATCCCTAACTCTATTAAAGGAGGCAAGGTGGTGGGCAGCAAGATGAATTAGAAGTAAGATAGGATTAGGGTTTTGGCCGGCAAGGAGGGTTAGGGTTTTGGGCGGCCACAATTAAGTAAAGAATTTCCTTTCTCTTCTTCTTCTTGTTGGCCGGCGCCCAAGGCTTGCTTCTCCTCCCTTTGCCAGCATCCAAACCTCCTCCTACTCTTCTCCTTGGCCGGTGGAAACAAAGCTTAGGGTCTTCCCTTGGAGCTCTTGGTCGGCATCCATCTCCTTCATCCACTCCTTTGGCCGGCGCACACCAAGTTGGTGCTTGGTGGTTGGCGCAAGCAAGGAGAGGAAGAGTTTTGTTATTGATCTTCCTTTGTTCGGAGAGAACAAGGATAGGAAGATTGGTGATCTAGGAGCTTCGACTTTTTGAAGATCGTCGCCCACACGACCTCCAAAAGGAGGAAGGACATACAATAGAAGATCGAGAGGTATAACGCTTGTCTATTTTCTTTTGTAACATATCTATAATTGTTTTTCAATCATATACATGTTATGTATTCTATTTTTATGGTTAAATATACTTGTCAAGGATAATTTTTTTTTTATCCGAGGACGTAGAAGGGATCGCCATGAACAAGCGACCGAGTTGAAGTGGGAAGCAAAGTTCCCCTACCTTCAATTGGTATCAGAGCCACGGTTTCCGGTTTTGTGTGTTTAGGATTCAGTTACTTTTATGAACTTTTCATATATTATATGTGCCGGATAATAGTAGGATGTGCGTAGGTTAACTTTTTGGTTGCAGGCATAAGATCCAACTATTATGGCCATATGTGTGTATGTGATTGTATGTGTGTAATTGTATATTTTGTTGAATCCTCGGGGTTGACGAAGCTAGTATTTAATTTTTGTAATTAGATACAGCATTGTTTAGCCACTCCTTTTATTATAGTTTACTTTCGATCTAGATTTCATGTACACTCCCTCGTGGAGTATATGATCGATGGATGTAAATTAAAATAATTTTTCTTGGTTCAGATCTCCGGATGGCTTGTACATGGCGTAGAGAGGAGCGGACGAGATATCGACATGACGGGAGACATATTGAAGATAAAAGCCATAATAGTTGGAAAATATTTATTTTTCATATGTATTGCTTATTGTTTGATATTCATGTCGTAGGCTAGAAAATTCCTCAATTTCAAATTACTAAGTGGGGGAGGGATATTTTTATAAATTCCCACGGCCTCCATTACGATTTGACATGTGATGCAAACAAACTTGTGCGTCGGCTCTGAGTACCTTCCTCCCCATCGGATGAGTTTGTTTGCGGATCACAAGGTCGAATATGGTTATAGGAAATTATTAAGGAGCGTTTGTACTTCCCCATCGGAAGGAACATAACCCGAGATAATTACCTTGGTATCGAGTAATGGTGAACGCTTAGATACAAATATAAGTATCCTCCCCATCAGAGTCACTGCTTTTATTTGTAGGGCCGAAGAGGAACCAACTATTAATTTTACTTGTCAAAAAGTTAGATTGACAATATAGTAAAATTAATGGGTAAAACCTCCTCTTACAAATGTAGAATTCGTATACGTCCACACTATCGTGGCATACGATATTCTCGGTGTTTTGAGGTGTTGGTTGATTTTAAAATTTTATTGTTTGAGGAATCAATAATTTTTGAAATCTAATGTTTTTTTATCTATGTGATTCTTAGGTTTTCTTTCAAAATGACTTTCAGTCCACTTGCTGTGATACTAAAGGAAAATAAACTTACTGGACCCAACTATGTTGATTGGAAGAGGAATCTTGAAATTTTTTGACTGCTGAGGAATACAAATATGTACTTCTCGAAGAGTGCCCTCCTAAGCCTGCGGATGATTCTGGGGAAAAGGAGAAGGAGAGTTATAAGAAGTGGATCAAGGCCGATGAGATGGCGCGGTGTTACATTTTGGCATCTATGTCAAATGTACTGCAACATCAGCATCAAGCCTTGCCCACTTCTTATGAAATGATGCTCAATCTCAAAGAGCTTTTCAGACACAAGGATCGGGCTGCTAGGTAAGAAGCCATGAGAAACTTGATGATGACCACCATGATCGAGGGAACACCCATGAGGGATCATGTTCTCAAGATGATGGCTCATTTGAATGAGCTAGAAGTCTTTGGAGCTGAGATCGATGGGGAAACCCAGGTCGATATCAATCTCCAGTCTCTACCGAGGAGTTTTGAGCAGTTTCGCCTAAACTACAACATGAACAAGAGATTGTATTCGTTGGCGGAGCTTCTGACAGAACTCCAGGCGGCAGAGGGGCTTTTTCGTCAGAGTGCTCAGACGCAAGCCATGGTTGCCCAAAAGGTTTCTACTTCTAAGCCGAAAGGCAAGAAGAAGAAGAAACAAGCTGGGGCAAAGGCGGTGAGAGGAACTCAGGGAGGAGTGAAGAAGCCGAAAGGAAAGTGCTTCACTTGTAAGCAAACTGGACACTGGAAGAAGGACTGCCCCAACCGCAAGCAGAACAAAGGTATATCTTTTGGTCTAGTTGTTGAAACATGTTTAGCGGTGTTATCTACCAGCACCTGGTGTGTAGATATGGGAGCCACTTATCATGTCTGCAATACTTTGCAGAGGTTCCAGGAAACCAGACGACTGGCTGAGGGGGAGATTACCGTATACTTGAGCGATGCCACGAAGGTGGCGGCTGTTGCAGTGGGAGATGTTTATTTATCTTTTGAGAAAAATAATGTTTTGGTGCTTAAGAATTTCCTTTATGTACCTTTATTTAGAAAGAATTTAATTTTGGTTTCTAAATTATTTATGGGTGGATATTCTATTTCTTTTAATGACAAAGTTGTTATAAAAAGGAATAGGGAGATTATCTATTCTGGTGCATTGATAGGAAATTTGTATACACTCGAACCAAAAGCTCCCACGATGCAAATAGAAGTTAATAACTCATCTTCTAATTCCAATAAGAGAAAAGAACCTTCGAAGATGAACCAAACATATTTTTGGCATCTTAGGCTTGGTCATATTAACCTAAGCAGAATTCAAAGGTTGATAGCTGATGGACCTCTGGGTTCATTAGTGGTGAAAGATTTCCCAACCTACGAATCTTGCTTGGAGGGTAAAATGACCAAGAGGCCTTTTAAGGACAAGGGGTATAGAGCCAAAGGTGTGTTGGAATTAGTTCATTCTGATTTGTGTGGTCCTATGTTTATCCAGGCTAGAGGTGAATCATAAGCGCAAGCGGAATACTAATAAACAAGCAAACAAAACAACATATGCAAAGATAAACAATGCTAACTCAATATGTAATGTGGTTCACGACTACGCCGCTAATCCACGGTCTCCGATTCGTCCAAGGTGAATCACTCCTTTGCCAAATCCACTAGATCTCTCCTTTGCACAAAGATAGGTGGAGGTAACCACTTTTACACAAGGATCACTCTTCTATAATAGAATGAAGATTAGCACAAGTAGAAGAGTGGAAAAACATTTAGGGCACTTTGGGAGCTGCTTAAAATAGAAGCATTAACCTCCCAAAGCCCAACACCCTCTCTTTTTATAGAGATGGCTGATTTCTTCCCGTTGGCCGCCACTACCGATCACGCTCTTGGCGCCGCACTACAACGACCTCAACATGCCGGATCCTCGACCGCTGTAGTCCAACGGATCTTGCAATGATCGATGTAACCATCGGGCCGATCGCTGCCGCTTCAGAGTCGATCGCCGCCTGGCCACGAGGTTCTTCTGCGCTCGCGATTTTCCTCGGCAATGATCGCTATTCCATGGCAATGATCGCAGTATAAACTCATCAGTCGGATACTAGTCGAACCCCGTTCGACTCATGGCAGTCGACTGCCATTTCATGGTAGTCGACTGGTGCCATGTGAAACTCAAACTTAACATTTGTTTGAGCTTTCGGCGGTCGGGTAAACCTCAACCCTTGCGGTCGAGCCTCCGACACTCACCCATTCAGCCAAGTTCACCTAATGAGCTACTTACAATTCACTCATTCTCTCATCTTACTCAAAGTCCCTCGCCGAAGCTCTCTTCGTTCGTGACCACGTTCCTCGGCAGCATCAGGCGCACGACTCTGTAATGCTCCATCGCGTCTCTTGCCTTCGAAGTCTGCTTCCTTAGCTTTGCTTCAAGTCATCTCGTCCGGCGGTCCCTCGGCAGCATCAAGTGCACGACTCTACAATGCTCCTTCTCTGACTCAAGCATGATATTGTGAGTGGTGAACCCGCCAAAGCTTCATGTGTGAATTACTAAGTCATGTACGACTTCAACGCACATATCAAATCACAATAACAAACTAACTTAAACCCTTTGCCACACACATCATAACCATATCACGGTTTGATTGCCCAAACAATCTCCCCCTTTTTGATGTGTGGCAATCCGTTTAAGTTAGGTAAAAACATTTGATAAAATATTAAGAAAGGAAAGCATGTAAATAACATGATTAGCAACTCTCCCCCTTAATACATGAAACTCCCCCTAAATGCATTACCCCTTTACTTAAACATATATCTTTCTCCCCCTTTGACACCATCAAAAAGATTAAACAAAGTTTATATATCATGGCATCAAGTCTAGAGAGAAACAAAACTAAAAACCAATCAAAAAAGCTGATAAAATCAGGTTACTGTGCTTGTTCACAGTCCATCAGTCGACTGCTATCAGTATGGCAGTCGACTAGCACAAAGAAATCAAGTTTTCTGATTTTCTATACGAAATTCAAAAATGCACTATAAATTCCAGAAAATTCAAAAAAAAAGTAAAATTTGGGGAACACATTTCTTTTAGGGTTCTTTATCAATGAAAAATAATTTTCCATGAAAAATACTTATATTTTCAATGATTTTCCAAAAATCCAAAAGCTTCAAAAACAACTAGTGTTTTGATCAAGTTTGTATCCATTTTAACACCTAGATTTACTTTGGATTGTTTCAAAACATGAACACACAGATTTTAAAGTAAGAAATTATTTTGAAAATATATGAAATATCCAACCATGATCTTTGGGCAATATGTCTATGAATTAAACATAAGTCTTCCCCATGATTGGTCTATTATTGCTATTTGATACCTTAAATGACCATCTAAATGTCATAGGCATTAGTGGACATTTGTATCATCCTAACATCTCACTCATGCTATGTTTTCAATCAAGGTAACCTATGGTGAGTGTGAGATGTATCCTAAAGGTATTTGTATATACTTAACCATCATTTTCATGCAATTCTATACAAGGTTAAGTATCATCCTACTATCCCACATGATCATAAAGACATATATGAATTAATTTAACATTATGATCATGAGACAAATGTATTCATCAAATTGTGATCATGCATTAGGTATTATATCATTATAAAAAGGCAAATATCACCTAAAGCATGATTTATCTATTTATAGGTGCATTATCTTAACCTAACACTATTTCAAAAATATTGTCCCGCCATCCTAAGTCAACCAAAAATATGATATAGGTAAATTGCATATGGTTGACTACCCTAGGGTTTTCCTAACCCTTTAGGATGGATTTAGGAATCCAAAATAAGTTCTTTCCTATTGGGTTCACTAAATACTTCTTAGGGATCCATTTTCTAGCTATTACCTTCTTTTTGTCTTGACCCCTAGCAATTAAACATTTATAGGCCTTTTCATTTTTCTTTTCCTTATATCTTCGGTCTTTCTTGTTGAAACTAGCTCTTTGGCTCCCAATTATCATGTTCAATGTATTTGAGTCAATTGCAAACTTTTCTAGGGCTTTGGTCAAATGATCTACCTTTTCCCTCAAAGCCCTATTTTCATCCATACATGCATCACTAACATTAAATGGCATATATTCATGTGAGAATGCATCATTTAAGCTAGAATAAATATTATCATTTACATTTAAGCATGCTTTTTCTAATTTTTCTTCTAAGTCCTTAATTTGATCTAGAATGCATTTATTTTTCTTTTTGGCTCAAAATAGATCCTTAGTAAGAGTAGAAATCATGGAAACTATTTTACTTGGTGAAAGGTTCGTTACCATAGTTTCCATGTCCTCTTCTTCTTCGGATGAGGATGGTGAAGAAGCTCCCCCTTCACTCGAGCTCTCCTCACTTGTGCTTGATCCTTCACTTTCGGAGGAGGATGAGTCTAGATCGTCAAAAGCCATTAATGCCAAATTTGTGACAAAGGCATTTTCTTCCTCGGATGATGATGATGATGAGGAAGAAGGGTCATCCCAAGTCCTTGCCTTTAGTGCCTTTGCCTTTCCCTTTTCTTTGGCTTTCTTCTCTTCTTCTTTCTTCTTGCTCCCCTTTTTCTCCTTCTTTTCTTCCTTCTTTCTCTTCTCTCTTTTCTCTTGTTCAAGAGGGGACAATTATCCCTTATATGTCCTTCCCTTTGACAATTGTAGCAAATAACCTTCCCCCTTGGTCTTCTCCTCCTATCATTAGATTTATTAAATTTAAAACCTTTTAATGCACGCCTTACCCTCCTTACCATATAGGCTTCTTCTGTGCTATCCATGGAGGAGGAGGAGGATGCTTCGTCGGAGGAGGAGGGAGTCTCCATCTTCTTCTTCCCTTTGTTGGCCATCAAGGCTACTCCTCTTGAAGGTTGAAACCTTGTCTCTTCTACTATTCCTTCAAGCCTTGTTTCGTGGAGCTCCATTGTTGAGAAGAACTCCTCCAAGGTGCTCACTTCTAAATTCTTGGACATGTAGAAGGAGTCCACCATTGAGCTCCATTTCGATGACCGAGGAAAAGCATCAATTGCTTTCATGAGCATATCCCAGTTCGAAAGTCTTTCTCCTACATTTGTTAGTCCAATCAAAATTTCTTTAAACCTAGAATGCAATGATGTTACCTTTGTTGGATTTTTTCGAGCCGTAAAAACTGCTTTTTGCATTGCGAAAACCTCGGAAACCCTGGCCACGGATCCATGCGAAGATGTATTAGAACAAAAACATGTATGTGTTTATATAAAACCCTAGATCTACCTTAGATCTACATGATAAGGATGTTACCCTCAATGTGACGCCCTTCACAAATCCCGCTCATCCAAAAGGTTCGTCGGAACTCGAGAGTGTCAAGTGCACACTCCTCTATTGGTATCCACACAAGCAATAGGTGGAGAAAACACACCCTTGAGTGTGCTAGCACTCTATGGATGGTTCGGCCAAGGAGGTTGGGAGAGGGAGAGAGCTTGAGGGAAGTTGATCCAAGGTTGAAGATGAAGTTATGTAACTTCCCAAAATCAATTCCCATATCTAATGGGGTTGGCCGGCCACTTCATGGAGAGGGGGTTACATGCATGCATGTAACTCCCATGACCCTTGGTCTCCCTCATGAGGTGGCACCACATGACAAAGTCAATGATGATGTGGAGCATCATCATTGGTCGGCCATGCCAAGTCATCATCATGACATGGCATTTGGTCAAGTCAAACTTGACCTTTCATCTTCCCTCTCAAGTCAAGTCAAACTTGACCTCTTATCTCCCATGGTTGATCAAATCTAACCATTTGATTCAAGTCAATTTAATTTAATGAATCTCTATTCATTTAATTTAAATTTATTTGATGAATCAAATCTAAATTAGACTCATTCAACACTTGAATCAACTTGAGTCTAACTCAATTAGTCTAATTTGGATTACTCTTAATCCAATTTGGTTCATCCCATGAACCTAATCCTCATGGTTCATCATATGAACCTAATCTCCATCTAATTGCTCTTATGTGTGTGACCCTATAGGTTCTTGTAACGTTGGCAATGTCCCTAAACCGATTTAGGAACATAAGCAATGAGAGGTATCTAGCAACACATCATTGCTACCGAAGTTACAAGAATGTTGAGCTCCAACATCACCTTTGTGACTACTAATTGTGACTCTCACAATATGTAACAATGTCCCTCTATCCTTGACATCTAGATTGACCAATCGAGGCATAGACCATGTCATCCTCGGTACAATCTAAATCTTGAACTCCAAGTAGACTCACTCTAATCAAATGAGCTCAATATCTCATATTGACTCATTTGGGCATAGCCATGCACTTCGCGGTCTCACTCTATCAAGAATATCGATGTCACTCCCATCATATAAGAGGGATAGATCTCATCTATATCACTCACATCCCTCCGCATAATTTGTTGCATACCCAGTAATCGCCTTTATAGTCCACCCATTAACGGATGACGTATGACGAAGCCAAAGTATGCAACTCCTTATGTAGGGAACCATGGTGACTTCAGGTCTAAGGACTAATAGTCATACTAATAGCCACATGAGAAATTATATGACACTCATATAACGATCCATGATACTTTCTCATGGTGGGTCATTCAGTATACATTCTCCAATGCATACCCATGTGTCAACTTGATATCTCATATCCATGACTTGTGAGATCAAGTCATCATGTTGACCTACATGCTAGTCTCTACGCATTAACATTGTCCCTGAATGTTAATACTCGACTAGGAATGATTAAGAGTAGTATTATCTATATCATCTCATTATCGATTCAACCAATCGATTGATATAGATAAGAACCTACTACTCAAGGACATTATTATATTTAGTTATTTGGCACCAATACAAGTAAATATAATAACCAGGCCTTTATAAATAGGAATATGATACAATAAAGTCCATACAACAATCATCACATGATTGGCTCTAAGGCTTTCACTAACAATCTCCCACTAGCACTAGTGTCAATCACCGTAGTATCTAATACCCAATGACCTAGTGTGACCATCATGTTTTTCTATGTCAAAGCCTTGGTCAAGGGATTTGCGATGTTAGCCTCTGTGGGTACTCTGCAAATCTTCACATCTCCTCTATCGATAATCTCTCGAATGAGATGGAAGCGTCGTAGTATGTGTTTGGTCCGGTGGTGTGAGCGAGGTTCCTTATCCTATGCAATCACTCCATTGTTGTCACAATAGAGCTCTATAGGATCTACAATGCCAAGCTCAGTAATGAACTTGCGGATCCAAACTGCCTCCTTTGCTGCCTCAGATGCAGCGATATACTCGGCTTCTGTTGTAGAATCAGCAACTATGTCCTGCTTCGAACTCTTCCATCTCACAGCGCCACCATTCAAGCAAAACACGAACCCTGACTGCGATCTATAATCATCCTGGTCAGTTTGGAAGCTAGCATCGCTGTAACCCTTTACAGCTAGCTCCTTATCGCCTCCAAATATCAAGAAATATTCTTTAGTCCTTCTCAAGTACTTAAGAATATTATTGACTGCTATCCAGTGACGCTCACCTGGATCTGACTGGTATCTACTCGTCATGCTCAAAGCATAGGAGACATCAGGATGAGTACACGGCATGGCGTACATGATAGATCCTATAGTAGATGCGTAAGGGATCTTATCCATGCGGTCTCTCTCCTCTCTAGAAGAGGGACTTTGAGTCTTCGAAAGACTCACACCATGTGACATCGACAGAAGTCCCTTCTTGAAATTCTACATGGCAAACCGTAGTAATACCGTGTCAATGTATGTACTCTGACTTAGGCCAAGCAATCTCTTAGATCTATCTCTATAGATCTTGATGCCTAGAATACATGCTGCTTCACCTAAGTCCTTCATTGAGAAGCACGTCCCCAGCCAAGTCTTCACAGACTGTAGTGAAGGGATGTCATTCCCAATGAGCAGTATGTCATCCACATATAATACAAGGAAGATAACTGTGTTCCCATTAACCCTCTTATAGACACAAGGTTCATCTCCATTCTTGATGAAACCAAACTGTTTGATCGCATCATCGAATCGAAGATTCCAGCTCTGAGAAGCTTGCTTTAGCCCATAAATGGACCTTTGCAGCTTGCATACCTTCCCAGTATGTTGTGGATCTACAAAACCCTCAGGTTGTGTCATGTACACATCCTCGAGTAAGTTTCCATTCAAAAACGCAGTTTTGACATCCATCTTCCAGATCACATAATCATGGTATGCTGCAATAGCAAGCAAGATCCGAATGGACTTAAACATCGCCACTGGAGAAAAAGTTTCATCATAGTCAATACCATGTATTTTCTTGAAACCTTTAGCCACCAATCGACCCTTATAGGTATGCGTAAGTCCTTCCATATCAGTCTTTCTCCTAAAGACCCACTTACACCCAATGGGTTTGACCCCTTCAGGTGGATCAACCAAAGTCCATACTTGGTTGGTGTACATGGATTCCATCTCGGATCTCATGGCCTCTAGCAATTTCTCAGAATCTGGGCTCATCACAGCTTCCTGATAGGAGGTAGACTCATTCTCAATGAGCATAACGTCATCATAGTCAGATAAGAGAAATGAGTATCTCTCAGGATGACAACGTACCCTATCAGACCTACGAAGAGGTAGGTCTACCTAAACAGGTGGTTGTTCCACAACTCCTTGTGCAACAACCTCATCACCCACAACACTTTGTGGTTCCTATTCAACCTCCATCAAGGCCTCAGTGCTATGGTCCTTATCTAGAATTTCTTCAAGATTGAAGGTACTCCCACTAGTTTTTCTAGAAACAAAATCCCTTTCTAGAAAAACTTCTAGAAAAACTCCAATCTTTGCCACAAACACTTTGTGCTGACTGGGAATGTAGAAGTAATATCCCTTTGTATCCTTGGGATATCCAATAAAATAGCACCTATCGAATTTGGGTCCCAGTTTGTCAAAGACTTAACGTCGAACATAAGCCTCACAACCCCATATCCTCATGAAAGACATCTTGGGATTTCTCCCTATCCATATCATATATGGTGTCTTTATGACAGCCTTGGATGGTACACGGTTAAGGGTAAAGACTGCTGTGTCTAGAGCATATCCCCAAAAGGATATAGGAAGATCTATGTGACTCATCATAGATCGTACCATATCTAATAGGGTACGATTCATCCTTTTGGATACACCATTCTACTGTGGTGTTCCAGGAGGAGTGAGTTGGGATAGAATCCCACACTCAGCTAGATAGTCACGAAACTCATGGCTAAGGTATTCACCACCTCGATCTGATCGAAGTATCTTAATACTCTTGCCAAGATGGTTTTGTACTTCATTCTTGAATTCTTTGAACTTTTCAAAGGATTCTGATTTATGCGTCATAAGATACACATAACCATATCTATTGAAGTCATCAGTAAATGTAATGAAGTACCTGTAACCACCTCTAGCAGAAACATTGAAAGGACCACATACATCACTATGTATAAGTTCTAACAAATCTGTTGCTCTTTCATTGTGTCCACTAAAGGGAGTCTTGGTCATCTTGCCTAAAAGGCAAGACTCGCATGTCTCATATGATTCAAAATCAAATGAGTCTAGCAGCCCATCCTTATGGACCTGAGATAAGCGACTCTCATTTATGTGACCTAAGCGACAATGCCAGAGATAGGTTTGGTTCAACTCATTTGACTTGAACCTCTTGGTACTTATGTTATAGATAGGTCTCTCTAAGTCTAGAAAGTAGAGTCCGTTCATTAGAGGTGCACTACAATAGAACATATCATTTAAATAAACTGAACAACATTTGTTCTTTATTATAAATGAAAATCCTTTCTTGTCCAAAAAAGAAATTGAAATGATGTTCTTAGTTAAGGAAGGCACATAACAACATTCATCTAATTCTAGTACAAGCCCAGAGGGCAGAGATAGATCATAATTTCCTACAGCAACAGCAGCAACCCTTGCTCCATTGCCTACTCGTAGGTCCACTTCGCCCTTTGTCAATGCTCTGCTATTTCTCAGCGCCTGCACATTGGTACAAATGTGAGATGCACATCCGGTATCTAATACCCATGATGAAGAAATAGATAGATTGACTTCTATAACATTTATACCTGAAGTAGAAGTCTCACTTCTTTTCTTCTTAAGATCTTCCAGGTAAGCTTTGTAGTTACGCTTCCAGTGTCCAGCTTCCTTGCAGTGGAAGCAAGCCCCTTCCTTGGCTACCCCTCCTTTGGGTTTAAGTTCTTTGCCTTTGCCCTTGGCTTGGGACTTTCCCTTACCTTTAGGCTTGCCCTTGCCTTTCTTCTTGTGCACCATCAAAATGGTGTCAGATTTTCCCTTCTTAAGGTTAAGCTCAGCAGTTCTCAACATGCTGAGCATCTCAGGCAGTGGCTTATCAATTTCATTCATGTTATAATTCATGATAAATTGATTGTAGGCTTGTGGCAAAGATTGCAAGATTAGGTCAGTGGCCAGCTCTTGGCCAAGCGGGAATCCTAGCCTTTGTAAGTTTTCTACGTACCCAATCATCTTGAGTACATATGGACCTACGGGAGTCCCATCTTGCATTTTGGACCCAAATAATGCCTTAGATACTTCATATCTCTCATGCCTTGCTTGTCCTTGATATAGTTGACGAAGATGTCCAACCATATCATAAGCATTCATTAACTCATGTTGCTTCTGAAGCTCAGAGTTCATGGTCACGAGCATTAGACATGACACATCTAATGCATCATCTTGATGCTTCTTGTAAGCATCTTTGTCAGCTCGCGAGGCAGTGGCAGGAGGTGCCTTCGGAATGGGCTGCTCTAGGACGTATAGCTTCCTTTCTTGGGTGAGAACAATTCTCAGATTCCTGTACCAGTCCAGGAAATTTTCTCTATTGAGCTTGTCCTTGTCAAGGACAGAATGCAGAGAGAGAGTGTTCGTGTTTGTCGACATAGTTATCTACAACATACAATGCAAAGAATTAATATCATATTCCTTTTATCATTTAATTAGGCCTTTAATCAAATGATGCTCCTACTGAATTATAGGAATTTTGTAGAATCGAGTTATGGATGTGGTCAAACCACATTACTAGATTCATACAAACTATCTATAATTCTTGCAGGACAAGATCCACATCATACTAAGCCTTGAGTTAGCTTTGGCTAAATTGCCCAAGACTTAGTACGATCAGTGGGTAACACATTACCGATTACATCTCTATGCAACTCTTGTTTATAGGATCAAGACCCACATTTACAAAAGACCTTGAGTTAGCTTTGGCTAAATCACCCAAGATTTAGTGTAAATGTGATCTTAACCTATCTTTCCAACGATTGGAATATGCCTATAGTTCTACTCGATCCAATTGAGTTAACTAGTTTTGCTCAATCTAATTGAGCTTACTCTAACCCAAGCGTGATAGGCGGGACCAAGATTGTCCCTCCGCACCCTACCAAGATAATATGCGTTGCTCTGCTTTGGCAGATTCAACAACAACAAATGATCGAGGTAGTGATGGGTATCAAGGCTCGGTAGGCATTTTCGAGTTGATTCGATTATGATCTAATCTAATCGTAATGTGTATCTTATACGCATTTAGGCCTTTATTATCCTATATTAACATGCATCACATACATACAATCATTATTCTAGCATGCATCATATACATACAAGAAAATTATCCTAGCATGCATCATATACATACAAGCATTATTCTACTAGCATGCATCACATACATACAAGCAAAATCAAATATATATATATATATACCAACATATATATACTTATATTTAACTGTGATGTAGTCATGGCCCTACTACAATCTTCTCAAGCCAATGAGAAGATCGGACGATCAACCTAAGGCTAGCGGCTTCTCCAAGCGCTTCCTTTGACAGCCATGTGTCGTCGACACCCTTCTCGTAACCTCGTCTTCAAGTGGATTTTCCACCGCTCCATTTTGTACATTACAAATATGAAACTCGAGTTACATTCGAGTCTAAAACTATTTACAACTAGAATATCATAAGGAGAGGTACGACACACAGGTTGCATACACTATACAACACGCACAACAACAAAAATGGGACGCAGGCCGTATTATGAATTACAACACATCATCCAATAAAATTGGGGTCATTGGGTCATGACAATCACAGAATTATACATAATTCTAAATTATGTATTTTTACAGAAATTTTTTATAATTTTTCCTATTTTTTTTCAATTTTATGAGTCACCTCCCCGTAACGGTCCCGCTAAGCGGTTTCCGGGCGCGATCGCGGGACAAGGCCCCTTTTGGGGATCGGGGCAGCGCCCCTACTCGCAAAATAAACTTTGCGAGTATCCCTACAATGATCTTACAGCAACTTAAGTCGCTGTCCCAAAAACCTAAAGCGAGAACTCACCGTTTCGGAGAGTTTTTCTCGACGGTTGAAGCCTACAAGTGTCCCAACACTCGTTGCTTCGATTCTTCGAGAAAAATACCCAAAAATTCTATAAAAATAAGAAATTTACAGAAACATATAAATCTGTAATTTTTATATCTAATACAAAAATTACAAAAACGAAACACATACATGCTTCGCACGTGGCTCTGATACCACTGTTGGGTTTTTCCGAGCCGCAAAAACCGCTTTTTGCGTTGCGGAAACCTCGGAAACCCCGGCCACGGATCCGTGCGAAGATATATTAGAACAAAAATATGTATGTGTTTATATAAAACCCTAGATCTACCTTAGATCTACATGATAAGGACATTACCCTCGATGCGACACCCTTCGCAAATCTCGCTCGTCCAAAAGGTTCGCCGGAACTCGAGAGTGTCAAGTGCAAACTCCTCTATTGGTATCCACACAAGCAATAGGTGGAGAAAACACACCCTTGAGTGTGCTAGCACCTATGGATGGTTCGGCCAAGGAGGTTGGGAGAGGGAGAGAGCTTGAGGGAAGTTGATCCAAGGTTGAAGATGAAGTTATGTAACTTCCCAAAATCAATTCCCACATCTAATGGGGTTGGCCGGCCACTTCATGGAGAGGGGGTTACATGCATGCATGTAACTCCCATGACCCTTGGTCTCCCTCACGAGGTGGCACCACATGACAAAGTCAATGATGATGTGGAGCATCATCATTGGCCGGCCAAGCCAAGTCATCATCATGACATGACATTTGGTTAAGTCAAATTTGACCTTTCATCTTCCCTTTCAAGTAAAGTCAAACTTGACCTCTTATCTCCCATGGTTGATCAAATCCAACCATTTGATTCAAGTCAATTTAATTTAATGAATCTCTATTCATTTAATTTAAATTTATTTGATGAATCAAATCTAAATTAGACTCATTCAACACTTGAATCAACTTGAGTCTAACTCAATTAGTCTAATTTGGATTACTCTTAATCCAATTTGGTTCATCCCATGAACCTAATCCTCATGGTTCATCATATGAACCTAATCTCCATCTAATTGCTCTTATGTGTGTGACCCTATAGGTTCTTGTAACGTTGGCAATGTCCCTAAACCGATTTAGGAACATAAGCAATGAGAGGTATCTAGCAACACATCATTGCTACCCAAGTTACAAGAATGTTGAGCTCCAACATCACCTTAGTGACTACTAATTGTGACTCTCACAATATGTGACAATGTCCCTCTATCCTTGACATCTAGATTGACCAATCGAGGCATAGACCATGTCATCCTCGGTACAATCTAAATTTTGAACTCCAAGTAGACTCACTCTAATCAAATGAGCTCAATATCTCATATTGACTCATTTGGGCATGGCCATGCACTTCGTGGTCTCACTTTATCAAGAATATCGATGTCATTCCCATCATATAGGAGGGATAGATCTCATCTACATCACTCACATCCCTCCGCATAATTTGTTGCATACCCAGTAATCGCCTTTATAGTCCACCGATTTACGGGTGACGTATAACGAAGCCAAAGTATGCAACTCCTTATGTAGGGAACCATGGTGACTTCATGTCTAAGGACTAATAGTCATACTAATATCCACATGAGAAAGTATATGACACTCATATAACGATCCATGATACTTTCTCATGGCGGGTCATTCAGTATACATTCTCCAATGCATACCCATGTGTCAACTTGATATCTCATATCCATAACTTGTGAGATCAAGTCATCATGTTGACCTACATGGTAGTCTCTACGCATTAACATTGTCCTTGAATGTTAATACTCAACTAGGAATGATTAAGAGTAGTGTTCTCTATATCATCTCATTATCGATTCAACCAATCGATTGATATAGATAAGAACCTACTACTCAAGGACATTATTATATTTAGTTATTTGGCACCAATACAAGTAAATATAATAACCATGCCTTTATAAATAGGAATATGATACAATAAAGTCCATACAACAATCATCACATGATTGACTCTAGGGCTTTCACTAACAACCTTTTCTCCCTTTTCTAATTTGATGTTTGATAGTTGGGAGCGGTGGAGGTCTCTTCTTGCAAGATTGGCCTCTGAAGTGCCTTCATGAAGCTCTACTAGCTTCTCCCACATCTCCTTGGCACTTGCACACTCCCCTATCCTATTCACTTCTTGTTGGGGGAGTACATTGTAGAGGTGGTGCTTGGCCTTTGAATTCGCCAAGTACTCCTCTCTTTGTCTTTTATTCCATCTTGATTTCTCCAATGGCTCCCCTTCTTCATTCCTAGGCATTTCGAAACCGTTTTCCATAATTAAAAGAATTTCGAAATCGATTTCGAAAAATACCTCCATTCTCTTTTTCCACCAAGAGAATTCGACTTTAAACTTTGGTGGATGAATGTTCGTGCCGACCATTCTTGAATGTGCTTGTTATGGCAGTTAGTCCTCGACAAGCTTTTCTTGGCTCTGATACCACTTGTAGGGGATCGATCAGTGTGTATTGGCAAGCTAGAGGGGGGTGAATAGCCCTCTTTAGTTCGATGGTGAAATTTGCTCGTCTACAAAATCGTTAGCGCAAGCAGAATACTAATAAACAAGCAAATAAAACAACAAATGGAAAGATAAACAATGATAACACAATATGTAATGTGGTTCATGGCTACACCTCTAATCCACGGTCCCCGATTCGTCCAAGGTGAATCACTCCTTTGCCAAATCCACTAGATCTCTCCTTTACACAAAGCTAGGTGGAGGTAACCTCTTTTACACAAAGATCACTCTTCTACAATAGAATGAAGATTAGCACAAGTAGAAGAGTGGAAAAATGTTTAGGGCACTTTGGGAGCTGTTTAGAATAGAAGCATTAGCCTCTCAAAGCCCAACACCCTCTCTTTTTATAGAGAGGGCTGATTTCTTCCCGTTGGCCGCCACCAGTCGATTGCTGCCCTTGGCAGCCGACTGCCACCACTATAATAGCCTCCAAACATGTCGGATCCTGACCGTTGTAGTCCAACAGATCCCTTGGCAGTCGACTGATGTAACCATCAGCCGATCGTCACTCCGTAGTCGACCGCTACCGCCACGAGGTTCTATTCTCGCGATTTCCGCGCCGACCGCCATTCACGGTAGTCGATCGCTGGGCCATAAACTCATCAGTCGGATACCAGTCGACGTTCGACTCAAAGCAGTTGACTTCCATTTCATGACAGTCGACTGGTGCCATGTGAAACTCAAACTTAACATTTGCTTGTGGTTCCGGCGGTCGGGTAAACCTCAACCCTTACGGTCGAGCCTCCGACACTCAGCCATTCGGCCAAGTTCACCTAATGAGCTACTTACATTTCACTCATTCTCTCATCTCACTCGAAGTCCCGCGCCGAAGCTCTCTTCGTTCGCGGCCACGTCCCTCGGCAGCATCAGGCGCACAACTCTGCAATGCTCCTTCTCATCTCTTGCCTTCGAAGTCTGCTTCCTTGGCTTCGCTTTAAGTCATCTTGTCCAGTGGTCCCTTGGCAGCATCAAGCACACGACTCTGCAATGCTCCTTCTCCGACTCAAGAACGAGGTTGTGAGTGGTGAACCCGCCAAAGCTTCATTTGCGAATTACAATAAAATCACAATAACAAACTAACTTAAACCCTTTGCTACACACATCAAAACCATATCACGGGTTGATTGCCCTAACATTTACTTGATGCGTCGCAAGTCTGAATCCTTTGACAGGTTCAAAGAATTCAAGGCTAATGTGGAGAAACATCAAGGTAAAAGTATCAAGACACTATGATCTGATCCTGGTAGTGAGTACCTCTTGGGAGAGTTTAGGAATTACCTATTAGAGGCTGGGATTCAATCCCAATTGTCTGCACCTGGCACACCCCAGAAGAATCGTGTAGCAGAGCGAAGGAATAGGACTCTTATGGAGATAGTTAGATCGATGATGAGTTATTCTGAGTTGCCAGATTCGTTCTACGGATATGCTCTAGATACGGTAGTGTATATTCTAAACTTGGTACCATCTAAATCAGTGCCTTCTACTCCCACAGAATTATGGACTGGGCGAAAGCCTAGTCTAAGACATATTCAGATTTGGGTGAGTCCAGCACATATGCTGAAGGCAGATGCTGATAAGTGGGAATCTCGTACAGAAGTGCACATGTTCATTGGCTATCCTAGAGAACGAAAGGTGGTTTGTTTTATAGTCCTAAAGATCAGAGGGTGATCGTTAGCACGAACGCCAGATTTCTAGAGGAAGACTATGTGATGAACCACAAGCCCATGAGTAAGATTGTTCTGAAGGAATTAAAAGGGGAAGTCACTTCTTTAGTACCACTGGTATAAGAGGATATACCACAAGTCACTGCACCGCGTGTCACAGAGGATACACAGGTGATACCTCATCGTAGTAGGAGGGTTGTTAGATAGGCTGATAGATTCATGTTCTTGGGAGAATCTTCTAATTTGGTCCCTTGCGAACATGAACCTAATCCCTAGACATATGACGAGGCAATCCAAGATAAAGATGCGGTATCTTGGCAAAGTGCAATGAATACTGAGATTGAATCTATGGATTCAAATCAGTTCTGGGAGCTAGTAGAACCACCCGATGGTGTAAAAACCATTGGATGCAAGTTGATCTACAAAAGAAAGAGAGGAATAGACGGGAAGGTTGAGACCTTCAAAGCGAGGCTTATTGCAAAGGGGTATACTTGGAAAGAGGGTATCGATTATGAGGAAACCTTTTCGCCGGTAGCCATGCTTAAGTATATCTGGATTCTCTTATGTATGTTGGTGCAATCGGCCCAGGTCATGATTGACCAGGACTCGAGTTTGACTCGAGTGATGTTTTGATGTTTCGACAAAAACATATGACAATGTAATTGTCATGGGAAAGTCCAAGTCTTGAGTACTTGGCACATGAAAAGTCCAACATGGGTTGGCAAGGGAAAGTCCAAGCATGGGTCTTGGCATGGAAAGTCCAAGCATGGGTCTTGGCATAAAAAGTCGAACATGGGTTGGCAAGGCAAAGTCCAAGCTTGAGTCTTGGCATTTGAGAAGTCCAAGGGTTTGATATTGGCGGCGTAAAGTCCAAGCGGGAGTCTTGGCAGCATAAGTCCAATGGTTGGCGGCGTAAAGTCAAAGCAGAGTCTTGGCGGCATAAGTCCAATGTGTCTTGGCGGTGTAGACACCGTTAGCATGACATAGCCGATGGAAGCACTTGAAGGCTAGCGCGATGGATGAACAAGTCATGGATGACTTGGAGGGATCCGAGAGGCGTGAGGCTGATGGAGGTGGCTAGAAGGCTTAGGTCTAGGCTAAGGGTGGTCTAGCAAGTATGGGGGAACCATACTTGGGCTAAAACCTCGGTGCCATGTGGCGGTGGACCGAGTCAACTAGGGTTTGACTACGGGAAGTGGCCTGCAATAGGTGGGTAGTCGATCGATGAGCCAGCAATGGCCCGATCGTGTGATCCGATCGGTGCTCGAGAAATCGGCCAAAGAATGGAGTCGAGACTCGACTGGTCGACTGAGGAATCCATCAGTCGACTGATGGGTATGATCAGTCGACTGATGGTAGATCCGTTGGACTTATCCAGCGTGGATCTAGCCATTGTCTCACGACAACAGTGGCATCAGTCGACTGATGGTCCCGATCAGTCGACTGATCGAAATTTCCAACACAGGTTGAAGCTTTATAAAGAGCTCATGATGGAGGAAATTGTCATGGTTCTTTTAGGCGATTTGGAGCGACTTACTGCTGCAATTCAAGGTCTCCAAGTGCTACTCGATCAACCTAGCGATCAAGCATTCAAGAGCATTTGTAAAGTGTTTTTCTTTACTAGTCTTGCTTTGTATTTCATTGTATTTGCTTGTAGCTTTTGATTATTATTGTAATCATCTTGTACGAGGTTTCTCTGCCTCCGAATTGTTCCGAGAAGGAGTGTTTTTATAGTGGTGTGTGATTGGGATCACTAGGGTTCGTACGAACCCGATCCGTGGAGTAGGAACCATGCGGTTCCGAACCATGTTAAACAATTGTGTTCGTGTGTGATTGTTTATTTCGTTATTGCTTTCATTACTATTCCACTACGTACTAACGAAATTGTAGAGACGATCACGATCGAATTCCATCAATGAACGAACACGCGTTATTCACCCCCCCTCTAGCGGGCGCACAGGTCCTAACAAGTGGTATCAGAGCCTGAGGCTCTTCTACGGACTAACCGCCGAGAGCTAAGACAAAAGGCTAGAGGGTGAAGATGGAAGAACCATTTGGATGGGATATCAACTCCCCAATTCCCTATTCCTTCTATGGACAAGAAGGATTTCGACAATGGAAGGTGAGAATTGAGGACTTCCTAAAGATGAGAGACCTTGAGGAGTGGTCCGCTTTGATGGAAGGATTTGAATATCCTAAGGGACCAAAGAGAGGGTTTCTCAAGAAGAAGAAATGGAGTGAGGAGCAACTCCGATAATTCAATAAAAACAAGAAGGTAGTCAAACTCATTTTTGATTTAATTCCTAATGACCTCTTGTGTAGCCTAAGTGACTGTGGGGATTGTAAAGACGCCAAGGAGGTATGGAACAAATTGACAAAATTCCATGAAGAGCCTCATTCAATCCAAGAAGACAAGGAGGATGAAGAAGAGAGCTCATCCTCAAGTGAAAGTGAGGAATCAGAAGTTGAGATGGAGTTAACTTCCGGATTGGAGAAAGAAGAAGTGGGAGAGGTGGAAGAAGCATCCACCTCTAGGATTGAGGGGGAGAGACCATCCACACCGGAGCCGGAACCAATTCAAGAAGAAGCCTTAATCTTCGGGAGGAATGAAGAATCCACTCCGGCACCCACCGCAAATACCCTAGGTAACTCAAGCAATTTAGGCTTAAATAAAAATCACATAACATGTTTTGAGTGTAGAAAAATCGGGCACTATAAGAGCAAGTGCCCAAAGAAGATTAGGAAAGCTACACTGGCGCCAAAAGTCAAAGATGTCGGTCCCTCAATACAAAAGAGCAAGGAGCAAGTGATTTGCTTCAAATGCCGACTACTGGGATATTACCGGAGTTAATGCCTAAGAGGGAAGAAGAAGGAGCTACACATGTAGGGGGAGCCCCCAAGGCAAACCCTAAGGTATATTTCAATAATGCACCTTCTAAATTTAAAAGTCAAAAGCATGCTAGTAATTTTAATTCTCTTTCAATTCACCATGAAAAGCATGCTAGAGATAAATATTTTTGCTTAGGTGCTAAAAATGTCCACTTAGATAATAAAAAGAAATTTGGGACTAATGTCCCTAAAAATAATTTATCTAAGGACAAAACTAGGTCAAATAACTCAAGACCAATTCTACCTAGGGAATCAATTAAAAAAATAGAGGATCATCTAGGTTTTAATCCCAAGTGGACTAGGCATATGCCTAGGAAGAACCATGCCCATGGTTTAAATCAAAATTCTAAAATTGGGCAATTAGAGTTAGAGAACCAAGCCTTGAGGTCAAGGCTTGAGAAATTGGAAAAGACCCTAAACAAGATACAAAATCAATTTCAAAGGTCTAATGATCAAAGTCAAAGGTCCAAAAGTCAAAGTCAACACCTAGGACCTAAGAGTCAAAAGTCAACCAAGGGTAAAACAGCAATACGTAAATAGCCTAAGGTGGCTTACCATAGTGTTCCATTTGATTATGGGACACAAACTAGGTCTAGGAAGACCAAGGTCAATAGGGAAGTCATCCCTGAGGTTGACCAAAGGTTGTGCCTAGTGGCTAGGGTTTCTAGGAAACCTAGGGTGGCCACTAAGAAGGTTGCAAGGGGAGTTACCCCTAAAGTCAACCTAGGTAAGACCCAAATGACCAAGGCTAATAAGCCTAGGAGGGTGATTAGGAAGGTATCTAGGGAGGTTATCCCTAAGGAATACCTAATTAACCCTAGGAGCTCAAATTGGTTTTGGGTTCCTAAGAGCGTGATTGATTCACGCTAGATGGGGTTAGGGTGTGCCAACCTTGATTGGATGGGTAGTTAACTCAACCATGGCAAAGGTGGCACTTTAGGTTATTTTCAAGGTTATAGTTACCTTGGAAATAAATTTGAATTTTAATCCTAAAAGATTTTAGGATGTGCCAATATTATGTGAGAAGTTTGATAAAATGATCAAATTGGCACAATTTAGGTTTAGAGATTGGTGTGTCATTTTGGGTTTTTGGCACACTTGGGAGAAAAGTAGAAATATGGCAAAATATGATGAATTATATCAAATGGCAATTAATATTAAGATTTAGGTATTATTATACATATATATTTTATATGCCATGCTTTGTTTGCCATATAACATGTCATGACATCATGCTTACTTTTATTCATTGAATATGTCATGTTCATGTTTTAGGATTAAAGAAGAAATAGGCAGACCAATTACTCCCTATGGGTTACACAGATTCCGAATTCTAATCAGATAGGGATAACAGTAAGTCTACCTCAGGTTTTGTGTTTACTTTGGGAGGTGGAGCGATTGTAAGGAGGAGTGTCAAGCAGAAATGCGTGGTGGACTCTACCATGGAAGCAGAGTATGTGGCGGCCTCTGAGGCGGCCAAAGAAGCTGTGTGGCTCAGGAACTTCCTGATGGACTTGGATGTGATTCTTGGTTTGCCCAGAACTATCACAATTTATTGTGATAATAGTGGTGCAGTTGCAAACTCGAAGGAACTATGAGCCCATAAGGCAAGTAAACACATAGAGCGCAAGTACCACCTGATACTAGAAATCGTAAAGAGAGGAGAAGTTGTTGTGGCCAAGATTGCATCAGAGGATAACCTGGCAGATCCTTTCACTAAGGCCCTTCCAGCGAGAGCTTTTGATAGGCATGTGGAGGGAATGAGAATCAGATGTATGGCAGTTTAAGGACAACATAGTCTTTTAGTATAAGTGGGAGATTGTTGGGATGTATACTGAAAAGTCTATCTTTTGTATGAATATATTTATTTTGAAATAAAAATCACATGATCATTGTTTGCATATTTATGGTTATGCATATTCTTCTAATACATTACATTTTAGATAACATGGTGTGTAGTGTCAAATGAGAGATAATGTTATCGGCTCCTTGTAAAGTATAAGTAAAGGCTCACAACCGAGATGACTTTGGACAAACCATTGGTATGGGTGTGGTGTGATTTGGTATTGGTTTGTCTTGACCATAGAATCACACTAATACACTTTATGTGTATTGAGCAGGACCAACATAGAGGTGATTCGATTTATTGCTGACTACATAATCGAATTGGACCTCATATATTATATTGTACATGCTCTTAATCCCGATATAATAACGGGCACATAAACTTAGTATTCATTTCTTTGATTTACCAATGGGCGAGATTTATAGATTAAATCGATAGGCTCGGTAAGTTGGGAAATGATATTATTTATATGGTGTGTCGTTGATATAGGAGGAAACTGTGTCCTATAATTAGGATGATGATGTCCCCTTGAGGTGCTCATAAGGTTCATCATGTAAACCCAGCAGGTGGACATGGTCTGACATGATGATAAGGTTGAGTGGTACTACTCATGGAGTTAGATGTTGATTAATTAATTGTCAGTAAATTAATTAATCGACGGAAATTGGAGATCTTAAACACGAGGAGAAAATGTACAAATAATATATGAAGCCCATATTAACTTATGGGGGTTGGTGAGGTAGATCAATGATAATCCTCTAATGGATTGGATTATCATTAATGGATCAGACTTTATGTGGGCTTGATCCATTGGGTGGCCAAGATCCAACTCCTCCTCATGGTCCCTATTGTAGCCTATTAAAACCTCATGAAGCCTAGATCCAATGGTTGAAAACAAAACTCTAGATCCAACGGTAGAGATTAAATCTCTAGATCCGACGGTTTAGATTAAATCTCTAGATCCGACGATTGAGATTAAATCTTTAGAACCAATGGTGGAGATTAAAACAAGGCTTATCCCTAACTCTATAAAAGGAGGCAAGGGGGTGGGCAGCAAGATGAATTAGAAGTAAGATAGGATTAGGGTTTTGGGCGGCAAGGAGGCTTAGGGTTTTGGGCGGCCACAATTAAGTAAAGAATTTCCTTTCTCTTCTTCTTCTTGTTGGCCGGCGCCCAAGGCTTGCTTCTCCTCCCTTTTCCAGCATCCAAACCTCCTCCTACTCTTCTCCTTGGCCGGTGGAAACAAAGCTTAGGGTCTTCCCTTGGAGCTCTTGGTCGGCATCCATCTCCTTCATCCACTCCTTTGGTCGGCACACACCAAGTTGGTGCTTGGTGGTTGGCGCAAGCAAGGAGAGGAAGAGTTTTGTTATTGATCTTCCTTTGTTCGAAGAGAACAAGGATAGGAAGATTGGTGATCTAGGAGCTTTGACTTTTGGAATATCGTCGCCCACACGACATCCAAAAGGAGGAAGGACATACAATAGAAGATCGAGAGGTATAACGCTTGTCTATTTTCTTTTATAACATGTCTATAATTGTTTTTCAATCATATACATGTTGTGTATTCTGTTTTTATGGTTAAATATACTTGGACCCCGAATACAAACGCAAAAACCGGCCATCCGTACATCGTCTATTCCGCGGCTAATCGTAGAATAGAGGTTGGTTACTTGAACAACAAGTTTGTTCAAGTGACCACTCTAATTGAATAGCACGACGATGAAACGGTAGCTTGGGTAATCCCTCTTGTCAAGGATAAATTTTTTTTTTATCCGGGGACGTAGAAGGGATCGCCATGAACAAGCAACCGAGTTGAAGTGGGAAGGGAAGTTCCCCTACCTTCACTTAATCTCGAGGATATAGGTTGCTTCTCCCAGGCCTTTCATGGAGAATGTTTTGGATAACCAAATTTTGACTGACTGTAAGACAGATATATCATTTCCTATAAGTAATATGTCATCGACATATAATACTAGGAACATGACTGCACTCCCACTAACCTTCTTGTACACACAGGGTTCGTCTGGATTTTGTGAGAAATCAAACCTTTTGATTGTCTCATCAAAACGGATATTCCAGCTCCTCGATGCTTGCTTCAGTCTATATATAGACCGTCAAAGTTTACATATCTTGGTTTTATCAATAGATGTAAAATCCTCGGGTTGTATCATATACACATCCTCGAGTAGGTTTCCATTAAGGAAAGCCGTTTTCACATCCATCTACCATATCTCATAGTCATAATGAGCCGCTATGTCCAGGAGCATCTGAATGGATTTAAGCTTAGCTACTGGTGAATAGGTCTCGTCATTATCAACACCTTGCTTTTGATGATAGCCTTTCGCCACTAATCTAGCCTTATATGTAATAACATTACAATCCATGTCAGTCTTCTTCTTGAAAACCCACTTGCACCCTATAGACTTAATGCCTTCAGTTGGGTCCACCAAGTTCCAAACTTGATTTTCATACATGGAATCCATTTCTGACTTCATGTCTTCAAGCCACTTGTCCCTTTCAGAACTTTTTCATAATTAGTAGGCTCCTCATCATCAATCAGTAACACGTCATTCGATTCACTTATGAGAAATTCATATCTCTCGAGAATGTTGTGTGTTCTACCAAATCTATGAAGATGTGGTGTTACAATAGGTTCAGCCGATGGTTCATCACTATGAGTTATCGATTGAGGTGCTTGATCTAGTATCTCATCAATGTCTATTACAGTCTCATGAACATCCTCAAGTTCAATGTCACTCCCACTATTTTCTTGCAAGAGAAACTTTTTCTCTAGAAACATAGCATACCTTGAAACAAACACCTTTTATTCCACAGGGTGATAGAATTGGTAACCCCTCGTTTCCTTAGGGTATCCAATAAATAGACATTTATCAGACTTAGCATTCAATTTGTCTAATACAGTTCGCTTAACATAAGCAGGACAACCCCATATCTTCAAGTGAGATAGATGAGGTTTCTTACTATTCCATATCTCATATGGAGTAGTAGAGACTACCTTGGTCGGGACTCTATTTAGTAAGTAAACAGTTGTTTGAAGTGCATAGCCCCAAAATGACTTGGGAAGATTCGTATGATTCATCATCGACCTAACCATGTCCAACAAGGTTCAATTTTGCCTCTCAGATACACCATTATGATACGGTGTATACGACGGAGTCCATTGATACAATATACCATTGTCCCTTTGATAGTCCAGAAACTCGACTCAAGTATTCACCACATCGATCAGATCAAAGTATTTTAATACTTTTGCCAAGTTATTTATTTACTTCATTTCTGAATTCTTTGAACTTTTCAAAGGTTTTAGACTTGTGTTTCATCAAGAACACATACCCAAATCGTGAGTGATCATCGATAAAGGTAATGAAGTAGCTATAGCCTCCTAAAGCATGAGTTGACATATGTCCGCATACAATAGTATGGATTAGACCAAGAAACTCTCCCACTGGTTCACCTTTTCAAGTAAAAGGTAACTTAATCATCTTGCCTTTTAAGCATGATTCGCATGTATCGAATGAATCAAATTCAAACGATTCTAGAATTCCACATCAGTGTAATTCGGACATGCATTTCTTGCTTACATGGCCAAGACGACAATGCCACATGTAGGAAACTAATTGATTATCTTTTTGAGCACGCTTGCTTGCTTCGATATTGAAAATGTCACTGGATACGTCTAATGTATATATTCCATTTCATAAAGTTCCAGTCCGATAAAGAACATCATTCAAAGTTATGTAACAACAATTGTTACTAATTGTTAAATAATACCCATTTCTATTTAAGCAGGAAATAGAAACAATATTCTTTATTAACGAAGGAACATAATAGCAATTGTCCAGTTCTAAGACAAGTCCTGTAGGGAGCTTCAACAAATATGTTCCGATGGTGACCGAGCAACCTTTGCTCCATTGCCAACTCGTAAATTTGATTCTCCCTTGACGAGTCTTCTTCTATTCCTTATCCCCTGTATGTCATTATATATATGTGAGCCACACCTAGTATCTAATACCCAAGTGTCTGAGGAAATAGAATGACAATCAATAATGAAGATACTTGAAGAGGATGAGGCATCAGATGCCTTCTTCTTCTTCACAGACTCAAGATAAATCTTAAAGTATCTTCGCCAATGGCCCTCCTTGCCACAAGGATGACAAGTGCCCTTTTGAGCTTGTTCTGTCTTCTAAGCCTTCTTCTTCTTCCCCTTATGTTGTTCCTTTGATTTCCTCTTAGAACCTTTCTTTGAGGAATCAACTAACAATGCTATCTTCTCCTCATGCTTCACAGAAGGCTCCACAGTCTTCAGCATGTTGAGGAGTTCAGGAATGGTGGTTTCAATTTTGTTCATCTGGTAGTTCATCACAAACTGCGAGAAACTCTTGGGAAAATAATGTAGAATTAAGTCAATACTTAATTCATGATCCATCACAAACCCGAGTGTAGCTAATCGCTCGATGTACCCATTCATCTTTAGCACAATTTGCACTACAGATGAACCTTCTTGCATCTTAGAGGTGAAGAGGAGCTTGGAGACTTTGAATCTTTCGGATCTCACTTGCTCATCAAACAACTCTTGAAGATGAAAGGCTATGGTATTAGCATCCATATGCTCATGCTGCTTCTGAAGCTCGGGTACCATCGCAGCTAGCATGATGCAATTCGTCAGTTCAGAATCATTCACATGTTTCTGATAGGCCAAGAATTGGTCCAGAGTTGCACCATCTTTAGGACATGTGGGAAGAGGCTATTTGAGGACATACGCAAGCTTTTCTGCCTTGAGAACAATTCTCAGGTTTCTAAGCCAGTCCAAGAAGTTTGGCCCATTCAACTTATTTGAATCCAAAATAGCGCACAAGTTTATAGATGTCACAATCAAGTGATTAACCTAGATATACAAATCGAGCATATATGAGAAGGATGATTTAAAATGCATCAATATATATTTATAAGTCCCATTCATTTTTGAATTTCAAAAACCCTTAAAATCAATTTGGGAGATCATAGGTTCATCTCCGAACAGGCTGATATCCAACATAGATAAGAACAACCTTGGAGAGAGTCCAACAAGTCATTCATAGCTATGATTCTAGGTATCAAATATACCAATTACATATCACGTATATGTAATTATCACATTGTGCTATCAACTAATTGAATGTTCGCACAAACATTGGGTTGTTAACACATTAACAAGCAAGCATCATATGCATAGCACCCAACTTCACCTCCCTTCACATCGACCTTGGAGAGAGTCCAACAAGTTGATGCTCCAAGTTAAAGCAGACCCATTAATTCAGAAATAGTTTTAATATGGTTAGAGCGCATTCAATCGTTTAGCCAGGCTTGGAGAGAGTCCAATAGCCCAAACTGAAGATTGACCTCTGACTCTTACTATATTAGTATTAAACTACTTTAATGGTTTGAACATGTTCAGGTTCGAGCCGGGCTTGGAGAGAGTCCAACAACCAAAAAAAGAAACGGAACTCCGGTTCTAACCATATTAATGGAAGGTATAAGCTTTAATATTGTGTAAGGGTTTTGAGGTCTCATCCTCCTTTCCATGCAAATAACTATTATCTACATGACATGACATGCATGGCATACATATGTGCAACTAATGCATCTACATGTCACGACACCCATGCATAATGATATGCATCTAATGCAATTACATGACATACAACTATGACATGTTCAAGTAATTTCCTTATTGTCATATTTAATTTTGGAAATAAAATATGTTTGTGATTTGATTTCTCAAATCGAATCTTATCGATTAAATTAGGAAACAAATTTCCAAATCTAATCACATATTTTATTTATGAAAAATATTAATTAAGAAAATTCAAATTTAATTTACGAAACAAATTTCCTAATCACATCAGGAAATTCATGATTTGAATTATTTAACTAATTCAAATTTTCATAATTTTTCTAAACTTTCCAAAAATAGAAAATTTCCAAAAATACAATTATGACAAACATTAATCGCAAAATAATTTTTACAAATATGTCGAAACATAGTCGAGCTCTAATACCAGTGTTGGGTTTCCTAGGCACCAACGTGAGCATGTGTTCGAACATATTTCGTAAACATGCACAGCGGAAGCAAATAAAAATGCGTAATAACTAACTTATTACAATACACACACCACACACATGCAGGATACAATAGTGTAGACATAATCGCACATTCAAATTTTGCAATAAAAGAAATTATACTAGGTATACCTGACGAATAACTTGCAGTGGAAAGGGCATCAACCTTAGCGACCCTCGTAAGTTTCGCCTCTATCCGAGTCCACGCCGAGTATCGTCGGGATAGCTTCACAAGCTACGAGCCCCTTCTTGATGAGAGATATTAGTCTCGCATCGAAGACGTTGTGATCTAATAGACGATCACGAAATAAGTTCCACGAACTTATTTCCTTGGATGTGCCGGCCAATCAAATTGGTCGGCTATAACAAGGTGGTCGATGGTGGTGTTGCTGACCGGCGATGATGTTGCTGGCCGACGGCTGGGGCTGCTGACCAATGGTGGTGGCAAGCCGGCGGCTAAAGGGGAGGCGGCCAAGGGTTGGGCGGCGACAACCAAGGAGCCGGCGCATAAGAGAGGGAGAGGAGAAGAGAAAAATGGCTAGGGTTTCACAAAACCTAATTCATTCACGAAATATTTCTCAACCCTATTATTTATAGAGAATGTGTTTCTTAACTATTAAGGGACCTTTTCTCAAGGGTTATTGGTTCATAACCAAAACCCATTAACCCGCTTTGTTAACTTGAGTTAAAATAAACCAAACTGCGTTGGTCAATTTTAAGTTAAAATAAACCAAACCAATTTTGGTTCATTCATTTAAAACAAACCAAACCCCTTTGGTTTATTTTCCACCATTGGATTAGAACCAAACCAATTTGGTTCAGCCATCATGTCTTCAAAAGACTCGGCCCATCCACTCATCCGATGCGACTGAAACAATTTTACGCTCGCTCCTTGTTTGGTCCAACCAAACCAAGTCTCTCTCGATCTATGAATCTCATTCTCAAGCTCATTTTAAATCCTTCGGATAACACTCATAGTGCGTGCGACCAAATAGGTTTCCGGTTTATATTGGCTGTCTATAATTAACCATTAATTATAGAACGATCATGAGTGACACCTAGTAGTACATCATGATCCCCAATTAATCGAAAATTCAATTGTTGCCCCAAGAACAACTTCTGAATCCTTTCAGCAACTATAGTGAATTGTGTCTCATTCCCTTGATTCATCTTATACCCACTTGGTTCTGGACATTGTCTATTGTGTCAGTCCCCACTAAACTGACTATGTCACACCTAGCCCAAGTATTACTTCCTCATCCTACGAATTCTAGTTATTGCACATGTATCCAAGAGTACCATACTCTAAATATGTAATGCTTTGGCCAAAGACTTTAGTAAAAATCCAACGAGAGGCCATATGGTATACATATCCTCGCAAGGAGTGGTCAATCCTCTGTAGGCTATTCAAATACCTTCGGCCACTTCAACTTATACCCAATCATCCCGGGGCCACATCTCCTCGAAGATGCTTGCTTAAGATGTCAAAGCATAATTAAGTCTACATGGACAAGATGACTCGAATACTGCAAGTCGAAGGAACATCACACTTAAGCTGCAGTAAGGACTTCATTGACATATCTGTATATGCAAAGAACCATATGAAATCTTACAGCTAGTCACTCCAATGAACTAGTTACCATAACTAGCATCCACAGTTAACTCTGGACATCCCAATGTCTCCAGCTAGTGAGAAATAGCTACTTTGATAAATCAAAGAGTATAACTCGTGCTTGTTTCAATAGAATTGATGGTGTCCGAATGCATCAATTCAATCGACTAGGGATTATTCCAATACATCACAATTACACTTGTAGAGATACTCACTAGTTGTGATCCAATCACAAATTCTCTCATGCTTTGAATCATATTGCGGACATTCAGTAAATGAGTTTAAGATCCAATCAAATACATGAAAACATATATACTAAAATAGTGAATCTTCATTTATCAAATAAATGGTACAACTATTAGGCAATTGCCTTAGGACACCTCTCATATATAACTAACATAAAGCAATTACAAAATTCAACCAACACTTACAATACACAAGGATATACGTGGTTCAGAACCTTATGGTTCCTACTTCATAGGGCGAGCACAAATGAGCTCTAGTGATGCACACTACCACTAATACACTCCTTCTCGATACATTCCGGAAGTGAAGAAATCTCGTACAAGTGATTACAAAAGTAATACAATGAAATACAATAAATAAACTAAGCAATACAAAATTACAAGTAAAGAAAAACTTTACACAAAGAACTTTGGATAGCTTGCTAGTAGATTGCTTTGGATTGGCTTTGTGATGTAATTGAGAGGTGTCCTAAGGCAATCGCCTTAGAAGTTATTAATAAAATTCACTATTTTAGTATACATTATCTATGTATTTGATTGGATCTTAAACTCATATACTGAAGTCCACAATACGATGCATAGCATGATAGAAATTGTGATTGGATCACAATTAGTGAGTATCTCATCATATATAAATATGCAAGTATTGAAACTATTTCTAGTCCAAGAATTGATGAGATTGGACATCATCAATTCTGTGAGACTAGCACATGTTATGCTCCTTGGTTTATCCAAGCATTTGGTACTCACTGAATGGAAGAATAGGGATGCTGAGAGTGAATATGTGGATGCTAGTTATGGTAACTAGTTCATTGGAGTGATCTGCTATGAGACTCCATATGGTTCTATATGTCGTTGAAGATCTCATTGCAGCTTGAGTGCGAGCTTCCTTAGACTTGAGGTATTCAAGTCACCTTGATCATGGTGCCTTGTACTTTGACTTCTTCGTAGCCATCTATATAGTAGGTGTAACTTCGGGATGATTGGGTATAAGCCAAAGTGATCGAAGGTGTTTGAATAGTCTATAGAGGATTCACCACTCCTGATAAAGGATATGTATACTCTAGGCCTCTTGTTAGGATTGTTACTCAAAAGTCTCTGGCTAGAGCAAGCATGTTAAGAAGATGGTCTTCTTGGGAACATGTAGGAGTAACTTGAATCCACAGGATAAGGAAAATAACTTGGGCTAGGTGTGACGTAGTCAGCCTAGTGGGGATGAACACAAAAGCCATGTCTTGAACCAAGTGGGTATGGGATGAGTGAAAGGAACAAGGCATGAACAACTGAAGCTGCTGAAGGGTTCAATAATGTTCTGAAGTCGATTTAGAATTCCAATAAATTAGGGGTCATGATGTACTGTTAGGTGTCACTCATGATCTATTCATAATTAAGGCATTAATTATGAATGGACAATATAAACGGAAACCTATGTTGGAGGATCGGTGGCCAGCTAGAAGGGGGTGAATAACCCAATACGCATTTACGATGGAAATCTATTGTTCTTGCATGCTTCATCTACAAATATCATTAGAATGCGCAGCAGATATGAAAATAACGAATACGAATGCCAAGACAAATACACACGCACAAATACAACACGATATATGTGGTTCGGAACCTTAGGGTTCCTACTCCATGGGGTGAGCTCAACGAGCTCGTATTATGTGCACGACACTAACAAAACTCCTCGACAACACGTCGGAGGTGGAGAAACCTCGTACAAGCAATTACACTAAGTAATACAAGAAAATACAAATACAAGAAGAAATACAAGTAAAGAACACTTTACAAAACTTCTCTTTGATAACTTGCTTGTTGCTTGCTTTATATTGCTCTTGAAGGTCTGGAATGCAACAACAATTCCCCTCCAAAATTGCCCCAAAAACTCTTGCAAAATCTTCTATCTCGAGCTCCATTTATAACCTGCATCGAGCTTATTTCGAGCCAATCAGTCGACTGATCGTGACCATCAGTCGACTGGTCTTATAGTCATTGTCTCACAATGACTCAATCCACGCTGGACAAGTTCCAACGGATCCATCATCAGTCGACTGATCATGCCCATAAGTCGACTAATGATCCCATTAGTCGAGTGCTCATCGCGATCACTCGACAGGAAAACATTCTGTGCCCGAATTCACCCTGATCAGTCGACAGTCATCCTTCGGTAGTTGACTGATGGTGTTGGTAGTTGCCTGCCATCCCTCGACAGTCAATTGTTCGGCCAGAACCAAGTCAGTCGAACACCAGTCGAACTCATTCGACTTGGAGCAGTCGACTGGCACCTATACCAGTCGATTGATGTCGAGTAAAACCTTAAACACCAAGTTGTTTGAGCATCCGACTGTCGGGTAAACCCTCAAAAACCATGTTTGAGCATCTGACACTCAGTCTTAGCCACTTGGCCAAGTCCACCTCATCCTCTCACGGAGTTCCCCACCGAAGCTCTCTTCATTTGGCCTACGCCCCTCGGATGCACCGAGCGCATGACTTCACAATGTCATCCTTCGCATCTCTTGCCGTCGAAGTCTGCTTCCCTTGGGACTCACTCCATTTGCTCCCTGTCCGGTGGTTCCTTGGAAGCACCAAGCACATGGTTTCGCAATGCCATCCTGTTAGGATGTATACTGAAAAGTCTATCTTTTGTATGAACATCTTTATTTTTGAAATAAGAATCACATGAACATTGTTTGCATATTTTTATGGTTATGCAATATTGTCTAATACATTACATTATAGATAACATGGTGTGTGGTGTCACACGGGAGATCATGTTATCGGCTCCTTGTAAAGTATAAGTAAAGGATCACAACCGAGATGGCTTTGGACAAACCATTGGAATGGTTGTAGTGTGATTTGGTATTGATTTGTCTTGACCATAGAATCACACTAGTGCACTTTGTGTGTATTGAGCAGGACCGACTTAGAGGTGATTCGATTTATTGCTAACTACATAATCGAATCGGACCTTAGTTATTATATTGTACATTCTCTTAATCGCGATATAATAACGGGCACATATACTTAATATTCATTTCTTTGATTTACCCATGAGCGAGATTTATAGATTAAATCGATAGGCTCGGTAAGTTGGGAAATGGTATTATTTATATGGTGTGTCGTTGATTATAGGAGGAAACCGTATCCTATATATTAGGATGATGATGTCCCCATGAGGAGCTCATAAGGTTCATCATGTAAATCCTGTAGGTGGACTTGGTCCGGCATGATGAAAAGGTTAAGTGGTACTACTCATTGAGTTAGATGTTGATTAATTAATGGTCAGTAAATTAATTAATCGACGAACATTCGAGATATTAAACACGGGGAGAAAATGTACATATAATATATGGAGCCCATATTAACTTATGGGGTTGGTGAGGTAGATCAATGATAATCCTCTAGTGGAATGGATAATCATTAATGGATCGGACTTTATGTGGGCTTGATCCATTGGGTGGCCAAGATCCAACTCCTCCTCATGGTCACTATTATAGCCTATTAACCCCTCATGAAGCTTAGATCCAATGGATGAAAACAAAACTCTAGATCCAAAGGTAGAGATTAAATCTCTAGATCCGACGGTTGAGATTAAATCTCTATATCCGACGGTTGAGATTAAATCCCTAGAACCAATGGTGGAGATTAAAGGAGCCATAAGCCTAACTCTATAAATATGGGCTTGAGGTTGGGCGGAAAGAGAGAATGGAAAAAAGGGGGCTAGGGTTTTGGGCGGCAAGGGCAAGGGAGGCTTAGGGTTTTGGGCGGCCACAATTAAGGAAAGTTGTTTCTTCTTCTTCCTCATGAGGTGGTCGGCGCCCTTCTTCCCTCTTCTCTCCTTTGTTTTGGCCGGCGCCCAACCTTCTCCCCTTCATCTATGGCTTAGGAGATTAGGGTTTTCTTCTTTTGGGTGGCAAGGAATCCTAGTTTGGTTAGGATTGGGATTGGACGGCTAGGGTTTGAGAAGGGGTGGGCGGCAACAATGGGAAAAAGGTTTTTCTTCTTCTTCCTTGGTGGCCCACGCCCATCCTTTTCCTATACACCTTGGCCAGAGCTCAACCTATTCCTCTTCTTCTCCTTGGCCGGTGGAAACAAGAGCTAGGGATTCTTTTCTTGAAGTTTTTGTCCGGCGCCTACACTTCTAGTCTTCATCTCTTTGGGTCGGCGGCAAGCATCAAGCTTGGAGTTTGATGGTTGATCCTAGATAAGAGAAGAGTTTACTTTTTATGATCTTCCTTTGTTCGGAGTGAACAAGGAAGGAAGATTGGTGATATAGGAGCTTCAACTTTTGGTAGATCTTCGCCCACACGACGTCCGAAAGGAGGAAGGTCATACAATAGAAGATCGAGATGTATATCGATTCTCTATTTTCATATGTTACATGTTTGTATTTGTTTTTCAATTATGAGCAAGATATATTCTGTTTGTGGCTAAATAATACTTGGATCTCGAATATAAATACGAAAGTCGGCGATCCGGACATCGTCTATTCCGCGGCTACTCATAGAATAGAGGTCGGTCGCTTGAACAACAAGTTTGTTCAAGTGACCTCTCTAAGCGAATAGCACGACGATGACTTGGTTGTTTGGGCAATCCCTTTTTTCTAGCATTAAATTTTTTTTATCCGGGGACATCGATGGGATCGCCATGAACAAGCGACCGAGGTGAAGTGGGATACAAAGTTTTCCCTCACGGACTCGATAAGTAAACCCTTCAATTTGTATCAGAGCTTCCGGACAAAACCTTCAATTGGTATCAGAGCCAAGGTTTCCGATTTTGTGTGTTTAAGGATTCGTTTACTCTTATGCATTTTTCATATATTATATGTGCCAGATAATAGTAGGATATGCATAGTTTAACTCATTGGTTGCAGGCATAATATCCGACTATTATGGGCATATGTGTGTATGTGATTGTATGTGTGTAATAGTATTATTTGTTGAATCCTCGGGGTTGACGAGGCTAGTATTTAATTTTTTGTAAATTAGATACGGCATTGTTTAGCCACTCTTTTTATTTTAGTTTACTTTCGATCTAGATTTCGTGTACACTCCCTTGTGGAGTATAGGATCGATGGATGTAAATTAAAATAGATTTTAGTCTTGGCTCGGATCTCCGGATGGCTTGTACATGGCGTAGGAGGAGCGGACGAGATGGCGATGCGACAGGAGACATATTGAAGACAAAAGCCATAATAGTTGGAAAATAATTTTTATTTTTTATATTTATTGCTTATTGTTTGATATGCATGTCGTAGGCTAGAAAATTCCTCAATTTCAAATTACTAAGTGGGAGAGGGATATTTGTATAAATTCCCACGGCCTCCATTACGATTTGACAAGTGATGCAAACAAACTTGCACGTCGGCTCTGAGTGCCTTCCTCCCCATCGGATGAGTTTGTTTGCAGATCACAAGGTCGAATATGGTTATAGGAAATTATTAAGGAGCGTGTGTACTTCCCCATCGTAAGGCACATAACCCGAGATGATTATTTTGGTACCAAGTAATGGTGAACATTTAGATACGAATATAAGTATCCTCCCCATCGGAGTCACTGCTTTTATTTGTAGGGCTAAAGAGAAACCAACTATTAATTTTACTTGTCAAAAAGTTAGGTTGACAAGATAGTAAAATTAATGGGTAAAACCTCCTCTTACAAATGTAGAATTCGTATACGTCCACACTATCGTGGCATACGATATTCTCGGTGTTTTGAGGTGTTGGTTGATTTTAAAATTTTATTGCTTTAGGAATCAATAATTTTTTGAAATATAAAGTAATGATCTATGTGATTCTTAGGATTTTCAAAAATGACTTTCAGTCCACTTGCTGTGATACTAAAGGAAATAAACTTACTGTACATGATTATGTTGATTGGAAAAGAATCTAGATATTTTCTTATCTGCTAAGGAGTACAAGTATGTACTCTTCGAAGAGTGTCCTCCTAAGCCTGCGAATGAGCTGGAAGTCCTTGGAGCTGAGATTGATGGGGAAACCCAGGTCGATATCATTCTCTAGTCGACAGAAAGGCTTGCTCAGGCTCAGGCCATGGTTGCTCAGAAGGTTTCTACTTCTAAGCCGAAAGGCACGAAGAATAAGAAACAAGGTGGAGCAAAGGTGGATCATAAAGGGGAGTGAAGAAGCCGAAAGGCAAGTAATTCACTTGCAAGCATGATGGACATTCGAAGAAGGACTATCCCAATCTGAAGCAGAACAAAGGGGTTCCAGGAAACCTGACGACAAGCTGAGGGAGAGATTACCGTTTACATGGGCAATGCCATGAAGGTGGCGATTGCAGTGGGAGATGTTTATTTGTCTTTTGAGAAAAATAAAGTTTTGGTTTTTAAGAATTGCCTTTATGTACCTTTATTTAGAAAGAATTTAATTTCAGTTTCTAAATTGTTTGTGAATAGATACTCTATTTCTTTTAATGACAGAGTTGTTGTAAAAAGGAATAGGGAGATTATATGTTCTGGTACATTGATAGGAAATTTGTATTTACTCGAACCAAAAGCTCCCACGATGCAAATAGAAGTTAATAACTCATCTTCGAATTCCAATAAGAGAAAAGAACCTTTGAAGATGAACCAAACATATCTTTGGCATCTTAGGCTTGGCCATATTAACCTAAGCAGAATTCAAAGGTTGATAGCTGACGGACCTCTAGGTTCATTAGTGGTGGAAGATTTCCCAAACCTGCGAATCTTGCTTGGAAGGTAAAATGACCAAGAGGCCTTTTAAGGCGAAGGGGTATAGAGCCAAAGATGTGTTAGAATTGGTTCATTCTGATTTGTGTGGTCCTATGTCTATCCAGGCTAGAGGTGGTTTTGAGTATTTCGTCTCTTTTATAGATGATTACTCGAGATATTGATACATTTACCTGAAGCGCCGCAAGCCTAGTCTAAGACATATTTGGATATGGGGGAGTCCAGCACATGTGCTGAAGGCAGATATTGGTAAGTTGGAACCTCGTACAGAAGTATGCATATTCGTTGGCTATCCTAGAGGAACGAAGGATGGTTTGTTTTATAGTCCTAGAGATCATAGGGTGATCATTAGCTTGAACGCCAGATTTCTAGAGGAAAACTATGTGATGAGCCACAAGCCCAAGAGTAAAATTATTCTGGAGGAATTAAAAGGGGAAGTCACTTCTTCAGTACCACCGGTACAAGAGGATATACCACAAGTCACTGCACCGCGTGTCACAAAGGATACATAGGAGATACCTCGTCGTAGTGGGAGGGTTGTTAGACAGCCTGATAGATTCATGTTCTTAGGAGAATCTTCTGATTTTGTCCCTGGCGAACATGAACCTGATCCCTGGACATATGACGAGGCAATCCAAGATATAGATGCAGCATCATGGCAAAGTGCAATGAATATTGAGATTGAATCTATGGATTCAAATCAGGTCTGGGAGCTAGTAGAACCACCCGATGGTGTAAAAACCATTGGATGTAAGTGGATCTACAAAAGAAAGAGAGGAATAGATGGGAAGGTTGAGACCTTCAAAGCAAGTCTTGTTGCGAAGGGGTATACTCAGAAAGAGGGTATCGATTATGAGGAGACCTTTTCGCCGGTAGCCATGCTTAGTCTATCTGGATTCTCTTATGTATAGCAGCAAATATGGATTATGAGGTGTAGCAGATGGATGTCAAGACAGCTTTCCTGAATGGAAGTCTTGAGGAAGACATCTATATGAAGAAACCAGAGGGATTCATTGCAAAGGGCAAAGAACATCTTGTATGGAAGCTTAATCGGTCCATTTATGGATTGAAGTAAGCTTCGAGATCTTGGAACATCCGCTTTGATGAGGTAATCCAATCTTATGGATTTATTCAAAGTCTGGATGAGTCTTGTGTATACAAGAGATGTGACAGAAATGTAGTGGTATTTCTTGTACTATACGTAGATGACATTTTATTGATTGGCAACAATATCAAGGTGTTATCGGACGTAAGGGTATGGTTGTCCAAACAGTTTGATATGAAGGACTTGGGAGAGGTGGGACACATCCTTGGGATCAAGGTTATAAGGTATCGCAGGAAAAGGATGTTGTGCTTATCTCAAGCTTCATACATAGACACGATTATGGATCGTTTTAGCATGCAGAACTCCAAGAAGGGTTTTCTACCTTTTAGGCATAGAGTTCCTTTATCTAAGGAGATGTGTCCTAGAACATCTGAGGAGATAGAGGAGATGAAGGCAGTTCCTTATGCTTCGGCAGTAGGAACCCTCATGTATGTGATACTATGTACGAGACCAGATATCTGCTTTGTCATGGGCATGGTCAACAGATATCAGAGTAATCCAAAACAGAGACATTGGACTGCGGTAAAGCATATATTGAAGTACCTGAGAAGGACTAGGGATTATGTGCTAGTTTACCAGGCAGACCAATTACTCCCTATGAGTTACACATATTCCGACTTCCAATCAGATAGGGATAACAGTAAGTCTACCTCAGGTTTTGTGTTTACTTTGGGAGGTGGAGCCATTATATGGAAGAGTGTCAAGCAGAAATGCGTGGCGGACTCCACCATGGAAGCTGAGTATGTGGCAGCCTCTGAGGCGGACAAAGAAGCTGTGTGGCTCGGAAACTTCTTGATAGACTTGGATGTGATTCTTGATTTGCCTAGAACTATCACAATTTATTGTGATAATAGTGGTGCAGTTGCAAACTCGAAGGAACCACGAGCCCATAAGGCTAGTAAACACATAGAGCGCAAGTACCACCTGATACGAGAAATCGTAAAGGAGGTAGAAGTTGTTATCGCCAAGATTGCATCAGAGGATGACCTGGTAGACCCTTTCACTAAGGCCCTTCTAGCGAGAGCTTTGATAGGCAAGCAGAGGGAAGGGGAATCAGATGTATGGCAGTATGAGGACAGCATAGTCTTTTAGTATAAGTGGGAGATTGTTGGGATGTATACTGAAAAGTCTATCTTTTGTATGAACATCTTTATTTTTTAAATAAGAATCACATGATCATTGTTTGTATATTTTTATGGTTAAGCAATATTGTCTAATACATTACATTGTAGATAACATGGTGTGTGGTGTCACACGGGAGATCATGTTATCGACTCCTTGTAAAGTATAAGTAAAGGCTCACAACCGAGATGGCTTTGGACAAACCATTGGAATGGTTGTAGTGTGATTTGGTATTGGTTTTTCTTGACCATAGAATCACACTAATGCACTTTGTGTGTATTGAGCAAGACCGACTTAGAGGTGATTCGATTTATTGCTGACTACATAATCGAATCGGACCTCAGTTATTATATTATATATGCTCTTAATCCCGATATAATAACGGTCACATATACTTAATATTTATTTCTTTGATTTACCAATGGGCAAAATTTATAGATTAAATCGATAGGCTTGGTAAGTTGGGAAATAGTATTATTTATACGGTGTTTCGTTGATTATAGGAGGAAACCATGTCCTATATATTAGGATGATGATGTCCCCTTGAGAAGCTCATAAGGTTCATCATATAAACCCTGCAGGTGGACTTGGTCCGGCATGATGAAAAGGTTGAGTGGTACTACTCATGGAGTTGGATGTTGATTAATTAATTGTTAGTAAATTAATTAATCGACGGACATTCGAGATCTTAAACACGGGGAGAAAATATACAAATAATATATGGTGCTCATATTAACTTATGGGGTTGGTGAGGTAGATCAATGATAATCCTCTAGTGGAATGGATAATCATTAATGGATCGGACTTTATGTGGGCTTGATCCATTGGGTGGCCAAGATCCAACTCCTCCTCATGGTCCCTTTTGTAGCCTATTAACACCTCATGAAGCTTAGATCCAATGGATGAAAACAAAACTCTATATCCAAAGGTAGAGATTATATCTCTAGATCCGACGGTTGAGATTAAATCTCTAGATCTGACGGTTGAGATTAAATCCCTAGAACCAATGGTGGAGATTAAAGGAGCCTTAAGCCTAACTCTATAAATATGGGCTTGAGGTTGGGTGGCAAGAGAGAATGGAGAAAAGGTGGCTAGGGTTTCGGGCGGCAAGGGCAAGGGAGGCTTAGGGTTTTGAGCGGCCACAATTAAGGAAAGTTGTTTCTTCTTCTTCCTCATGAGGTGGTCGGTGCCATTCTTCCCTCTTCTCTCCTTTGTTTTGGCTGGCGTCCAACCTTCTCCCCTTCATCTATGGCTTAGGAGATTAGGGTTTTCTTCTTTTGGGTGGCAAGGAATCCTAGTTAGGTTAGGATTGGGATTGGGCGGCTAGGGTTTGAGAAGGGGTGGGCAGCAACAATGGGAAAAAGGTTTTTCTTCTTCTTCCTTGGTGGCCGGCGCCCATCCTTTTCCTATACACCTTGGTCAGAGCTCAACCTATTCCTCTTCTTCTCCTTGGCCGGTGGAAACAAGAGCTAGGGATTCTTTCCTTGAAGTTTTTGGCCGGCACCTACACTTCTAGTCTTCATCTCTTTGGGCCGGCGACAAGCATCAAGCTTGGAGTTTGATGGTTGGTCCTAGATAAGAGAAGAGTTTAGTTTTTATGATCTTCCTTTGTTCAGAGTGAACAAGCAAGGAAGATTGGTGATCTAGGAGCTTCAACTTTTGGTAGATCGTCACCCACACGACGTCTGAAAGGAGGAAGGTTATACAATAGAAGATCGAGAGGTATATCGATTCTCTATTTTCATATGTTACATGTTTGTATTTGTTTTTCAATTATGAGCATAATATATTCTATTTGTGGCTAAATAATACTTGGATCCCGAATATAAACATGAAAGTCGACGATCCGGACATCGTCTATTCCGCGGCTACTCATAGAATAGAGGTCGATTGCTTGAAAAACAAGTTTGTTCAAGTGACCTCTCTAAACGAATAGCACGACGATGACTTAGTTGTTTGGGCAATCCCTTTTGTCTAGGATTAAATTTTTTTTATCCGGGGACATCGATGGGATCGCCATGAACAAGTGACCGAGGTGAAGTGGGAAGCGAAGTTTCCCCTCACGGACTCAATAAGTAAAACCCTTCAATTGGTATCAGAGCTTCCGGGCAAAACCTTCACATCCTTCACCGACTCAAGGACCCCGAGCCTACGAGACTAGAGACTTGCCAAGTCCTCAAGACTTCCCACACCAAGCCTCATGCTTAGATTTTACCAACACCAAGCCCTATGCTTAGATTTTCCATGCCAAGCCCCATGCTTGGACTTTCACCGCCAAGGCTACACACTTGGACTTATGTGGTCAACCCATGAAAGACTTTCCCATGACAATCCCATGTCATAAGTTTTGTCTAACATCAAAATACAGTTAGAGTCAAACTTGAGTCCGGTCAATCGTGACGTGAGTCGATTGCACCAACAATCTTCCCCTTTTTGATGTTTGATAAAATCTTAAACTCAAATCTACCAATTATCCCCAATTGGAAATTCTTATATCCCAATGAGAATTTCAACTAACCACAATTGGTAACTTCTCCCCCTTTTTGACATACATCAAAAAGGTCCTCCCCAAGGGTATGGATGTCTCATATCCCAATGAGATCTTACAATCTCTCCCTTGGTGGAAAACACATGCCTTCAATCTTTCTAGTGATAAGTCCCATATCACTTAAGAGAGGCAATCCCTCAATTTTCCTCCCATGAAGAAAAATACACATCCATCTTTCCATGATGGATATCTCCCCATAAAGGCTTGCTCCCCCTTGACCATTGCACCAACAATGTTTTTGAAGAGTCCCTAGGCCAATAGGAACGCTAAACAATCAAAATTAAGGCACAAGTTCAACAATGAACTCTCAGACACCTTAAAATTGATACATATCCTTAACACATCTCCCAATCCATATCCAATGGATTTTCACCATATCTAATGCTCTCCAAAGCATGTCCTAGGGTTAGGAGTAGTTAGCGAACAAAAACATAGCTGAACATGGGTCTAACAACCATTGTTTACCCGAAATCAGCCTAGCAGTCGATTGCCACCCTCATCAATCGACTTCCATTAAGCGGCAGTCGACTGGTAACTGAAAAATCAGAATTTCAATTATCAGAAATGGTTTTCAAAAATTCATAAGTAATTATACATATGGTGAAAAATCATGAAAATTCATATACATAATACTTATAACAATCAATATGGGTGAAAAATATTTGAAAATTATTTTACCCACAAAATAATGAGATTGATACAAAGTTCAAAAGTTGAGAAAAGCTTCAATATTTGAGCCCTCTTTGTATCAACATCATCAATGGTGACTCCTATCAAAAGATAGATTGCACCAAGGTTTTTCAAAATAACTTTGAAATGATTTTAAAACCTTATATTCAATTTCCTAACATCTCACATATATCTAATATCAAATAACACCCAAGGCAATTTGATGTGAGATATGGGTTTTGTTATCCTTAAACTAGGGTTTCATGCAATTTACTAGGCAACGCTATTGAATTCCCTTATGCATGGGACTTCAAATCATGTCTTAGTCCTTAACTCAATTTAAATCATGCATGAGTAATGATTATGGCATAAATGATAACAAGAATAAGCATGTGCCAAAATTCATGATGTCATGGCATGTGAATGAAATCTAAGCATATGTGACATAAAAACATAGCTCTAAATATGATCATGACATTTTACATGATAAAAGTAAATATGATGTCATGTCATGGCATATGGCAAGTAAAAGATAAAGGTATAAATACCAAGATTTTAGTATTAATTGCCATTTGATATAATTAGGTCCATTTTGCCATAATACAACCCATTTCCCTAGTGTGCCAAAAACCCAAAATGGCACAACATGACCTCTAAACCTAAAGTGCCAATTTTAATCAATTTTTCAACTTCTCAAAACACATTAGAACATCCTAAAGTGTTAACTTTACCATGGCTAGGTTAACTACCTACCCACTTAGGGTTTACATTCCCTAACCCATCCAACGTGAATCGATCACGCTCCTAGGAACCCAATACCTATTGGAGCTCCTTGGATTAACAAGGTATTCACTAGGGATAACTGTAGGGATTTTTTATTCAAAATAGCATATGCGCAACGGAAAAATAGGATCCCTTCCAAGTGATCCTTGCAAAAGAAAACCTCGTACAAAAAAAAATAAATTTCTCTAAAAGAAAAACAAAAAAAACCTATCTTATAGGAGAATATTACCTTTGTTGTGTGCCCTTTTTAATCCCGCTTCTCCTTGGGTTTGTTGGATCTTTTAGCACGTTCAAATGTCCGTGCCTCTATATGTATCCACACGAGCAAGCTCTTGTCTCACAAAAGAAACTAGAAGAGCTCTCCTTTACTTCTTGCTAGAGAAGTCCCTAAAGGAGAGGAAGGTAGGGAAAAAGAGAAAGGAAGAAGAAGACCACTCTTCTTGCTAGCCTATACTCACAAAAGCCACACAACCAAAGCCTCTCACCACCAAGCTCTCTCCAAGCCTCAAGCTTCCACCCCCACATTGGCCGGCCACCCCATGGAGTGTTTTATAGGATTGAAAAAATCTTTCACCTCCTATCACATTCAATGCAATCAATTGCATTGAAAAAAAATTAACACTCCTTGTTTGGCTGGCCACATGTGGAGAAATTCCAAAGGTCAAAACCCTTTGTCTCCTTCCACCTCATCAAGCTTAGGTGGCATGCTTATGTGGCATTCATGCATGTTGAATTAATCTTATTAATTCAATAAGCTTATGTTATCATATTGAATTAATCTCATTAAATCAATAAGGTAACATATTGAATTAATCTTATTAAATCAATTAAGCTTAGGCTATCATGATAACATATTTATTTAATCTTATTTAATTAATAAGCTTAGCATATTGAATTAATCTCATTAAATCAATAAGCTAAAATTCTCATTAAGCTTAAAGTCCAAAAACCATTTTGTACTTAAGCTTATTCCCAAATTATTCTAGTCAAACTAGAATGCACTAATTCTTCTAATCATCATGCTCTTTGTGTGTGACCCTATAGGCTCTCATAACGTTGGCAGTGGATCTAAACTCTTTTAGATACACAAGCAATGAGCGGCATCTAGCAATACATCATTGCTACCCAAGTTACGAAATAAGTCAAGATCCGACTGACCTTTCCATGACTACTATAATGTATGACTGTGTCCTTCTATCCTTGATATCAGATTGACCAATGAGGCATAGACCGTGTCATCCTCGATCAATCTATGTGTTTCTTGATCCCTGAGTAAACTAACTCAAACAAATGAGTTCAATATCTCATATTGACTCATTCGAGCATGGCCATGCGTTTTAGTAGGTCTACTCAATCAAGGGGCCCACAGATATCACTCCCGTCATATGGGAGGGATAGATCCCATCTACATCACTCACATCCCTCCGCATAATTTGTTATATACCCAGTAATAACCTTTATGGTCCACCCTGTTACGGGTGACGTTTGACGATACCAAAGTACATAACTCCTTATATAGGGAACCGTAGTGACTTCAGGTTTGAGGACTATTCATACCAATAGTCACATGAGAAAGTTTATGACACTCATATGACAATCCATGAAACTTTCTCATGGCGGGTCAGTTCAGTATATATTCTCTAATATATACCCATGTGTCAACTTGATATCATATATCCATGACTTGTGAGATCAAGTCATCAATTGACCTACATGCTAGTCATTATGTATTAATATTGCATATTAATACTTGACTAGGAACATTTTAGGAAAGTGTTCTCTACAGCCTCTCATAATCAATTCTGCCAATTGATGTGCTGTAGATAAGAACCTACTTTTCTAGGGTATTATTATATTTAATTTAGCTGGCACAAGCAAGACGTAAATATAATAACCAATCCTTTGCCTTTATAGAATATGATACAAAATGTTCCCTATTCAACCATCACATGATTGGTTCTAGGGCTATAACTAATAATCTCCCACTAGCACTAGTACCAATCACTATAATATCTAATACCTAGTGACCTAGTGTGACCATCATGCTTCCTCTGTGCCAAAGCCTTGGTCAATGGATCTGCGATGTTAGCTTCTGTCGGTACTCTGCATATCCTCACATCTCCTCTATCGATGATCTCTCGAATGAGATGGAAGCGGCGCAGTATGTGTTTGGTCCGCTGATGTGATCGAGGTTCCTTAGCCTGTGCAATAGCCCCATTGTTGTCACAATAGAGGTCTATTGAATCTGCAATGCTAGGAACTACCCCAAGTTCATTGATGAACTTGCGGAGCCAAACAGCCTCCTTTGCTGCATCAGTTGCAGCAATATACTCGGCTTCTATTGTAGAATCAGCAACTGTGTCCTGCTTCGAACTCTTCCAGCTCACAGCTCCACCATTCAGGCAAAACACGTACCCCGATTGCGATCTATAGTCATCCTTGTCTGTTTGGAAGCTTGCATCACTGTAACCCTTTACAGTTAGCTCCTCATTGCCTCCAAATATCAGGAAATATTCTTTCGTTCTTCGTAAGTATTTAAGAATATTTTTGACTGCTATCCAGTGACTTTCACCTGGATCCGACTGGTATCTACTCGTCATGCTCAAAGCATACGAGACGTCAGGACGAGTACAAAGCATGGCGTACATGATAGACCCTATAGCAGATGCATAAGGGATCTTATCCATGCGATCTCTCTCCTCCTTAGAAGAGGGACATTGAGTCTTCGAAAGACTCACACCATGTGATAAAGGCAGAAATCCTTTCTTGGAATTTTGCATAGCAAAATGATCTAGCACTTTATCAATGTATGTACTCTGACTTAGGCCAAGTAATCTTTTAGATCTATCTCTATAGATCTTGATGCCTAGAATATAGGCAGCTTCACCTAAGTCTTTCATCGAGAAACAATTCCCTAACCACATCTTCACAGACTGGAGTGAGGGAATATCATTTCCGATGAGAAGTATGTCATCTACATACAAGATAAGAAATACAACTGTGCTCCCACTATTTCTCTTGTAGACACAAGGTTCATCTTCATTCTTGATGAAACCAAACTCCTTGATTGCATCATCGAATCGAAGATTCCAGCTTCGAGAGGCTTGCTTTAGTCCATAAATGGACCTGCGGTTGTATACCTTTCAGATGCTTTGGATCTTCAAAACCCTCAGGCTGTGTCATGTACACATCCTCGAGTAGCTTTCCATTCAGAAAAGCGGTTTTGACATCCATCTGCCAGATCTCATAATCGTGGTAGGCTGCAATAGCAAGTATGATCCGAATGGATTTAAGCATCGCAACTGGTGAAAAGGTTTCATCATAGTCAATACCATGAATTTGTTTGAATCCTTTAGCCACCAATCTACCTTTATAGGTATGCTTATTACCATCCATGTCAGTCTTTACTTTAAAGACCCACTTACACCCAATGGGTTTTACCCCTTCAGGTGGATCAACCAAAGTCCATACTTGGTTAGTGTACATGGATTCCATTTCGGATCTCATGGCCTCTAGCCATTTCTCGGAATCTGGGCTCATCATAGCTTCTTGATAGGATGTAGGCTCGTCAAGATCGACAAGCAATACATCACCGTTGTCAGTCAAGAGAAAAGAATATCTCTCGGGTTGACGACGGATCCTATCAGATCTACGAAGAGGTTGGTCTACTTGAACAGGTGTTTGCTCCACAACTCTTTGGGCAACAATTTCCTCATCCACAACACTTTGTGGTGCCTGTTCATTTTCCATCGAAGCCTTAGTGTTATCTGTTGGGTTTCCGGCACCGCGGCGTGTGTGTGTTCAATCACGTTTCGTAAACATGAACACAGCGGAAGCAATAAAAATAATAAATCTACATTTATTACAACACACACAACACACGCATGCATATTACAACAAGTGTAGACATAACCGTAAATTTAAATTTGCAATAAAAGGAAATTTATCTACGTTATACCTTTCGTATGACGTGTAGTGGGAACGGCATCAACCGGAACGATCCTCGCTAGAATCGTCTCTATCCGTATCCACGCCGAGTATCCTTAGGATGACTTCGCTAAGCCATGAGCTTCATCTTCGTATGGGTTAATAGCCTCGTGTTGAAGACGACATGATCGAGAGATGATCACGATCCGAATCCAAATTCGGATCCAAAACCGAGTTCTCAAAACTCGCTTCTCCGGAGAGGTATTTGTCAATCGATTGACGAATCCTTCGTCCTCCACCTCAGAGGATTACCGGAGATCGAATCCTCGGTAAGTTAGACGCTGTCGGAGCTCTAACCGTCGTCCAGAAAACTGGACAGCTTTGGTGGAGGTGATAGGCGCCGGCCAACCAAGGGAGATAGAGCTCACCTTGATGCCAAACTTGAAGGAGATCACCGGAGTACTAACCGGCAGCAGCTCGACGCTGGCGAGGGGGAAGGAAGCAGCCTTCTGGATGCCGGTTGGAGGAGCTTTGGGCGGCGGCAATAGGTTGGCGCCGAGAACTCCAAGGAGGAGGTGGGCGGCAACCTTAGGGCTAGGGGTTTTTGGATTAGGGCTTAATTATCCCTTAAGCCCTCTTTTATAGAGAACTAATTCTCTTAATGGTTATTGGATCATAACCATTAGGCCCGTTAACCCGCTCCATTAAGATAAGTTAAAATAAACCAAACCATGATGGTTTATTTTAAGTTAAAATGAACCGAACCAACTTTTGGTTCATTCGTTTAAAATAAACCAAACCCTTTGGTTTATTCTCCTCCATTGGATTAGAACCAAACCATTTTGGTTCATCCATTATGTGTTCATAAGACACGACCCATCCACGCTTCCATTGCGACTGAAACGATTTCATGCTCGCTTCATGTTTGGTCCAACCAAACCTTGTTTCTCTCGGTCTGAGAATCCCATTCTCAAGCTTGTTTTAAATCCTTCGGATTACGCTCGTTATCAAAGGAACATCGCACTTAAGCCACAGTAAGAACTTCATTGACATATCTATATATGCAGAGAACCATATGAAGTCTTACAGCTGGTCACTCCAATGAACTAGTTACCATAACTAGCATCCACGATTAACTCCGGACATCACTATGTCTCTAGCCAGTGAGAATCAGCTGCTTGGATACACCAAGGAGTATACCTCGTTCTAGTCTCGACAGAATTGATGGTGTCCAAATCCATCAATTCATCGACTTGGGATAATTCTGATACATCACAATTACACATGTAGAGATACTCACTAGTTGTGATCCAATCACAAATTCTCTCATGCTGTGAATCGTATCGTGGACATTCAGTAAATGAGTTTAAGATCCAATCAAATACATAAAACATATATACTCAAATAGTGAATCTTCATTTATCATATAAATGGTTCATACATAAGGTGATTGCCTTAGGACATCTCTCATATATTACTAACATTATCTTCATCTTGAATTTCTTCAAGATGAATTTTACTCCCACTAGTTTTTCTAGAAATAAATTCTCTTTCTAGAAAGACAACATTTCTGGCAACAAACACCTTGCCAAGTGTGGGACTGTAAAAGTAATATCCCTTAGTTTCCTTGGGATATCCTACAAAATAACACTTATCTGATTTGGGTCCTAGTTTATCTGAGACTTGACGTCTAACATAAGCTTCACAACCCCAAATCTTTATAAAAGACATTTTGGGACTCTTCCCAGTCCATAACGTATATGGTGTCTTTTCTACGGCTTTTGATGGGACGCGATTAAGTGTGAAAGCGGCTGTCTCTAGAGCTAAACCCCAAAAGGAAGTAGGTAGATCAGTCTGGCTCATCATTGATCGTACCATATCTAATAGAGTACGATTTTTCCTCTCAGATACACCATTCCATTGTGGTGTTCCAGGTGGAGTGAGTTGGGATATTATCCCACACTCAGCCAGGTGATCACGAAACTCTTGACTAAGGTATTCACCACCTCGATCTGATCGAAGTAGCTTAATACGCTTACCAAGTTAGTTTTGTACTTCATTCTTGAATTCTTTGAACTTTTCAAAGGATTCTGACTTATGTCTCATCAAATATAAGTAGCCAAATCTACTCATATCATCAATGAAAGTAATAAAGTACTTATAGCCTCCTCTGGCTTCGACATTGAAAGGGCCACATACATCAGTATGTATGAGTCCTAACAAGTCCGTCGCTCTCTAGCCATGTCCACTAAATGGAGTTTTAGTCATCTTTCCTAAAAGACAAGATTCGCATATCTCATATGATTCAAAATCAAATGAGTCCAATAATCCATCTTTATGGAGTTGGGATATGCGTTTTTCATTTATGTGACCTAGGCGACAGTGCCAGAGATATGTTTGGTTCAAATTATTCGATTTGAACCGTTTGGTATTTACGTTATAAATTGGGTTTTCTAAATCTAGAACATAGAGACCATTCATAAGTGGTGCATTACAATAGAACATTTCATTCAAATAAATGGAACAACATTTGTCCTTTATTATAAAAGAAAAGTTTTTCTTGTCTAAACAAGATACAGAAATTATGTTCTTCGTTAATGCAGGTACATAAAAGCACTCCTCTAGTTCTAAGATAAGCCCAGTGGGCAAAGACAAAGAATATGTTCCTACAACTACAACAGCAACTTTTGCGCCATTGCCTACTCGTAGGTCCACTTCGCCCTTTGCCATTAGTCTACTATTTCTCAGTCCCTGCACATTAGTACAAATGTGAGATGCACATCCGGTATCTAATACCCATGTAGAAGAAATAGATAGATTAACTTCTATAACGTGTATACCTGAGGTAGAAGTCCCACTTATTTTCTTCTTTACTTCCTCAAGGTAGACTTTGCAGTTCCGCTTCTAGTGTCCAGTCTCACCGCAATGGAAACAGTCCCCTTCCTTAGGTACTTACCTTTACCCTTTGAAGTGGATGAATTGGCCTTGCCTTTGGCTTGGGTCTTACCCTTGCCTTTGCGCTTATCTTTGCCCTTCTTGACCATTAGTACGTTACTAACTTTCTTCTTGAGATTCAGTTCAGCAGTTCTTAACATGCTGAGAATCTCAGGCAAAGGCTTATCAATTTCATTCATGTTATAATTCATGAAGAATTGATTATATGCTTCCGGCAATGATTGCAGGATAACATCGGTTGCCAATTCTTGGCTCAGTGGAAAACCTAGTCTTTCAAGGTTCTCAACGTACCCTATCATTTTAAGTACGTGAGTTCCTATAGGTGTTCCTTCTTGCATCTTGCATGCAAAAAGAGCCTTAGACACTTCAAAATGCTCGTGCCTAGCTTGTCCTTGATATAGTTGTTTCAAATGCTCAACCATACCATAGGCATCCATGTTCTCATGTTGCTTCTGAAGCTCAGAGTTCATGGTGGCAAGCATAAGACATGACACATCTAATGCGTCATCTTGATGCTTCTTATAAGCATCCTTTTCGGCAGTGGTCAGGGGCGAGTGTTTCATGGATAGACTGCTTCTAGGACATACAGCTTTTACGGAGGATAATCCTCAAGTTCCTATACCAGTCTAGAAAGTTAGCTCCATTGAGCTTGTCTTTCTCAAGGACAGATCGCAAGTTGAGGGGGTGTGTCGTGTTAGATGACATGGTGATCTACAACATTAAAATGCAAAATTAAGTATCATACCTAAGTCATTTAATTAGGCCTTTAATTAAATGAGGCTCCCACTAAATTCTTATAGCTTTGATATGAGCTAATCATTGATGTAGGCAAACACATTTTGCTTACATCATTAGCTTCTATTTAGCTATAAATTTATATGGGATAAAGATCCACATCATACTTCGTCTTGAGTTAGCTTTGGCTAATCGCCCAAGATGTAGTATGATTAGGTAGGCAATCTTTTGCCAATTACATCTGATGTAACTCTTTAATAGCTTTGGTTAAGTTTAGATTAGTTTAGTGCTTATTCCTAAACCAGCTTCCAGGCCGTGGCGAGGCACAGAGGCCTTCTTTGATATCAGAGCAACGACCACTTTCTAAGACAAAGCTGATGTTCGGAAATCACACAAAACTAATTTTTAAAACTTATGTTCAAAGCTAATATATGCCTCTACTTTCTTAATTAATTAAGAAAAACTTAATTAAGTCTTAACCAAGTTTGATAGTGGGACATCACGATTGTCCACTCGCACTCTTCCAAGATAAAATGCATTGCTTTGCTTTGGCAAACCCAACAACAAATGATCAAGGAAGTAGTGAGTACCAAACTTTGGTAGGCATATCGTTTTTGACTTATTAAGAAATAAACTTAAACATGCATCACATACATATTAGCATACATCACATATAAGCTAAATTAACATGCATCACATACATATTAAACTAAGCGTGTCATGGTTATGGCCCTTATTCTACAATCTTCTCAAGCCAATGAAAAGATTGATTGGTCAACCTAGGGATAGAATCTTCTCCCAAGTGCTTCCTTTTGGTTGTCTTGTGTTGTTGACTTCCTCCTTGTAACGTCATCTTCCAATGGACCCTCCATCTTTATTTTGTATATTACAAAAGGAGAAATACTTGAGTTACATTCGAGTCTAAAACTAATTTTACAACAAGAATTTTAGGAGAAAGGCACGACACGCAGGCCGTATTAAGAATTACAACACACACATTCACAAACTTTTTGGGACTAGGCCATAACCATGCACCATGTCAATTTTAACTTTTAAAAGACATCGGATATTTTATTATGTTTGAAAAATTGCTAATGCAATTATCAACTCATAATAAAATTTATCTTACTTCTATATCATATATAAAATAGAGAAAACCTATTTTTTTTATACGATCTTTCGCAAGTGGCTCTGATACCACTGTAGGGATTTTTTATGCAAAATAGCATATGCGCAATGGAAAAATAGGATCCCTTCCAAGTGATCCTTGCGAAAGAAAACCTCGTACAAAAAAAAATAAATTTTTCTAAAAGAAAAATAAAAAAAAACCTATCTTATAGGAGAATATTACCTTTGTTGCGTGCCCTTTTTAATCCCTCTTCTCCTTGGGTTTGTTGGATCTTTTAGCACGTTCAAATGTCCGTGCCTCTATATGTATCCACACGAGCAAGCTCTTGTCTCACAAAAGAAACTAGAAGAGCTCTCCTTTACTTCTTGCTAGAGAAGTCCCTAAAGGAGAGGAAGGTAAGGAAAAAGAGAAAGGAAGAAGAAGACCACTCTTCTTGCTAGCCTATACTCACAAAAGCCACACAACCAAAGCCTCTCACCACCAAGCTCTCTCTAAGCCTCAAGCTTCCACCCCCACATTGGCCGGCCACCCCATGGAGTGTTTTATAGGATTGAAAAAACCTTTCACCTCCTATCACATTCAATGCAATTAATTGCATTGAAAAATACACTCCTTGTTTGGCCGTCCACATGTGGAGAAATTCCAAAGGTCAAAACCCTTTGTCTCCTTCCACCTCATCAAGCTTAGGTGGCATGCTTATGTGGCATACTTAGGTGGCATGCTTATGTGGCATTCATGCATGTTGAATTAATCTTATTAATTCAATAAGCTTATGTTATCATATTGAATTAATCTCATTAAATCAATAAGGTAACATATTGAATTAATCTTATTAAATCAATTAAGCTTAGGCTATCATGATAACATATTTATTTAATCTTATTAAATTAATAAGCTTAGCATATTGAATTAATCTCATTAAATCAATAAGCTAAAATTCTCATTAAGCTTAAAGTCCAAAAACCATTTTGTACTTAAGCTTATTCCCAAATTATTCTAGTCAAACTAGAATACACTAATTCTTCTAATCATCATGCTCTTTGTGTGTGACCCTATAGACTCTCATAACGTTGGCAGTGGATCTAAACTCTTTTAGATACACAAGCAATGAGCGACATCTAGCAATACATCATTGCTACCCAAGTTACGAAATAAGTCAAGATCCGACTAACCTTTCCGTGACTACTATAATGTATGATCGTGTCCTTCTATCCTTGATATCAGATTGACCAATGAGGCATAGACCGTGTCATCCTCGATCAATCTATGTGTTTCTTGATCCCTGAGTAAACTAACTCAAACAAATGAGCTCAATATCTCATATTGACTCATTCGAGCATGGCCATGCGTTTTAGTAGTTCTACTCAATCAAGGGGCCCACAGATATCACTCACGTCATATGGGAGGGATAGATCCCATCTACATCACTCACATCCCTCCGCATAATTTGTTATATACCCAGTAATCGCCTTTATGGTCCACCCTGTTACGGGTGACGTTTGACGATACCAAAGTACATAACTCCTTATGTAGGGAACCGTAGTGACTTCAGGTTTGAGGACTATTCATACCAATAGTCACATGAGAAAGTTTATGACACTCATATGACGATCCATGAAACTTTCTCATGGCAGGTCAGTTCAGTATATATTCTCTAATATATACCCATGTGTCAACTTGATATCATATATCCATGACTTGTGAGATCAAGTCATCAATTGACCTACATGCTAGTCTTTATGTATTAATATTGCCCTTGCATATTAATACTTGACTAGGAACATTTTAGGAAAGTGTTCTCTACAGCCTCTCATAATCAATTCTGCCAATTGATGTGCTGTAGATAAGAACCTACTTTTTTAGGGAATTATTATATTTAATTTAGCTGACACAAGCAAGACGTAAATATAATAACCAATCCTTTGCCTTTATAGAATATGATACAAAATGTTCCCTATTCAACCATCACATGATTGGTTCTAGGGCTATAACTAACAATAACTTCCCTAGATACCTTCTTAATGACCCTTTTTGGCTTTGAAGCCTTAATCAATTGGGTCTTTCCTAGGTCAACTCAAGTGGTGACTCCCCCTTTGACCTTCTTAGTGGATACCTTGGATTTCTTTGAATTTTTAGCCACTAGACACACACCATGACTAATCTTAGGGATAACTTCCCTATTAGCCTTGGTTTTCCTAGACCTAGAAATAGTTTCATAATCAAATGGAACATTGTGGTAGGACTTAGGTTTGTGACCCAAACCTTTCTTGCCCTTAGACATTTCTTGCCTTCTAGGACCTAGATTTTGCCCGTTTGACCCCTTAAATGAATTTTTCATAATTGCTAGGGTCTTTTCCAATTTTTCAAGCCTTGATCTCAAGGATTAGTTTTCTAATTCTAATTTTCTCAATTTTAAATTTTTATTCTTTCTTTGGGAAGGACTCTTCCTAGGCATATGCCTAGACTTCTTGAGGTTAATATCCAAATTTTCTTCAATTCTCCTAATGGAATCCCTAGGTAGAATTGGTCTAGAGTTATCGTGTCTAGGTTTGTTCTTAGGTAAATCAACATGCTTGGCACCTAGGCAAAAGTATCTATTCCTACTAGCATGCTTTTCATGATGAACAATAGCAATATTACTAACATGCTTCTTAACTCTAGAGATTGAAGGTGCATTAATTAAATTTATCTTAGGGTTAGCTTTGGAAGCTCCCCCTACATGAGATGCCACTTCTTTCCCCTTCTTCCTCTCCTTAGGGCATTGGCTCCTATAATGTCCCTTTTGATGACATTTGAAGCATACCACGTGCTCCTTGCTTCTAATTGTGGGGACACCAATCACTACAAAAAAACAGTTTTATTGCGACGAAATTTAGCAACGAATTATTTTTGTTGCAAATATGCAACAAATATAGCAACGAATTTTAGGTTTCGTCGCAGATTTGTAACGAAATAAATTTTCATCGGAAATTTTGCAACGAAAAAATAAAATTCGTTGGAATATTTTGCAACAAATCCTGGATTCGTTGCAATTTTTTGCAACGAATCCAGGATTCGTTGCAAAATAAAAAATTATAATTAAAATTAGAATTTTTTAAAATGGTAAGTTTATTTTTTTTTTATTTTACAACGAATACTGGATTCGTTGCAAATTTGCAACGAATCCAGTATTCGTTGCAAAATAAAAAAACAATTAAACGATGTTTTTTTTTAATTTGCAACGAATCGGATTCGTTGCAAATATTTGCAACGAATACAGGATTCGTTGCAAATTTTTGTAAAATAAAAAAAAATTAAATGTTGTTTTTTTTTAAATTTGCAACAAATCGGATTCGTTGCAAATTTGCAACGAATCGGATTCGTTGCAAATTTGCAACAAATCGAAGACCGTTGCAAATTTTTTGACGAATCCGTGGATTAGTTGCAAAGACCATTTCATTATACGCCTAGCTTTCCCCTCGTGCGCCGCGAATTGAAGCTTCTTCTCCTCGCGTCGTCTTCCCCGCCGCTAGATCCTCGAGGCGCTGCGCGCGTCATCGCCACGTCCGGCTTCCGCCACGTGCGCACGAGGCCGCACCGCCAGCCGCCAGATCCACCCGCAGGCGTCGGCCAAGCGAGCCCGCCGCACGCCGCGCGCGCGGCCGCCCATGACGCCGGCGGGCCCCTCGTCCGGCCAGCGCCCCGCCCGCCTGAGCAACCCGGCGCAGGCCCGCCGCCGCCCGGCCGGCTGCGGCCGATGCGCCGGCGCCCACGGTCCTGCGCCGTGACGGCCCGACCGACCCAGTCCGGCCAAGGCTATCGGCCGCCACGGCCAGCTACCTTGGCCGCTCCATCGTCACCGCCACTGCCCCCGCTCAGGCCCGCCCCGAGCGTGGCCTCCTCCGGCCGGTACGGCCTCCCACCTACGCCGCTGTCAGCCGCTCTTCCCGGTAGCCTCGGCAGCACCCTTGCCACGCCGTCCGCTTCCATTAATGTTAATCACGGCCGCTCGAGAGGCGCGTAGGACAGTGGTATAAATTTATTTTTTCTTATATTTAATTCGATAATTAACTACGAAGTTTTATCTTTGTTATCCTATTTATTCAGTAACTATATATAGTTAATTAAAACTACGAAGCTTATAATTGCTAATTTGCCATTTGGGTTCACATACCAAATAATGCTAAGTACTAAGTTGGAATATTTTATGATTTTGTTTAGTCACATATAGGAAGTTATGGGATAAAACAAGCTTTATAAGGCTTAGATGAACAAATCATGCACATCTACGAGAAATTACAAGCATCTTAAAGTCGGTGGTGGTGGGAGCTAGTGTTTAAGGCTTATTAGATTAGTATTAACTTGTGGTGATACATTTTGATCTGTCTCATTTGCTGATTGTTATACATCTACAACAATAATTTGACTTAAATGACAAAATTGAAAATGAGTATATTTCATTTTCAATAAATTTGATTAGTTTGTTGTCACTGCTTGCTTAGATGAGAGAATTGGCCGATTAACAAAACTTCTAGACCTATGTTAATAATAACTCTCTCATCTAAGCTTATAAAGCTTCTCTATATATATTATTAGCCCACAATTCACAATTTGACACTAAATTCATTTTTTCACAATCACCCCCATTTTAAGTCCTGATGTCCTCGTTAAGACCGAAACCCCAACACATTACCTTTCAATGTGTTCATTTGTGATATTAATTGTCACAATCAACTTAAGTTGTTTAACATTTCAGGTTTAAACATCCCAAAATGTTTAAACCTAAATTAACAGTAAGCTTTCTATACAACTGTAGTCCTTTTTCGGTTATGTTTAAAGATTGTTAAACATAGTGAATTCATATGTGAACTAACTGTATATGCGTATTATTGTAATTTCTAGGAGTTGATATTAATATAATTGATTGAAAACAGACAAAATGCAGCGTGAAAGGAGTTGGATGTATAATAGGAATTTACCTGAACGTCGGGGTTTGACTGATGAATTTATGAGTGGGTTGCAAGAGTTTTTAAATTTCGCAGCTAGTAATGTTGAGTTTATGGATGGTAACCAGATAAGGTGTCCGTGCAGAAAGTGTCACAATGGTAGATTTTTACCGTCTAGCAAAGTTTCGTGAGCATCTTTGTAGATTTGGATTCGTTGCAAATTACTATAACTGGACATGTCATGGTGAACCATTTATATCTGATGAAGTTTATGATAGACACAACACACAAGTCTCTAGGGATCAAAGTGATTATAATCAATTAAATCCATATCAGAGGATGATATATGATGTAGCGGGGCCGAATTTGATTCCCCAATCACAAGGTGCAACTTCAAGTTGTCCTCCAACAGTTGAGCAAATGTTTACTAATGCATCACCCTTGGAAGAGGTGCACGTAACAGATATCGGTCAGAATATGAATAATGAAGCATATCTCAAATTTCAGGAGGTGTTGAGTGCTGCAGATGCACCTTTATGGGCTGGTTGTGAGACTCATACTAAACTATCGTTCACCGCAAGAATGTTGAATGTCAAGGCAGAGCACAATGTGTCTGAAGAGTGTTTTAATAATTTTGTTCAAGCTTTTGAAGAGGCATTGCCGCATGATAATATCGCCCTAATGATTTGTACAAAGATGAAAAACTGATGAAAGAATTAGGTCTCCTGGAAAGAATTGATGTGTGCGAGAGATGGTTGTATGTTATATTGGGTAGATGATGCTTATGTTGATGTTTTTAAATTCTGTAATCAAGATAGGTACATGAGCACTAGTAGGAGCCAACAAAGTTGTAAATCATATAGTCATTTGTTTTATTTGCCTTTAACTCCTAGGTTACAAAGGATTTATGCATCAAAGACAACTGCTGAACACATGGCTTGGCATGCAAATCATCGAACAGAAGAGGGACTAATGTGTCATCCATCAGATGCAGAGGTGTGGAAAATTTTTGATAGAACATATCCTGATTTTATAAGGAGACTCGAAATATTAGGTTAGGTCTCTGTGCTGACGGATTTGCTCCATTTGGTAAATCAGGAAGACACTATTCTTGTTGGCCAGTTATATTAACTCCGTATAATCTTCCGCCTGGGATGTGCATGAAAACACCGTATATGTTTTTAACATTGGTTGTGCCTGGCCCAAAAATCAAGAAGTTAATAGATGTTTATATGCAACCATTGATTGCAGAGCTAAAACAACTATGGGATGAAGGTTTTCCTACATACGACGTTCATACTAATCAGATGTTTGTAATGAAGGCTGCTCTTCTTTGGACCATAAATGACTTTCCGGCTTATGGTATGCTATCAGGTTGGAGTACTGCAGGGATCTTAGGATGCCCAATATGTATGGAGAGATCAAAGTCGATTAGATTGAAGCATGGTAAGAAGCCGAGTTATTTTGATTGTCACAGATAATTTTTACCACTAAATCATAATTTCAGAAGGAATAAAGATGAATTCACTAGGAATCGAATTGAAAGAACACCTCCGCCATTGAGATTGACTGGTCAAGATATTTGGTACAGAGTTCTTCACTTTCCATCTGTTATTGAAGAGCCACATGATACAACTTATGAATATGGAAGCAACCATAAATGGACCAAACGAAGTATATTTTGGGAGTTACCGTATTGGTTTAGTAATTTGATTCATCATAATCTCGATGTTATGCATATTGAGAAGAATGTTTTTGATAATCTGATAAATACAGTGATGGATATCACCGGAAAAACAAAAGATAATCTGAATGCAAGAAAAGATATGCGACTCATTTGCAAACGACCCAGCCTTGATGTTGATGAAAATAGTAGAGGACCAAAACCAAAGGCAGTTTATACATTGAATAAGGAACAGAGACGTGTTGTTTGTGAATGGTTGAAGTCATTGAGATTTCCTGATGGGTATGTTTCTAATCTTGGGAGATGTGTCGATATGAAGGAATGCAAATTGATGGGTTTGAAAAGCCATGATTGCCATATATTCATGGAAAGACTTATTCCTATTGCCTTTAAAGAACTCTTACCGAATTTTGTCTGGGGTGCCATTACAGAGTTAAGTATTTTTCTTCATGATATATGCTCAACAGTTTTGGAATATTCACACATGGAGAAGTTAGAGAGAGACATTCCAATTATTTTGTGCAATTTAGAAAGGATTTTTCCTGCATTTTTGATTCAATGGAACATCTTTTGGTTCACTTGCCATACGAGGCCAAAGTTGGAGGACCATTCATTATCGATGGATGTATCCTTTGAAAGGTATATTCATATTCTATATTTAAAATTGCATAAAAATGTTTAATTTTTATATATTTATTTCTAATACAATTTGTTATATTACAATCAGATTCTTATATCATTTGAAGAAAAAAGTGAAAAATAAGGCACATGTTGAAGCCTCTATTGTGAATGCATATATTGTGGAGGAAGTAACAACTTTTGCATCATATTATTTTGAGCCTCACGCTGGACTAAAAGACGGAAATCCGGAAGGAATGATGAAGGTCTGTCGATCCCAATTTAAATTCTTTCTCAATTTTTAATTATCTTGGTCGACCAAGTGGACTGTAAGCAACGATACTTAATCGATCAAGAATGGCGCGCATATATGTTTTACTTAATTGTCCAAAAGTATCGCCATATTTCGAGTTAGTATATATTTCCTATTTCTTCGTCAAGTGTTAATTTGTTTATGTTATAATACAATTTTTTATTATAGGATTTTCCAAAACTTATACTCTGAAATCCCGACACGTGACTTTGATCACTTCTGCGATCAGGAATTTGCACCATGGTTCAAATCATATGTAAGCAGTTTTAATTACCTCATTTTTGTTTACACATATCTTAACTTTTAAATAAATATCATTTTCATTTGAGTATAGGTTTATGATAATCAAACTCACGTTCAGCAAGAATTGCTAATCCATCTATCATGGGGTCCAAAATCAATGGTACGCACTTCACAAGATATTTCATAAACGGATATAATTTCCACACTCAAGAATATGGAAATGGAAAGAGTACAATGAATAGTGGAGTATGTGTTCAGTCTTCCAATGATGGAGGTGCAAGCAATGAATTTTATGGTTTGCTGGATGAAATTATAGAGATTGATTATCCTGGTCCAGAGATGCGAGTTATCTTATTTATGTGTCGCTGGTTTGACCCCGTCAGGGGGATGAAGGTGCATCCACAGTATAATTTGGTTGAAGTAAATCATAAAAGATTTTATAAGAGATATGAACCATTTATTTTGGCACAACAAGCGATTCAAGTTTTCTATGCTCCATATCCTAGTTTGAGGCGTGACAAAAATGAATGGTGGGCTGTTTGTAAAACAAAAGCACGGAAAAAAATTGAAGAGCGCTGGCAAGACATTGCATATCAACAAGACAAAGTTACAAATATGTTTAATACCGAGGAATATATAATTCCAACGTTATGAGATCCCAGCGGAGTAGTGATAAACGTGGATGCAACTGAAATTGATGATAATGATGAAGAGGAGGAGGGGGACGAGGAGGAAGAGGAGGAGGAGACCGAGGAGGAGGATACTGATGAGGATGAGGAAGATGATAATGAGGACTTTGAAATTTGACGTCTAGGGTATGTTTTTATATATATAATTTTAGTTTTAAACTATAATTTTACAAATTTTCTTAGCTCAATTATTTGTGTATATAATGTCTCATTGTAAAATTTATATCTTTTGTCTCTATATGTTTTGTATAATTTGTTCTTATAGGTTATCAGTGGTGAAATCATCGTAGCTTAGCGCAGTCGCAGTCTCTCATATCTTCATTATGCATATTGTAAGTTTTTCATGTTCTTCATTAAGCATAAAAGTTTTATTTTCTTTATTCTAATTTTGTTTTGGTTGATAGTTTCGACGTGGTGGGCAGAGACGACAGAGTACTAGTAGTGGGCAGACTGATCCACCCCCGCCAAAGACTATACCTACTTGCCCTCCGATCTTCCCGACCTTCACATGATCACCGCCAAGACTATCTCATTCACGCACGACCTTCCCATTCGATTCAATTGCACTACCAGACACTCTCCACCGAGAACATCGAAGTCGACTATATATATTTCCATGAGAGCAATACGTAACCGGAACGAAGTTATAATTTTTAAACAATCTTAATTATTTATTAAATTTTTTTTCACTTGATCGTAGGTTTGAAAATTCTATACCTGTTATTCGCGAGATCAATAAAATCGTGAATAACTATTGGAGAGGAGATTCTTTGTCATACTCGAGCACGCCAGGACCTACAAAAGAATTATGGTGGTGCGAGTTTCAGGTATAATTTATTCATTTTATATATTAAATAAGTGATTATATAATCAATTGTTTTATTTCCATCTCAGCGGAGATTTATTTGGGACCCTAGTCAAGACTTGGAAGTCAAAAGATTTTTTTTAAAAAAATGTGGCGATCATATCCGACATGTATTGAGTCATGCCAAATCTACTGGAAAAAAACCCGCCTGTGTCACGTCAGAAAATTGGAGTAAAATCTCCAATTATTGGCAATCGGATGAGAGCAAAAAAAGAAGTCAACAGAATAAATTAAATTAAGCCTGTAATTCTGGAGACTTATCTGCAACATATGCGGGCGGATCTATAAATATCGAGGAGCATTCACGTAGATTGGTAATTTTTAAATTCTACAATTAGTTTTTAAATTTATTTCAGATTATTATTTTATTTCTAACATTCTTATATTTAGTCTAAGGAATTGGGAAAGGAGCCGGAATTTATAGATACTTTCGTTCGCACTTTCCAAAAAAAAGATAAGACTTGGAGTGGAGATATAGCTCTAGCTATTAAGGTTTGAAATAATATTTAAACTTACTTTATAAATTTAATTACATTAGTTATGTAAATGCTCGATTAAATTTTTAATTTTGTGTAGGAGAGATATGATCGATTATCCTCATCTCGAGAGAATTTGAGAGATAGCGGTGATCTTGAGGATCTGAGCCATCTGTTAGTAATGATATGGATTTATGGCTTGAGGCGACTGGAGGATCCAAAGGGGGAAGGATTCTAGGTATGGGTTCTCTGAGCAGAATGCATAATGCTCCTCGTAGATCTATTTCTTCTACTCCACCAGTAGCGGCACATACACAACTTGACTGAGGAGGTTAGCAATTTGAAGGGCATAATACATGAAAAAGATCAGCAAATTTTAGCAATACAACATCAAAACTCACAAAGGATCGAAATGATAGAGATGCAGACAACAAGCCTTTCTTATCGCCGATTTGACAATTTTACTGGTCCAAGTCATATTCCTCCGAGTCAAGACGATGATGGTGGCGACGATGATGATATTGTATGCATTTTTTTAATTAATACCTTTAAAATTGATTAGTTTATTTAGTTTGTTACTCATTCAATTTTTACATTTTTTAATAGTACTTTTTATTTTGCATTAAAAATGAATGATATATGAAGTCAATCCTTATGGCGGTTGAAAATGCACATCATTGTAAGTCTTTGCATATTTATTTTCGTGTTAGTATATAGTTTTTTTTAATGTATGATACTTTTTGCTGTTTGTTTGTTTTCTAATGCAGGTAGAAGAATGTCGGCGCGCGATTACTTACCAGATTCTCTTTTTTTCCCCATGTGTTGTGATCTTTTGTAGACATTGTTATTTGGATATCATAACTATGTTGATGTTTGAAATGTTGTAGGATATAACTTTTTATTTGGAATGTTGTTTTGTTCTTAACTTATTGTGTTGCTTTGTATTTATTTAGATATCAAATATTTTTGGATATTATTGAATATTATTTTGTTGTATTGAATGTGTGTGTGTTTTGTTTGTATTGAATGTATTTATTTGGATATTAGAACTTATTGTATTTTATTGTGTGTGTGTGATAATTTGTATATACGATAGAATATCGAAACGAAATAAATCACAAATTTTTTTATTTTCGACAAATTTAGCGACAAATATCCCAATTATTGCTAAATCCCGATAAATCTGTGGCGACCTTTGCGGAATTTAAATTTAAATTTCGCAAATTTCGATAATTTAGCAATAATCCAATCGTGACAAATTTTGCAATGAATTTTTGCGAATTTTCAACGAAAAATATTTAAAGTCGCATATATTTGCAACAAAAGAATTAAATCATGAAATTTCAGCGACGAAATTTGCGACAAAATTGGAAACAGCGCAAATTTACCAACCAATTACTGTTTTTGTCGCGAAAATTACCAACGAAAAAATTTATTCGTCGCAGAAAATTGTTTTTTGCGATGAATTTTGCGACGAATTTGTATCAGTCGCAAATTTACCAACGAATTCCTTATTTCGTTGCGAAAATTTCCGATGAAAAAATTAATTCGTCGCAAAATTTTGCGACGAATTTTGGAAATTGGGGTAACTTTTGCAACAAAATTAGCGACGAAATTTAAAATTCGTCCCTAATTTTCGTCGCTAAAATTCGTCGCAAAAATTCGTCGCTATTTTTTTCGCTAATATTTGCGACGCTTAATTCCCAACAAAAAATTTTTTGTCGCTAAATTCGTCGTAAATTTTTTTTCCAATGAATTTTTTTTTAAAATTCATCGCTAAATTCGTCCCAAATTTCTGTTTTTTTTGTAGTGAATATTTTTCACCTTTGGCACCGGTTGAGCCTTCTTAATCTTCTTGGGACACTTGCTTTTATAGTGCCCTTGCTCCCTACACTCAAAACATATGATGTGACTTTTATTTTTAAGTACAATGCATGAGTTACCTAGCGAGGTGGAAGCCTCTTGATCTTCACTTCCCCCGGATGTAGATGCTTCTTTTTTGTTCTTGCTCCAGGATAGAAGATATATCCTCCCACTCAATGCTAGAGGTGGAGGTTTCCTCCAATTCTTCAACATCCTCGGATCCGGATGTTGATGGACATTCTACTTCGGCTTCCTTTTCTACTTGTGTCGGTTCGGAATTTTTGTAAAATTTGACCACCTTATCCCACAATTCCTTGGCATCCCCATATTCACCTATCTTACACAAGACATGGTTAGGTATTAATTTAATTAACATTTTTTTTACCTTAACCATTGTCTTGAATTGTTGTCGTTGCTCTTCGGTCCACCTTGATTTTACCAACGACTTATTGTCTTCACCCCTAGGTACTTAAAAATAATTTTCAATTGTTAGCATCATATCGAAATCGATTTCGAAATATACCTCCATCCTTTTCTTCCACCAAGAAAAATCTCCTTCGAATTTCGGTGGACAGATGTTGATGCCGGCCATCTTGTCGTGCTTGTGTTGGCGATTAGTCTGCGATAAGCTTCTCACTCTGATACCACTTGTTGGAGGATCGGTGGCCGACTAGAGAGGGGTGAATAGCCCAATACACGTGTACAATGGAAATCTATTGTTCTTGCGTGCTTCGTCTTCAAAGATCGTTAGAATGCACAGCGGATATGCAAATAACCAATACGAATGCAAAGACAAATACATACGCACAAATACAACACGATATATATAGTTCTAAACCTTAGAGTTCATACTCCACGGGGTGAGCTCAACGAGCTCGAGTTATGCACACGACACTAACAAAACTCCTTCTCGACAACACGTCGGAGGTGGAGAAATCTCGTACAAGCAATTACACTAAGTAATACAAGCAAATACAAATACAAGAAGAAATACAAGTAAAGAACACTTTACAAAACTTCGCTTTGATCACTTGCTTGTTGCTTACTTTGGATTGCTCTTGAAGGTCTGGAATGCAGCAGTAATTCCCCTCCAAAATCGCCCTAAAAACTCTTGCAAAATCCTCCATCTCGAGCTCCATTTATAACCTACATTGAGCTGATTTGTGCCAATCAATCAACTGATCGTGACCATCAGTCGACAGGTCCTATAGTCGTTGTTCACAATGACTTGATCCATACTGGAAGAGTTCCAACGGATCCATCATCAATCGAGACTAGTGACTTGCTAACTCCTCAAGACTTCCCACTCCAATCGAGACTAGTGACTTTGCAATGCCATCCTTCACCGACTCAAGGACCCCGAGTCTATGAGACTAGTGACTTGCTAACTCCTCAAGACTTCCCACACCAAGCCTCATGCTTGGATTTTACCAACACCAAGCACTATGCTTGGATTTTCCATGCCAAGCCCCATTCTTGGACTTTCACCGCCAAGGCTACACACTTGGACTTACGTGGCCAACCCATGTTGGACTTCCCCATGACAAACCAATGTCATAAGTTTTGTCTAACATCAAAATATAGTTCAAGTCAAACTCGAGTCCGGTCAATCGTGACCTAGGCCGATTGCACCAATAAACTATTGGGTCACACAAACTACGGGTGATCTCAAGATGTAAAACAAGTCTGAGAATGAGATTCTCATTGAGAGAGGATATGTCTGGTTGGACCAGACCAAGGGGGTGAGAAATTGAGGCTATGATACCTCCTATGGCCTTGTCGGAGTTAGCACGACTATATCAGACTTAAACGAAGTCAAACAGACCATACAAAGCCTCACACGGTCGTGCCTAACTTGGCACGGGTCATGCCTGCCTCTTGCCGCAAATTGGCAAAGTCTGGGATGCGCCCAGAGAGACACACGGGCAGGCCATGTGAATCCACACGGCAGTGTTGCGTCTCCGCCAATTTTGAAGATTTTCTTTTATGGAAATTTCCTGGATTGTTCTTTCCATAATTATGGTAAGATATGTTCCATTTAACCCTCATAAGATGACCTAATCAAGAGATCTATAAAAGAATCCCTTGATAATCTTTGGCTAAGGTTTTGGTTTTAGGTTTCTCCCTGGGTAGCCGCTTTTGCTCCTTCCTCTCTCATCTTCTATTGTCTTCGTCGGTTGGCTAGCACCAATCGGAGACAAAGATTTGCTGCTCTAGGAGTTGTCTTAGGTGATCCTGACGTGGATACTGATAGAGGCAAGGCCCGTTGGTCTTGCTTGTGGTTTCGACAGATTCAAAAGAATCCCGAAGGTATAATTTCTCCTTCTCCTTATGTGTTTTTCATACGATTATGCTAGCGCAAGTTTTTATGGCCCCTAGGGGATGTTTGGGACGTAATAAAAATTATTTTTATTCACTTTATTCCGCTGCACATGATCCCAGAATCACCAACTAGTGGTATCAGAGCTACCTTGTTCGTTTGGCATAGATTGCATGTTGTAGGAGAATATTTAAAGCATGTTTGATGTTTTAATATACCTGTGTCATGTTTATCTATATGATAGATTAGAGTATCCTTATTTTACATATAGGATATGTTTGTAACCTAAAAGGGAAATACTGAGGATGCGCCTGGAAACACCAAAGGTGTTGGCCGCATCGTTAGAGCCTAAGCATAGACTCACATTCACATCGGGAAATTTATTTCCTAATGTGACCTTTGTTTTTCCATATTTAGGTTTATTTCCCTTTTAGATGAGACCCATAATAATCTGAAATCCCTAGTACAAATATTAGGGCTAACACCTTGCATTAATATGGTTGAACCAGAGTTCTTTTTCGTGTTTAGGTTGTTGGACTCTCTCCAAGCCTGGCATTGTTGGTGCAATCGGCCCAGTTTAACTCGAGTTTGACACAAGCAGTATTTTGATGATAGACAAAAATTATGACATGGAATTGTCATAGGAAAGTTCAACATGGAGTTGGCATGGAAAATCCAAGCATGGGGATTGGTGTGGAAAAGTCCAAAGCATTGCGAAGTCGTGCGCTTAGTGCATTTGGGAAGTCTTGAGGACTTGGCAAGTTCACTAGGCTCTGTTGGGTTTCCGGCACCACGGCGAGTGTGTGTTCGAACATGTTTCGCAAACATGTGCACAGCGGAAGAAATAAAAATAATAAATCTACATTTATTACAACACACACATCACACACATGCATAGTACAACATGTGTAGACATAACCGTAAATTTAAATTTTGCAATAAAAGAAAATTTAACTACGTATACCTTACGTATCACGTGTAGCGGGAAAGGCATCAACCGAAACGATCCTCACTAGAATCGTCTCTATCCGTATCATGCCGAGTATCTTCGAGATGACTTCACCAAGTCATGAGCCTCGTCTTCATACGGGTTACTAGCCTCGTGTTGAAGACAATGTGATCGAGAGAAGATCACGATCCGAATCCAAATTCGGATCCAAAAATGAGTCCTCAAAACTCGCTTCTCCGGAGAGATATTCGTCAACCGTTTGATGAATCCTTCGTCCTCCACCTATGAGGATTACCGGAGATCGAATCCCCGGTAAGTAAGGCGCTGTTGGAGCTCCAAACGTCATCCAAATAACGCTCCGACAAGAAGGAAACAAGCTGTCCAGAAAATTGGACAGCTTTGCTGGAGACCTTGCGCCGGCCAAATAAGGAGAGAAATGTGCTCACCTTGTCGCCGGAGCCAAGGATGATCACCGGAGCTCCTCCGGCAGTAGCTCGATGCTGGCAAGTGGAGAAGACGGCAGCAGCTGGTCGCCGGTTGGAGGAGTTGGGCAGCGGCAAGGAGTTGGCGCCGACTAGATGGAGTGGAGGGAGAGGTTGGGCAGCCACAATTAGGTTAGGGCTTTTTTGATTAGGGTTTAACAAACCCTTAAGCCCTCTTTTATAGAGAACTAATTCTCTTAATGGTTATTGGATCATAACCATAAGGCCCGTTAACCCGCTCCATTAATATAAGTTAAAATAAACCAAACCATGATGGTTTATTTTAAGTTAAAACGAACCGAACCAACTTTGGTTCATTCGTTTAAAATAAACCAAACCCTTTGGTTTATTCTCCTCCATTGGATTAGAACCAAACCATTTTGGCTCATCCATTATGTCATCACAAGACACGGCCCATCCACGCTTCCATTGCGACTGAATCGATTTCATGCTCGCTCCACGTTTGGTCCAACCAAACCTAGTTTCTCTCGGTTTGAGAATACCATTCTCAAGCTCGTTTTAAATCCTTCGGATTACGCTCGTTGTGCATGTGACCAAATAGGTTCTCGGTTTATGTTGGCCGTCTATAATTAACCATTAATTATAGAATGATCATGAGTGGCACCTAGTAGTACATCATGATCCCCAATTAACCGAAAAAATCAACGGTTGATCCAGAACTTTTTGTGAAACCCTTCAGTAGCTCGAATGAATCGTGCTCCATTCCCTTCACTCGTCTTATACCCACTTGGTTTAGGACATGGTCTATAGTGTCAGTCCTCACTAGGCTGACTACGTCACACCTAGCCTAAGTATCATTTCCTCGTCCTACGGATTCTAGTTACTGCACATGTATCGAAGAGTACCTTACTCTAAACATGTAATACTTTGGCCAAAGACTTTAGTAACAATCCGATGAGAGGCCATGGGTATATATCTCCTCGCAAGGTGTGGTGAATCCTTTATAGGCTATTCAAACACCTTCGATCACTTCGACTTATACTCAATCATCCCGGGTCCACATCTCCTCAGAGATGTTTGCTTAAGATGCCAAAGCATAAGTCTTTATGATCAAGATGACTTGAATATCGCAAGTCAAAGGAACATCGCACTTAAGCTACAGTAAGAACTTCATTGACATATCTATATATGTAGAGAACCATATGAAGTCTTACGGCTGGTCACTCCAATGAACTAGTTACCATAACTAGCATCCACGATTAACTCCGGACATCACAATGTCTCCAGCCAGTGAGAATCAGCTGCTTGGATACACCAAAGAGTATACCTTGTGCTAGTCTCGATAGAATCAATGGTGTCCAAATCCATCAATTCATCGACTAGGGATAATTCCGATACATCACAATTACACATGTAGAGATACTCACTAGTTGTGATCCAATCACAAATTCTCTCATGCTCTGAATCGTATCATGGACATTCAGTAAATGAGTTTAAGATCCAATCAAATACATGAAAACATGTATACTCAAATAGTGAATCTTCATTTATCATATAAATGGTTCATACATAAGGCGATTACCTTAGGACATCTCTCATATATTACTAACAGACTCCCACTTGGCCTAATGTCAATCGCTACGGTATCCAATACCATAAGCTGTATCATGACCCTCAAACTTACTTTGAGGTAATGCCTTAGTCAAAGGATTCGCTAAGTTCCTTTCAGTGGGGATTTTCTCGATTTGTATTTCTTTTCTACTGATGATCTCTTTGATAAGATGATAGCGACGAAGCACATGTTTGGATCATTGATGAGACTTTGGCTCTTTCGCCTGTGCAATTGCTCCATTGTTGTCGCAGTAGACCGGTATTGCTTCAACAATGGCTGGAATCACACCAAGTTCATAAATGAACTTCTTGATCCAAACCGCTTCCTTTGCTGCTTCCGAAGCTGCAATGTATTCTGCCTCAGTGGTAGAATCCGCTACAGTATCTTGTTTGGAACTTTTCCAACTCACTGCCCCCCCCCATTCTAGATGAACACGTATCCAGACTGAGACCTGGAATCATCATTGTCTGTCTGGAAGATGGCATCTGTATACCCGCGTATCACCATGTCCCCTTCTCCATATATTAGGAACACATCTTTAGTTCTTCTTAAGTACTTAAGGATCGTCTTAACAGCCACCCAATGATCCATTCCTGGATCAGACTGGTATCTGCTCGTGACACTCAGAGCATACGATACATCGGGCCTCGTACATAACATAGCATACATGAAAGATCCTATTGCGGATGCATAGGAAATCTTACTCATGCAAATCCTCTCGTCTTCTGTGCGCGAACACATAGACTTTGAAAGGTGTACCCCATGCCTGATGGGTAGGAAACCTTTCTTGGATTCTGACATGCTAAACCTCTTTAGCACTCGGTCTATATATGTAGACTGCGAAAGACCAAGCAACCGTTTCGATCTATCTCTATAGATCTTAATCCCGAGGATGTAGGTTGCTTCTCCTAGGTCTTTCATGGAGAATGTCTTGGATAACCAAACCTTAACTGACTGTAAGATCGAAACATCGTTTCCTATAAGTAATATGTCATCGACATACAATACTAGGAACACGACTGCACTCCCACTAACCTTCTTGTACACACAAGGTTCGTCTGGATTTTGTGAGAAATCAAACTTTTTGATTGTCTCATCAAAACGGATATTCTAGCTCCTAGATGCTTGCTTCAATCCATATCTGGACCGTCGCAGTTTGCATACCTTGGTTTTATCAACCGATGTGAAACCCTCAGGCTATATCATATACACGTCCTCGAGCAAGTTTCCATTAAGGAAAGTTGTTTTCACATTCATCTGCCATATCTCATAATCATAATGAGCCGCTATGACTAGGAGCATCTGAATGGATTTAAGCATAGCTACAGGTAAATAGGTTTCGTCATAATCAACACCTTATTTTTGACTATATCCTTTCGCCACTAATCTTGCTTTATAGGTAATCACATTACCCTCCATGTCGGTTTTCTTCTTGAAAACCCACTTGCACCCTATACGCCTGATGCCTTCAGGTGGGTCAACCAAGTTCCAAACTTGGTTTTCATACATGGAATCCATTTCCGACTTCATGGCATCAAGCCATTTATCCCTTTCTGAACTTGTCATCACTTCTTCATAACTGGTAGGCTATCATTAATGAGTAACACGTCATTCGATTCACTTACGAGAAATCCATATCTCTCAGGAATGTTGCGTGTTCTACCAGATCTACGAAGATGTGGTGTTATAATAGGTCCAGCCGATTGCTCATCACTATGAGTTGTCGGCTGTTGTGCTTCACCAGGTATCTCATCAATGTCTATTTGAGTCTCTCGAGCCTCCTCAAGCTCGATGACACTCCCACTGTTTTCTTGCAAGAGAAACTCTTTCTCTAGAAACACAGCATGCCTTGAAACAAACACCTTTTGTTCCACAGGATGATAGAATTGATAACCCCTTGTTTCCTTAGGATATCCAATAAATAGACATTTATCAGACTTAGCATCCAATTTGTCTGATACAGTCCGCTTCACATAAGCAGGACAACTCCATATCTTCAAGTAAGATACATGAGGTTTCTTACTATTCCATATCTCATATGGAGTAGTAGAGACTACCTTGGTTGGCATTCTGTTTAACAAGTAAATAGTTGTCTGAAGTGCATAGCCCCAAAAGGACTTGGGAAGATTCGAATGATTCATCATTGACCTAACCATGTCCAACAAGGTTCGGTTATGCCTCTCAGATAGACCATTATGTTGTGGTGTATATGACAGAGTCTATTGAGACAATATATCATTGTCTCATAGATAATCAAGAAACTCTTGACTTAAGAATTCACCACCTCGATTCGATAGAAGTATTTTAATACTCTTGTCATGTTGTTTCTCTACTTCATTTCTGAATTCTTTGAACCTTTCAAAGGCTTTAGACTTTGTTTCATCAAGAACACATACCCAAACCGTGAGTGATCATCGGTGAAGGTAATGAAGTAGCTATAGCCTCCTAAAGCTTGAGCTGACATAGGTCCACATACATTAGTATGTATTAGACCTAGTAACTCTCCCACTCGTTCACCTTTTCCAGTAAAAGGTAACTTAGTCATCTTGCCTTTTAAGCATGAATCGCATGTATCGTATGAATCCAATTCAAACGATTCCAGAATTCTACATCGGTGTAATTCGGACATGCGTTTCTTGCTTACATGGCCAAGACGACAATGCCACATGTAAGAGCCTAATTGATTATCCTTTCGAGCACGCTTGTTGCTCGCTTCGATATTGAAAATGTCACTGGATACGTCCAACATATAAATGTCATTGCTCAAAGTTCCAGTTCCATAAAGTATGTCATTCAAAGTTATATAACAACAATTGTTACTAAACGTTAAATGGAAACCATTTCTATTTAAGCAGGAAATAGAAACAATGTTTTTTATTAGAGAAGGAACACAATAGCAATTGTCCAGTTCCAAGACTTGTCCACTAGGGAGCTTCAGCAAATAAGTTCCGATGGCGACCGTAGCAACCTTTGCTCCATTGCCAACTCGCAAATTTGACTCCCCTCTTATGAGTCTTCTTCTATTCCTTAGCCCCTGTATGTCATTACATATATGTGAGCCACACCCAGTATCCAATATCCAAGTGTCTAAGGAAATAGAATGACAATCAATAACGAAGATACCTGAAGAGGATGGGGCATCGGATGCCTTCTTCTTCTTCATGGACTCAAGATAAATCTTGCAGTTTCTTCGCCAGTGGCCTTCCTTGCGACAGTGATGGCAAGTGCCCTTTTGTGCTGGTTCTGCCTTCTTTACCTTCTTGTTCTTCCCTTTCTTCTGTTCTTTTGCCTTCCTCTTAGAACCTTTCTTTGAGGAATCAACTAACAGAACTGCCTTCTTCTCATGCTTCACAAAAGGCTCCACAGTCTTCAACATATTGAGGAGCTCAGGAATAGTGGATTCTAATTTGTTCATCCGATAGTTCATCACAAATTGTGAGAAACTCTTGGGCAAACAATGCAAAATTAAGTCAATACTTAATTCATGATCCATCACAAACCCGAGGGTGGCTAGTCGCTCGATGTACCCATTCATCTTTAGCACAAACTACACTACAGACGAACCTTCTTGCATCTTCATGGTGAAGAGGAGCCTGGAGACTTCGAACCTTTCGGATCTCGCTTGCTCATCAAACAACTCATGAAGATGGAAGACCATGGTATTAGCATCCATATGCTCATGCTGCTTTTGCAGCTCAGGTACCATCGCCGCTAGCATGATGCAACTCACCAGCTCAGAATTTGCCACATGCTTCTGATAGACCAACATTTGGTCTGGAGTTGCATCGTCCTTAGGACGGTTGGGAAGAGGCTCTTCAAGGACATATGATAGCTTTTCCATCTTAAGAACAATTCTCAGGTTTCTAAGCCAGTCCAGGAAGTTAGGCCCAGTCAATTTGTTTGAATCCAAAATAGTGCGCAAATTCAAAGACGTCATGATCAATCGATTAACCTAGAAATACAAAACGAGCATATATGAGAAAATGATTTTAAAATGCATCAATATACATTTATAAATCTCATTCATTTTTCGAATTTCAAAAACCCCAAAATCACTTCGGGAGATCATAGGTCCATCTCCGAATGGGCTGATATCCATCATAGATATGAACAACCTTGGAGAGAGTCCAACAAGTCATTCATAACTACGATGGTAGGTATCAAATATACCGATTGCATATCACGTATATGCAACTATCACAATGTGCTATCAACTAATTGAATGTTCACACATACATCAGGTTGTTAACACATTAACAAGTATGCATCATATGCATAGCACCCAACTTCACCTCCCTTTACATCGACCTTGGAGAGAGTCCAACAAGCCGATGCTCCAGGTTAAAGCCAACCCATTAATCGAGAATAGTTTTAATATGGTTAGAGCGCATTCAACCAATTAGCTCGGCTTGGAGAGAGTCCAACAACCAAAGCTAACGATTGACCTCTGACTCTTACCATATTAGTATTAAACTATTCCATGGTTTGAACATGTTCGGGTTCGAGCCGGGCTTGGAGAGAGTCCAACAACCCGAACAAGAAACGGAACTCTGGTTCTAACCATATTAATGGAAGGTGTAGGCTTTAATATTGAGTTAGGGTTTTTATGTCTCATCCTCTTTGCATGCAAATAACTATTATCTACATGGCATGACATACATGACATACATCTACATATCACGACATGCATGACATTATGATATGCATCTAATGCAATTACATGACATACAATTATGTCATATACATAATTTCCTTATATGTCATAACAATTTATGGAAATAAAATATGTTTAAGATATGATTCTCCAAATCAAATCATGATTAAATTAGGAAACAAATTTCCAAATCTAATCACATATTTTATTTGTGGAAATAGTTGATTAAGGAAAGTCAATTTAGGAAACCAATTTCCTAAATCATCAAAACTACTTATGCAAATAATATATTTTAAGATTTGATTTACCTAATCAAATCAAGATTAAATTAGGAAACAAATTTCCAAAATCTAATCTAATATTTTATTTATGAAAATATTAATTTCCATAAATACTTCCAACTTTCCAAAAGTGGAAGATTTCCATAAATACTTCTAGACTTTTCAAAATTGAAAAATTTCCATAAAAACTTCTAAATTTCCAAAAGTAGAAAATTTCCAGAAATATCATTATGACTATCGCAAAATCATTTTATGATTATGTCGAAACACAACCTGGCTCGATACCATCAAGGTTTCGTGATCAAGGCAGGTGTGTTCGAACATGTTTCGTAAACATGAGCACATGGAAGAAATAAAATAATAAATCTACATTTATTAACACACACATCACACGCATGCATAGTACAACATGTGTAGACATAACCGTAAATTTAAATTTTGCAATAAAAGGAAATTAAACTACGATACCTTTCGTATGATCACGGTAGCGGAAGGCATCAACTGGAACGATCCTCACTAGAATCGCCTCTATCCGTGATCCACGCCGAGTCTTCGGATGACTTCCAAGTCACGAGCTTCGCTCTCGTGACGGGTTACTAGCCTCGTGTTGAAGACGACGTGATCGAGAGAAGATCACGATCCGAATCCAAATTCGGATCCTAAAACGAGTTCTCAAAACTCGCTTCTCCGGAGAGGTATTCGTCAACCAATTGACGAATCCTTCGTCCTCCACCTCAGAGGATTACCGGAGATCAAATCCCCGTAGTTAGCCGCTGTCGAGCTCCAACGCCGCCCAAACGACGCCCGACGAGAGGAAACAAGCTGTCCGTAAAACTGGACAGCTTGGTGGAGGAGTAGGCGCCGCCAAAACAAGGAGAGAAGCTCACCTTATCACCGAACCCAAGGAGATCACCGAGAGGGTCTCCGCAGGTTGACCGGCTAAGCTTGGAGAAGGCAAGACTTGGACGGCTGCAGAGTTGGGTGGGCGGCAAGGAGGTTGGGCGCCAAACTCAAGGAGAGGAGGAGAGTGGGCGCAACAATTAGGTTGGATTAGGTTTAACAAACCCTTAAGCCCTCTTTATAGAGAACTAATTCTCTTAATGGTTATTGGATCATAACCATAAAGGCCCGTTAACTCCGCCTCCATTAAGATAAGTTAAAATAAACCAAACCATGATGGTTTATTTTAAGTTAAAACGAACCAACCAACTTTTGGTTCATTCGCTTAAAATAAACCAAACCCTTTGGTTTATTCTCATCCATTGGATTAGAACCAAACCATTTTGGTTCATCCATTATGTCTTCATAAGACACTGCCCATCCACGCCTCCATTGCAATCAAACGATTTCATGCTCGCTTATGTTTGGTCCAACCAAACAGTTTCTACCGAGAATCCCATTCTCAAGCTCGTTTTAAATCCTTTGGATTACGCCAAGCGTGTGACCAAATAGGTTCTCGGTTTATGCTGGCCGCCTATAATTAACCATTAATTATAGAACGATCATGAGTGGCACCTAGTAGTACATCATGATCCCCAATTAACCAAAAGATCAACCTGATCCGTAACTATTTCTCAAACCCTTCAAAGACTCAATGAATCGTGCCCCATTCCCTTCACTCATCTTATACCCACTTGGTTCGTGACATGGTCTATTGTGTCACCCTCACTAGGTCGACTCACGCCACACCTAGCCCAAGTATCATTTCCTCGTCCCACGGATTCTAGTTACTCCACATGTATCAAGAGTACCTTACTCTAAACATGTAATGCTTTGGCCAAAGACTTTAGTAACAATCCGACGAGAGGCCATGGGTATACATCTCCTCGCAAGGAGTGGTGAATCTTTATAGGCTATTCAAACACCTTCGATCACTCGACTTATACCCAATCATCCCGGTCCACATCTCCTAGAGATGTTTGCTTAAGATGTCAAAGCATAAGTCTTTATGATCAAGATGACTTGAATACCGCAAGTCAAAGGAACATCGTGACTTAAGCCACAGAAGAACTTCATCGACATATCTATATATGCAGAGAACCATATGAAGTCTTACTACCGTCACTCCAATGAACTAGTTACCATAACTAGCATCCACGATTAACTCCGACATCAATGTCTCCACCAAAGGAGAATCACCGCTTGGATACACCAAGGAGTATACTCGTGCTAGTCTCGATGTAATCGATGGTGTCCAAATCCATCAATTCATCGACTAGGATAATTCCGATACATCACAATTACACATGTAGAGATACTCACTAGTTGTGATCCAATCACAAATTCTCTCATGCCGTGTGAATCGACGTGACATTCAGTAAATGAGTTTAAGATCCAATCAAATACATGAAAACATGTATACTCAAATAGTGAATCTTCATTTATCATATAAATGGTTCATACATAAGGCGATTGCCTTAGGACATATTTCATATATTACTAACAGGCTCGGGGTCCTTGAGTCGGTGAAGGACGCTTGGTGCATCCGAGGGACCACCGGACGAGGAGCGAATGGAGTGAGGCCCAAAGGAAGCATACTTTGAGGGCAAGAAATGCAATGGATGCTATTGTGAAGTTGTGCGCTTGGCGCATCCAAGGGACATAGGCCAAGGGAAGAGAGCTTCGGTGGGGAACTCCATGTGGGATGAGGTGGACTTTGCCAAGTGACTATGGCTGAGTGTCGGATGCTCAAACTTGGTGTTTGAGGGTTTACCCGACGGTCGGATGCTCAAACAACTTGGTGTTTGAGATTTTACTCGACATCAGTCGACTGACATTGGTGCCAGTCGACTGCTCCAAGTCGACTAGGGTTCGACTGGTGTTCGACTGACCATATTCTGGCCAACAGTCGACTACCGAGGGAGGGCAGTCAACTGTCGATGCCATCAGTCGACTGATAATGGGATCAGTCGATAGATCGGGGTGATTTCGAGCACAAAATGATTTCCAGTTGAGTGGTCATGCCCAGCACTCGACTGATGGTGGTACCAGTCGACTGATGGGTATCATCAGTCGACTAATGAGTGATCCGTTGGAACTTGACCAACGTGGATCTGGTCGTTGTGAGACAACGACTACAAGACCAGTCGACTGATGGTCATGATCAGTCGACTGATGGGCACAAAATCAGCTTAATCCAGGTTATAAATGGAGCTCAAGATGGAGGATTTCGCTAAGACTTTGAGGGAAACTTTGAAGGGGAATTGTTGATGCATTCCAGTCCTTCAAGAGCCAACCAAAGCAAGTAACAAGCAAGTGATCAAAGCAATTGTGTAGAAGTTCTCGTTTGTATTGTCTTTTTATTTTAGCTTGTATTTATATATTACTATTGTAATTGCTTGTACGAGGTTTCTCCACCTCCGACGTGTTGTCGAGAAGGAGTTTAGTTAGTTTCGTGCGCATAACTAGAACTCGGTGAGCTCGCCCGTGGAGTAGAAACCATTCGGTTCCAAACCACATATATCTTGTGTTTTGTTGTGTGCTTGTGTCGTTGTTTGCATTTCTATTTGTTTTCTATTATTTCCGTTGTGCTAACAATAATCGTAGACAAGCGACCCACGACGAACGATCATATTCCACCGTACAACGATTGAGGGTTATTCTCCCCCCTCTAACCAACCACCAACGTTCCAACAAGTGGTATCAGAGCAAGGAGCTTGTTGAGGACTAACCGCCAACACAAGCACTACAAGATGGCTCGCTACAACCTCCAACCACCAAAATTCGAAGGAGATTTTTAGTGGTGGAGAAGAAAAATGGAGGTATATCTAGAAACTGATTTTGACTTTATGCTAATCTTAGAAAATGGTTTCGAATTGCCTAGCGATGAAAGTAATAAGCAAATTGAAAAGTCAAGGTGGACCCAAGACCAAATCAAGAACTTCAAGACAAATCTCAAGGTAATCGAATTACTTAGTGATTTGATTCCTAACAACATTTGGTCTAGGCTAGGTAATTTTAGGGATGCTAAGGACCTATGGGACAAGGCGATAAGATTTCATGAAGAGCCCACATTGGTCCATGAAGAGGAAGAATGCCCATCTACATCCAGATCTGAGGATGTTGAAGAATTGCCCACCACATTCGAAGATGTTGATGATTTGGTGGAGACCTCCACCTTTAGCATTGAGGGGGAGGAGAGGCCTTCTAACTCAGAACAAGTTCAAGAAGAAGCTTCAACATCCAGGATAAGCGAAAATTCCCTAGGTAACTCAAGTATTATGATTATAAATAAAAATCATATAACATGCTTTGAGTGTAGGGAACAAGGGCACTATAAAAGTAAGTGTTCCAAGAAGGTGAAGAAGGCTCAACCGACACCAAAAGCCAAAAATGCTGGAGTTCCCACAATTAGAAGCAAAGAGCACATTGTGTGCTTCAAATGCAACCAAAGGGGGCATTATAGAAGTCAAAGCCCTAGGGGGAGGAAGAAGGGGCAAGAAGGTGTATCTCATGTAGGGGGAGCTTCCAAAGCTAACCCTAAGGTAAATTTAGTTAATGCACCTTCAATTCCTAAGGTTAACAAGCATGCTAGGAATTATTTTAGCTCTCTTGCAATTATTAATGAAAAGCATGCTAGTAAGAACAAATATGTTTGTTTAGGTGCCAAGCATGTTAGTTTATCTAAGGACAAACCTAGACACCATAATTCTAGACCTATCTTGCCTAGGGAGTCTAAAAGAAGAATAGAAGAAAACTTGGGCATTAACCCCAAGAAATATAGGCACATTCCTAAGAAGAAGAGGCCTTCCCAAAAACCTAATGAACAATCAAAATTGGGAAAATTAGAATTAGAAAACCAAGTCTTGAGATCAAGACTTGAGAGAATGGAAAAGACCCTTAAGATTATAGAAAATTCTATTCAAGGGTCAAATGCCCAAAAGACAAGACCTAGGGTTCAAGAACGGTCTAAGGGCAAGGAAGGTTTGGGTCACAAACCTAAGCTCAAGAAGACTTATCACAATGTTCCATTTAATTATGGAACAATATCTAGGTCTAGAAAAACCAAGGTTAATAGGGAAGTTATCCCTAAGACTAACCATGGTGTTTGCTTAGTGGCCAAGGACTTAAGAAAAATCAAGAAAGCCACTAAGGTCATTGGGGGAGTCACCTCTAGAGTTGACCTAGCAAAGACCCATTTGACTAAGGCTTCAAAGCCAAAAAGGGTCATTAGAAAGGTATCTAGGGAAGTTATCCCTAGTGAATACCTTGTTAACCCAAGGCGCTCCAATAGGTATTGGGTTCCTAGGAGCGTGATCTATTCACGCTAGATGAATTAGGGTTTGTCAACCATAAGTGGATGGGTAGTTAACCTAGCCATGGTGAGTTGACACATTAGGATGTGCCAATGTTCTTGAGAAGTTGAAAAATGATTAAATTGGCACGATTAGGTCTTAGAGGTATTGGTGTGTCATTTTGGGGTTATGCCACACTTGGGAGATAATGGTATTAAGGCAAAATAGAATTAATTCCTAGAAATGACAATTTGGATTTAACACTTAGGTATTTTATACCTTAGTATATTTTACTTGCCATGATTTATTTGCCTTGCCATGACATGACATCATTTTCATTTTTATCTCTAAAAATATCATGATCATGTTTTAGACTTAGTTTTATATGTCATGTATGCTAAAATTTCATTCACATGCCATGATATCATGATTTTGGCACATGCTTAGTCATATCATATATATGCCATAATCATATCATGTATAAAATAAAATTGATTTAAGGACCATTGGCATGACTTGAAGTCTCATGCATAAGGGAATCAAGTAGAGTTGCCTTATAATATGCATAAGACCATTAAAGAACAAAAACCCACATCTCACTAGAATATTTGACTTGTATGTGTTTTACACATCTAGATACAAGTGAGATGTTTAGGAAAAAAGAATTAAAGGTTTCAAAAATATTTTGAAAACATTTTGAAAAACCTTGGTGAAGTCTATCTTTTGATAGTAATCACCATTAAATGGGATGATACAAAGAGAGCTCAATATTGAAGCTTTTCTTAACTTTTGAACTTTGTATCAATCTTACTATTTTGTGAGTAAAATAATTTTCCAATATTTTTCACCCATAATGATTGTAATAAGTAATATACATACAAAATTTCAAGATTTTTCAACTTATGTATATTTACTTACGAATTTCAGAAATTCATTTCTAAAAATCAAAAAATTATAAAATGCAGTTATCAGTCGACTGTCAGGGAGGCCAGTCGACTGATGTGGGAAGGAGTCGACTAATATATGATTCAGTAGACTGATACTGCTAATTTTGGGTAAATCTTGGTAGTTAGGCTCATGTTCAGCTATGTTTTGGTCCCTTAACCACTCCTAACCCTAGGACATGCTATGAAGAGCATTAGAAAGGGTGGAAATCTATTGGATATGAATTAGGAGGAGTGTTTAGGGAGAGTATCAATTTTAAGGTGGATGAGAGTTCATTGTTGAACTTTGCCTTAATTTTGATTGTTTAATGTTCTTATTGGCTTAGGGACTCTCCAAGGACATTGGTGGTGCAATGGTCAAGAGGGAGCAAGCCTCTAGGGGGAGGTATCCATCATGGGAAGATGGATGTGTACTTTTTCTCATGGGAGGAAAATTGGGTTGCCTCTCTTTAAGTGATATGGGACTTATCACTAGAAAGATTGTAGGCGTGTGTTCCTCCAAGGGAGAGATTGTAAGATCTCATTGGGATATGAGACATTCATACCCTTGGAGAGGACCTTTTTGATGTAAGTCAAAAAGGGGGAGAAGTTACCAATTTGGGTTTGGAATTCTCATTGGGATGTGAGAATTGCCAATTAGGTATAATTGGTAGAATTGAGGGATAGTTTTGTCAATCATCAAAAAGGGAGAGATTGTTGGTGCAATCGGCCCAGGTTGACTCGAGTTTGAATCGAGTAGTATTTTGATGATAGACAAAACTTATGACATGGGATTGTCATAGGAAAGTCCAACATGGAGTTGGCATGGAAAATCCAAGCATGGGGCTTGGTGTGGAAAAGACCAAATCATTGCGAAGTCGTACGCTTGGTGCATTTGGGAAGTCTTGAGGACTTGGGAAGTTCACTAGGATGGGGGTCCTTGAGTCGATGAAGGACGCTTGGTGTATCCGAGGTACCACCGGATGGGGAGCGAATGGAGTAAGGCCCAAGGGAAGCATACTTTGAGGGCAAGAGACGCGAAGGATGGCATTGCGAAGCCGTGCGCTTGGCGCATCCAAAGGATGTAGGCCGAGGGAAGAGAGCTTCGGTGGGGAACTGCATGAGGGATGAGGTGGACTTGGCACAGTGGCTAAGACTGAGTGGCGGATGCTCAAACTTGGTGTTTGAGGGTTTACACTTGGATGTTTTTTTGGTTTACCCGATCGCCCAAGTCGACTAGGGTTACCGGTGTTCGATTAACTAGACTCGCCATGGATCGCCGAGGGAGGATGCCGATCGTTAACGCCATCACCGATCGATGATGGGATCAACATCGATCGATTTCGTACATAGTTTAAGTCGAAAGTGGTCGTCAAGCACCTTTAGTTTAGCAATACGTAAATTGAAGATGGGTATCATCAATCGACTGATGAGTGATCTGTTGGAACTTGACCAACATGGATCTGGCCGTTGTGAGACAATGGCTACAGGACTAGTCGACTGATGGTCATGATTAGTCGACTGATGGGCATGAAATTAGCTTGATGCATGTTATAAATGGAGCTCAAGATGGAGGATTTTGCCTAGACTTTAAGGGAGACTTTGAAGGGGAATTGCTGCTGCATTCCAGTCCTTCAAGAGCCAACCAAAGCAAGCAACAAGCAAATGATCAAAGCAATTGTGTAAAAGTTCTCTTTTGTATTGTCTTTGTATTTCTATATTATTGTTGTAATTGCTTGTACGAGATTTCTCCACCTCCGACGTGTTGTCGAGAAGGAGTTTAGTTAGTGTCGTGCGCATAACTAGAGCTCGATGAGCTCGCCCGTGGAGTATGAACCATTCGGTTTCGAACCACGTATATCTTGTGTTTTGTTGTGTGCTTGTGTTGTTGTTTGCATTTCTATTTGTTTCTATTATTTCCGCTGTGCTAACAACAATCGCAGACAAGCAACGCACGATGAGCGATTGTATTCCACCATACGATGATTGAGGGCTATTCACCCCCCTCTAGCAGGCCACCAACGTTCCAACAGGCATGACATCGAGCATGTTCAATTCATATGAGATTCGATGTTTATTTTAAATGGTAAGGACCAAAGGTCAATTTCAAGTTTGGATTGTTGGACTCTCTCCAAGCTTAGCTTGTAAGTTGGATGTGTTCAAATCATTTAAATTCGATCTCACGATTAATGGGTCGGCTCTAACTGAAAGCATTGATTTGTTGGACTCTCTCCAAGGTCAATGTGGACAGAGGTGCATTAGGTGATATGCATTGGATATATATATGTTAATGAGTTAAAAACCTAATGTATATGTGAACATTTAATTAGTTGATAGCATAAAGTGATAGTTATATATTTGATATATAATGGGTAATGTTGATACCTAACATTATGACTATGAATGACTTGTTGGACTCTCTCCAAGGTTGTTCTTAGTCATAATGGATATCAACCCACTAAGAGATCACCTACCATCTCTTGAATTCAAAGTGAGGGCTATTGAATTTGATAAAATAGTGGGAGTTTCTTGTTAATGTAAATTGTTTACATTACTATAAATTCATCTCTCTTATACACCTCTTTTTATATGTCTAGGTACTAATTAGAACAGCATGTCAACCTCCATTAATTTATGTTAGATTTTGGACAACAACAAATTGGCGAGGCCAAACTTCTTGGACTAGCTTCGCAACCTGAGAATTGTTCTCAAGGCTGAAAAGTTAGCTTATGTCCTTGACGAGATTCTTCCCAAACCTCCTGTAGACAATGCATCTGGTGACCAAAAGATGTCTTACCAGAAACATGTTGCTGACTCTGAGATGGCGAGTTGCATTATGCTAGCGTTGATGTCTCCTGAGTTACAGAAGCAACATGAGCATATGGATGCTAATACAATTATCTTTCATCTTCGAGAATTGTTCTATGAGCAGGCGCGATCTGAAAGGTTCGAGGTCACCCATCTTCTCTTTCGCTCGAAGATGCAGGAGGGTTCATCTGTAGTGCAATTATAGCTAAAGATGAATAGCTATATTGAGTGATTGGGATCATTAGGGTTTTTCATGGACCATGAATTAAGTATTGACTTAATTCTTCACAATCTTACTGGTAGCTATTCACAATTTTTGATGAACTATCAGATGAATAAGATTGAGTCCATGATTTCTGAATTGATCAATGTGCTCAAAACAGTGGAGTCATCTGTTGTGAAAGAACAGAAGCTAGTGATGCTGATTGACCCCTCAAAGAAAGGTTCTAAGAGGAAGTCAAAACCCAAAGCTAAAGGGAAGAAGAAGGCAAAGAAGGAAGAAATAACTTCTAAGGGCACCTACCATCATTGTGACAAGGATGGGCACTGGAAGAGAAACTGCAAGCAGTATCTGGAGTCACTGAAGTAGAAAAATACATTTGATGCCCAATCTACTTTAGGTATATTTGTTATTGAATGTCATATTGTTTCTTCTAACACTTGGGTATTGGATACCGGGTGTGGCTCACATATATGTAATGTCATACAGGGGCTTAGGAACAGAAGAAAATTGATTAAGGGAGAAGCAGATCTAAGGGTTGGCAATTGAGCAAAAGTTATTGCAGTAGCCAAGGGTACTTATATGTTGCGACTTCCTACAGGACTAGTCTTAGAGTTGCATGATTGTTTTTATATTCCTGCATTAATAAAGAACATTATTTCTATTTCATGTTTGAATAAGAAAGGTTATCATTTGATGCTTAGTAATAATTGTTGTTACATTACGTTGAATGGTGTTCTTTATGCTACTGGGATATTAAATAATGGGATCTACACATTAGATACATCCAAGGAGATATTCAATATAGAATCAAATAGCAAATGCGCTAAGTTAGATAATCAATTAACCTCGCAATTATGGCATTGCCATCTTGGCCATATAAGCAATGAACACATGTCCAAACTGCAGAGGCTTGGCATTTTGGAGTCTTATGAATCAGATTCATTAGACACATGTGTTTCATGCTTAAAAGGAAAGATGACTAAACTACCTTTCAGAGGAAAGGGTGAATGAGTAGTTGAGGTATTGGGCCTTATACATACCGATGTATGCAGACCAATGTCAACTCAAGCCATAGGAGGTTATAGCTACTTCGTTACCTTTATCAATGATTATTCACGATATGGGTATTTGTATCTGTTAAGATACAAGTCTAAAGTCTTTGAAAGGTTTAAAAATTTTAGAAAGGAAGTAGAGAAACAACTTGGTAAAAGTATTAAAGTACTTTGATCGGATTAAGGTGGTGAATACATAAACCAAGAGTTTCAAGATTATCTAAGGGGCAATGGCATCTTGTCCCAAAGGACTCCACCTTACACGCCACAACATAATGGTGTGGCTGAAAGGCGAAACTGAACCTTGTTGGACATGGTTAGGTTAATGATGCAACATGTAAGTCTTCCAAAAACCTTTTGGAGTTGTGCACTCGAGACTGCTGTTTACTTGTTAAATAGAGTCTCGACTAAGGCAATCTCTACTACTCCATATAAGATGTGGAAAAGTAGAAAACTTCATTTATCTTATTTGAAGGTATGGGGGTGTCCTCCTTATATGAAGAGGATAGTATCAGACAAGCTAGAGGCTAAGTCTGATAAGTGTCTATTTATTGGTTACCCTAAGGAAATGAGGGGTTACCAATTCTATCATCCCTTGAAACAAAAGGTGTTTGTTTCAAGGCATATTGTATTCCTAGAGAAGGAGTTTCTCTTATAGGAAAATAGTGGGAGTGAGGTTGAACTAAGTGTAGTTCAAGAGGCTCCGATAGACACAAAGAGATGCCTAGTCAAGAACCATAGCTGATTACTCATTCGAATGAGGTAATAGCTGAACCTAATAATACACCACCTCCTCGTAGATCTAGTAGGACACATAGGATTCCTGAGAGATATGGATTTCTCATAAGTGAATCTAATGACGTGTTGCTCATAGATGATGAGGAACCTGCTAGTTATGAAGAGACATAGATATACTTATTGGAATCAAAGTTGGACTTAATCCTCAAAAGTCATGGTCAAGTTTGAGATCATCGATGGATCTAGGTGATATTTTCTCACCCGTGGGGTACATAAAATGAGGTATCAGATTAAAAATGTGAGTAAGGCATGAGAATAGGGCCCTATGGATCGTTATCTTGAGTGCTACATAAGTTGATGTATTCACGTCAAAAGCTCAAACATTTAATGAATAATCCCAATAGACCTGAAAGTTATCATAGTCATCCTACATGTCATGGAGTTGTATACTTTGTGGCTCCTTATGGGAGCATAGCCCATATTTAAGTGGCTCTCCGTGAGATCTCCATATCCATCAAGCTATGGGAGGCCGAGGGTTGATGTAGATCAGATCTAAACTCGTAATTTTACAGTAGCTAATTGCTGCGGACCCTTATATCATGTTGCGTCTGATCCACAGTAGGGTTTGGAGTGAATGCATGAAACTCCCAACACCGTATCGAAAGCCTTAAATTCTTCTAGGCGATATTTTGGAGCACCTTGGTTGAGTAAGTCTAGCGAGCCCAAATCCATTTAGAAGATGATGGAAAATTTTGATAATGCGAGGAAGATCCAACATCTAAATTTCGTTTTGTGACTGTGTTATGAATCAATCTAAGCATCAAAATAATACCGGCGATTGAAGAAATTGGGAATACTAAGGTTGATAATTTGACTTAATCACACTGAGAATGTTGGAAAGAGTTGTCCTACAATTCTTTACGTCTGAATAGCAAGATCAGTTCAATTTCCTGGAAATGACATGTATTAGACCTCCAAATGCCGAACATTGTAATGTCTACCATAAGTGTTTTGAAGCGAAAGAATTCTGAAGAAGACAAGAAAGCGAGAACCAACCTTGGGCGAATTTCACACCCTGCAACCATGTAGAACGGGTGTGGAGTTTGAAGTCAAGTGTGACCAATGACATGCGTGTTGTGAGTATTTTGGAATCGTGACATAGCCTCATGAGGTGTTATCCGACACACACATGGTGGATCGGTTCAGTACTGCACCGTGCTGGGGTGTGTCGGTAGACGCACACCGTGATAGTCGCTCGGCCAACGACACGGTCGGCGGAATAATCAGAATGCAGCCGTATATAACTACAGAGCAGTATAAACCCTCCATGATCCATGTGATTCCCTTATTTTAGCCTCATTAAGGAAGAAATTGGATGAAAAAATTGACACTGTTCCATTAAGAAGGGTTCCCATACATTAAGAAAGATTTATATTAATATACCTCATACTATCATAGAGCTCTTATTCACAAATGCCCTCCACACTGATAAGTTCTTGAAGGATATTTAATTTTTGGATTAAGATGAAAAGCCTTCGAGTGTAAAAGGTGGCTCTTTTCTGAAAGATACATCCTCTTGATAATTGAAAACTAGCGATCTCCATTCGATGATCGAGGTGGTTTTTACCTTGCACTTTGAGTGTGTGACTCTAACATCTGTGTCAGGCTTTTTTGATCAAGCGCTAGTGTCAATCGATTCCTCTTATGGGCTATCAGTTCGAAAGTGAATGCCTTTGGAGAGTTAAATGAAACCTAACAGCTATTTTGAGCCTTACGGAGTTAGCCCGTCGATAGTTCTGGCAGAGTATTCCTTGTGGGAATCATCCAGAAGAGCTCCTTTTTATCGAAGGTGAGCTTTACGAGCTCCGTGGATTCTTACGTAGTGCCGACTGTGGAAGCATTATGGTATTCACTCATGGATCTTAGGAGGATTTCACTATTCTTAGCTCACTCCGAGGTGATAAATCACTTGCGTGAGAAATGAACTTTCACTTGTATTTGGAAATGTATAAGATTCCCTAGATTAGTGTACAAGCTTGTAAACAACATACGATTTTTGATGTTTTATTTGCGGGTATTGATATAGTCAGATCAATCTACGGCTAAATGGGAGCAGGGCAAACAGATATTTCTGTCCTAAGTAGCCTTTGACTATTACTTGATAGAGTCGGAGATTGTCATTGAGCATTACCACCACAGGTAGAACTTAAGTCTGGCAAATTCGCACTCGATATCTTCGGGGATGAGATTTGTTGTCCCACAGAAAACTCACTTGCTCTTATGATCATTTGGTATTAATACAGCGATGTAGATAGCGAGAAGCGATAAGTCTGAAAGCTTCCATAGAGTCATTAAGGATACAAGATTGATGATATAAATGGAATCTAATCAAATCCAGTTTGCATGCATAGAATTCTGGCTCGACACATCTCCTTACATAAAACCATTAGAACATCAAAGAAGGCTGGGCAGGCCATGAAAGAGTAGGTGTGGTGAAAGTGCAGTACAGAATGGGGTATAATATCTATGCTAATTAGCGATAGGATCCTAGAATCTATCCATGTGGTGCACGTATGGGGGATAAGTGGTACAGATAGATAGGTTAATGCTACACGTGTGATCACCCTGGATGACCTGATCCCAGTCCCTAGGTGAGGCCCCACGAAGGACCTTCTCCCTTCTAGTATCATGTTTTGTGACGAAATGTACTACTGGTGGACAGACAAACATTACACGAGTACATCAGATCTATTACCTGAACCTTGATAACAGACTTTGCTATCAAATCCCCATCATGGATCATATTATGTATGATTACAAGAAATACCACTACTTTTACGTGCCCACATGCATGGTACTTTTGCTTTCGAGGTATAGAATGCCTTTTTAAGACTTTTGATGCAGTCACTTATAATAGAGAGTGGATTAGTACAGATTTTAAATTTTTCAAGGATGAGTTGGTGCTCGATATTAGCAGCTTGATTTTGATTATATAAACGGTGAATTAAGGGTAATTTGCGCACATTATGTGGGAAGGACCCTTTGCAATGAATCATACAGTTTTCTACGAGATGTGAGAACATGGATTTAATGTGAGTGGGAAATGTTTTCCTCAGAGAATTCTTTTAGGGAAAGATGTCAAAAGCCTAGCTCATCTATCATACCTCATGTGCCCGACATTTTATTTTGATAAATCCATGATCATTGTTTAGAATCGGATATATTTATTACCCTTATTTAAGTATGGCTTTACAGTGTAGAAAAGTCATGCATAATCGTATGGTGCCCTGCTTACGAGGTGCATACATATATGACCAGTTTCACTCAGTAAAATATGAAGGAATTCCACATTGATAAGTTTAGAATTAATAATTGGCAATCGTTGTAGTGTATATTGCCAATTATTTGTCTTGAACATAGAGATTACAGTACATAGTGTAGTGAAATTGGCATGAAATTTGGGTCAATTTAATAGCTCGGACTCTGGTAATTAGTTAATAGGACCTCTGATTAATCTTACAGTATACATGCTCTTGAATCGATATAATAGCAGACACATTGTCAGAATATTTATTTGCGTCGATTTATGGGTGAGATTTGGGTGATTGAAGTCAAAATGCTGGTATGTTAGGAAATACATGTTAATTCTTGACAGGTGTCAGTTGACTTATAGGAGGAAGATTCTCCAGAACAGTATATATATATTAGGTTAGAAGTGCTAAATGTCCCTTGAGGCTCGATAAAGTTCATCACAGTATAAACAATTTGGTTGATACCTTGGTAAGTAAGCGTGATGATAAGATTGTAGTATTCTCGAAATTAGATGTTGATAAGGCTTGTTTAGAACCCAGTAGTGAAATTCCCCCTCTAGTGATGGACAATTCCCTTGAACAATCTTACTTTGGGCAGTGGATTTAATGTACACAGATAATATATGGGTAGTATTAAATTTGGCGTTAGGGCTTGGTGATAGTTGATGTGGATCATAGTGAGATAGAACATCATTGAATAGCGATAAAAACTTTGTTCCTTCCGATCATCGGGTTGGCCCAGCGACAACTCATGCTTGCAGTCCTCTTCTTGGCCTAATTGTAATCCTTGACTTAGCGTCGCCTTAGATCAGAGATGGACTTCCCCAAATCTAAATATGTCCATTCGGCAGTAGGACAGGATTAAATCCTGGGATGCAGATGGTTATGGGGATGAAACCCCTAGGAACCAGCGTTTAGATGGATTAAAATCCTTAGGTTCAGATAAGTATACCGTGAGCTACATGCAAAACTCGATGGCATATAGGTTGAATCCACTAGCAACTCAGGGCGCTTCAGGATAGACACAGGGTAAGTATCTCCTGCGTTGGGAGTCTTATCCTAGATAAAATGATTTGGATCCGTAAAACTGAATAGTCAGACGGGTTGAGATGAAATTGGGAGGTCCCGACGGTTGGGATAAACCTAGATCAGTAGTTGAAGTTAATCCTGAATCAGATAGTGGGTTACAATCCTTAATCGATGATGCATTAAGCCACATGGATCAGGTGGGAATTAAAGTCCTAAGCCCAACTTCTTAAAGGAAGCTTGGGTTGGGCGTATCCGCCTTCGAATTGTTGTGAACACAATGACATTGGACTTGGAGCAAAGGTGGGTAGCTAGGCGTTTGGTGATAAGTATGTATCCATATCTTGGAAATAATCTTCCATCATTATAAAAGATTTGCGGCCTCTTCAATATATCACCATGCGCCGGCATAGGATCCTAGGAGCCTCTCCCTCAATTCCTTGGTCAGCGAAGTGGCTCCTTCCAGCGTCGAGCCGGTATCCATTTGCCTCTATACCATCAAGTGGCGTGTAAATTCTCCTTGCGTTGTTGGCCGTGGCGTCATCAAGCAATTGTTCCTTGGCGTGGTTTGCAAAATTCTCTAATTTGGTGGCCGATTGAATAGGAAGGTGATTTATTATTTTCTACCTACTGTTTATCAGCGAATGGTCGAACCTTTGAAAGTAATTACTTAGGAAAGTCTTAATCGTGGAGGATCTTCGTCCTAGCCTACGGTTATCCACGAGGAAGGATAGGGCAAAGGTAGATAGATCGTGAGGTATAAGAATTATTTTGCTATTTACAGATCTGAGCTTGTTAAAGTTATGTTTTCTCTTATGCATGTGTAAAATTAAGTAGAAGCTATGATGTGTTTACTTTAATTGGGCCAGGAATAGAACTCACTGCAGTCAAAAAGTGTATGATCCATCGCGTCGATATCTTGTGACTAATACTTGACTAGAAGAGTTGCAGATTTGCTTGGCTCCACAACTAGTTTGTTTTACGATCACTCAAGTTGGTTGGCTCATTGAAAACGAAAATGAGGCCATCATCAAAGCTCATAACTGTGATTAATTCTTTGCCATTAATCGAAAGTTTTCGATTATCTAAAGGGACATGAGCCAAAAGAGCCATAAAGCAACTTTCTCATGGCGTAGTGCTTGGGCCTAGTTTCCATAAGCGTGGTATCAAGGTGGACATTGCTAAAGCTGATGATCATGAGTTGCCTCCCCTTTAGCCGTGTTAAGCGGTCATCATTTTCTGTGGATAGCACGAGGCTAGTATTGTAAGGCCCGGTAGTGGTTCATCGGACTTTCAAAATCTCAAAGCCATTGACTAATTTGCTTGCTAAGGCTTAGAGTTTCATTTTGATAATTCTTCCCATCTCCACACACATGTGGACTTTTTATGGTTAAACATTGACATTAGCCCCAATGGCCTCACCAACCTTAGTTAGGTCTTCCTTTTGAAATTCTTGCTGTGTGATGCTGAAGTAGTTACATTGTAGAATTTAACTTTGGGACGAAAGGTATAAGGTGTATGCAATTACTCGCCCGATAAAACTTTGATAGATAAACACTTGAATTAATACTCTTGTGGAGGAACTCTTGGCTATAGTCTTGCATGCTGACAGAATTCAGATCCTTATACCTTTGAGTCTAAGTGATAGTTTACGGATCTGTTCTGCCATTAAGATGACTCACTTGTTGAATGAAAAATCCAAGCGAGACTCATCAGGTGGCGATAACTATTACCAAGAGTTTGATAAATTCAGTGCACGAGGAATGGGACAAATGTGATTGGAATATCTATCGAACACACGAAACAAATGCAGTGAAAGTGATCTTGCTGTGTGAAGCCCTCCTTCTTTAGCGAATGAGCGACCTCTTCTTTTTTGTTGGTGTCGAAAATTCGGAAACCAGTAATTGTGTTTTGCCAAAGCTACCTGGCTTAACGAGGATAATACCTTCTCATATGACTTATGATGGAGGAAGAAGTTTTAGCGGATGTTGCAATCCTTGTACGGATAGGCCGATTCTTGTTGGCGGAAGCTCAAGGACTTTGCTAAGTCAGGTCGAAACTTGACGCCCGGCTTGACGATTTAAGCTTGTTCATGTGACATCCCTTCTCCGTCCCGGATAAAATAAATTGCATCATAACAGAAGGATTACCCAAGCTACCGTTTCATCTTTAAGTACTATTCAGATTAGGTAATTCTTGAACATAACTTATTTGTTCGATGGCCACCAACCTTTATTCTCTGTAATTAGTCCACAGGAATCAGGCGATGTACAGTTAGCAAAAACACTTGTGTTTGTATTCAGGGCTCCAAGTTAATTTAGTCATTAAACAAAGCATACAACAAAATGCTACCACATATGCTCACAGCTTTGCGTTTCAAAATTATTGATTCCTCGCTAAAATTTTAAAATCAACCAACACCTCAGTCACTGAGAATATGTGCATACCCGCGACTTGTGTGGTGCGTATCTAATTAGCTACATTTATAAGGAGAGTTTTACCCCATTAAGCTCGTTTACTATCTTTGTCATCATAACTTCGTCTTTGTCATAAATAAAATTACATAGTTGGTTCCTCTTTACTTTGAATAGCGATTAATCTCCCGATATCTTCTGATTTGCAAAGTATTCACCTGTTAAGAATGCGAAAAAATATAATCGGGTTATGTGCCTTACATGTAAGCGAAAATACACACGCTCCTATAATCAATTTCCACTATAACCATAGGTGAAGTGATCCTTAAAACAAACTCATCCGATGTGGAGGAAATTTTAACAGTATAGGTTTGTTTGCATCATGTCAAATCGTAATAGAATCCGTTTCCATAAAATATCCTCTCCCTTAGCATTAATTTAAAATTAGGAATTTTTTAGCACGACATGCGTATCAAGCGATTAGCAGTAATCGCGCAAAGAAATATTTTCAAACTATTATGGCTTTGGTTCTCCAATATAATCCGATCGTGTCGCCATCTCGTCAGCTCCTCCCTCACATGCATGCCACCAACCGTCCGGAGAGATCAGTTTGAACTCTTTATTTTTAACTTTGTCCATCGATATGACTCCATGAAGGAGTCACCATGAAATCTAGATCAGTAATACTAAAATAAAGAGGAGTGGCACTAAACAATATATTACTTAGATTATCAAAACTTAAATACTAGTCTCGATAGTTCAAATAATATACAATTACACACATACAATTATCCCTTACACACATATTAATGGCTCGCCCAATAGTTGGATCATGCGACCAAGTTAACCTGCACATCTGTATTATCGGCACATATAATATATGATTAAAGTGCATAATTAGTAGCGAATCCTAAACACACAAAATCGAAGCAGTTTGACTCGATACCCGATTGAAGGTTTTGCAAGATGGCGGCTTCAGATACCACTTGGGTTGATGTGTGAGACTTACCCTTCCCACTTCTGCTCGGTCGGCTTGTTCATTGGCGATTCCATCTTCGATTTCCAGATTAAAATTTAATCCTTTGACAAGAGGATTACCCAAGCAACCATTCAATAAATCATCGTCATTCGATTAAGTTTGGTCACTTGAACAAGCAGCTTGTTGTTCAAGCAACCTACCTCTATTCTTCAATTAGCGAGAATAGGCGATGTCACGGATGCATATATAATTGAAAAACAAATTACAAACATGTACATATGAAGATAGATAAGTGTTATACCTCTCGATCTTCTATTGTATGACCTTCCTCCTTTTGGACGTCGTGTGTAGGACGATCTACCAAAAGTTGAAGCTCCTAGATCACCAATCTTCCTTCCTTGCTCGTTCGAACAAGAGGAAGAATAGAAACAAGACCCTTCTCCTTCCTTTAGCCAACCAACAAGCAACAAGCAATGCTTGCCAGCCAACAGGAGAAGAGAAAAGGATGAATGCCACCAAGAGCTCAAGGAGGACCCTAAGCCTTGTTTCCACCAGGCCAAGGAGAAGGAGAAGAGCTGAGTTTGGGCCCGGCCAAGGAGAAGGCTGTAGGCGCCGCCACCAAGGAAGAAGAAGAAGATAAGGAAAAATTTCCTTATTTGGTGCCAACCCCAAACCTAACTAGCTTCCTTCTTGCGCCAACTCCAAAACCCTAATCTCTCTTATTCTCTCCACCAACCCTCCTCCTTTTATAGAGTTAGGGATAAGCCTTGTTTTAATCTCCACCATTGGTTCTAGGGATTTAATCTCAACCGTCGGATCTAGAGATTTAATCTCAGCGTCGGATCTAGAGATTTAATCTCTACCTTTGGATCTAGAGTTTTGTTTCTATCCATTGGATCTAAGCTTCATGAGGTTATTAATAGGCTACAATAGGGACCATGAGGAGGAGTTGGATCTTGGCCACCCAATGGATCAAGCCCACATAAAGTCCGATCCATTAATGATAATCCAATCCACTAAAGGATTATCATTGATCTACCTCACCAACCCCATAAGTTAATATGGGCTCCATATATTATATGTACATTTTCTCCCGTGTTTAAGATCTCGAATGTCCATCGATTAATTAATTTACCATTAATTAATCAACATCTAACTCCATGAGTAGTACCACTCAACCTTTTCATCATGCAGGACCAAGTCCACTGCGAGGTTTACATGATGAACCTTATGAGCTCCTCAAGGGTACATCATCATAATAATATAAAGGACACGGTTTTCTACTATAATCCACGACACACCCCATACATAATATCATTTCCCAACTTACAGAGCCTTTAGTTTTAATCTATAAATCTCGCCCCTTGGTAAATCAACGATATTTATACTAAGTATATGTGCAGATTATTATATCGTGATTATGAGCATGTACAATATAATATCGAGTCAGGTTGATTATGTAGTCAGCAATAAATCGAATCACCTCTATGTCGGTCATGCTCAATACACACAAAGTGTACTAGTATAATTCTATGATCAAGACAAACTAATACCAAATTACACTACAACCATACCAATGGTTTGTCCAAAACCATCTCGGTTGTGAGTCTTTACTTATATTTTATAAGGAACTAATAACATGATCTCCTATCAGACACTACACACCCTGTTATTTGCAATGTAATGTATTAGACGATATGCATAATGATAAATATACAAACAATGATCATGTGATTCTTATTTCAAAATAAAGATGTTCATACAAAAGATAGACTTTTCAGTATACATTCCAACAATCTCCCACTTATACTAAAAGACTATGTTGTCCTCATACTGCCATACATCTGATTCCCATTCCCTCTATATGCCTATCAAAAGCTCTCGCTGGAAGGGCCTTAGTGAAAGGATCTACCAGGTTATCCTCCGATGCAATCTTGGCCACAATAACTTCTCCTCGCTTTATGATTTCTCGTACTATGTGGTACTTGTGCTCTATGTGTTTACTTGCCTTATGGGCTCGTGGTTCCTTCGAGTTTGCAACTGTACCACTATTATCATAATAAATTATGATAGTTCTTGGCAAACCAGGAATCACATCCAAGTCCATCAAGAAGTTCCTGAGCCACACAGCTTCTTTGGCCGCCTCAGAGGCTGCCACATACTCAGCTTCCATGGTAGAGTCCGCCATGCATTTCTGCTTGACACTCCTCCATACGATGGCTCCACCTCCCAAAGTAAACATAAAACATGAGGTAGACTTACTATTATCCCTATCTGATTGGAAGTCAGAATCTGTGTAACCCACAGGGAGTAATTGGTCTGTCTGGTAAACTAGCATATAATCCCTAGTCCTTCTCAGGTACTTCAATATATGCTTTACTGTAGTCCAATGTCCCTGTCCTGGATTACTCTGATATCTGCTAACCATGCCCACAGTAAAGTAGATATCCGTTCTCGTACATAGCATCGCATACATGAGGCTTCCTACTGCCGAAGCATAAGGAACTACCTTCATCTCCTCTATCTCCTTAGATGTTCTAGGACACATATCCTTAGATAAAGGAACTCCATGCCTGAAAGGTAAAAAACCTTTCTTGGAGTTTTGCATGTTAAAACAATCCATAATGGTGTCTATGTATGAAGCTTGAGATAAGCACAACATCCTTTTCCTGCGATCCCTTATAACCTTGATCTCAAGGATGTGTCCCACTTCTCCCAAGTCCTTCATATCGAACTGTTTGGACAACCATACCCTTACGTCCGATAACACCTTGACATTGTTGCCAATTAACAAAATATCATCTACATATAGTACAAGAAATACCACTATATTTCCGTCACATCTCTTGTATACACAAGACTCATCTGGACTTTGAATAAATCCATAAGACTGGATTACCTCATCAAAGCCGATGTTCCAAGATCTCGAAGCTTGCTTCAATCCATAAATGCATCGATTAATCTTGCACACAAGATGCTCTTTGCCCTTTGCAATGAATCCCTCTGGTTGCTTCATATAGATGTTTTCCTCAAGACTTCCATTAAGGAAAGTTGTCTTGACATCCATCTGTCATACCTCATAATCCATATGAGCAACAATACATAAGAGAATCCGGATAGACTTAACCATGGCTACCGGCGAAAAGGTCTCCTCATAATCGATACCCTCTTTCTGAGTATACCCCTTCGCAACAAGCCTCGCTTTGAAGGTCTCAACCTTCCCGTCTATTCCACTCTTTCTTTTGTAGATCCACTTGCATCCAATGGTTTTTACACCATTGGATGGTTCTACTAGCTCCCAGACTTGATTTGAATCCATAGATTCAATCTCAACATTCATCACACTTTGCCAAGATACCGCATCTTTATCTTGGATTGCCTCATCTTATGTCCAGGGATCAGGTTCATGTTCGCTAGGGACCAAATCAAAAGATTCTCCCAAGAACATGAATCTATCAGGCTGTCTCACAACCCTCCCACTACGACGAAGTATCACCTGTGTATCCTCTGTGACACGCGGTGCAGTGACTTGTGATATATCCTCTTGTACAAGTGGTACTGAAGTAGTGACTTTCCCTTTCAATTCCTCCAGAACAATCTTACTCATGGGCTTGTGGTTCATCACATAGTCTTCCTGTACAAATCTGGCATTCGTGCTAATGATCACCCTATGATCTCTAGGACTATAAAACGAACCACCTTTCGTTCCTCTAGGATAGCCAATGAACATGCACACTTCTGTATAAGGTTCCAACTTACCAGCATCTGCCTTCAGCACATGTGCTAGACTCCCCCAAATCTGAATATGTCTCAGACTCGGCTTTCGCCCAGTCCATAATTCTGTGGGAGTAGAAGGCACTGATTTAGATGGTACCAAGTTCAGAATATACACTGCCTTATCTAGAGCATATCCCCATAATGAATCTGCCAACTCAGAATAACTCATCATCGATCTAACCATCTCCATAAGAGTCATATTCCTTCGCTCTACTACACCATTCTGCTGGGGTGTGCCAGGTGTAGACAATTGGGATTGAATCCCATCCTCTAATAAGTAATTCCTAAACTCTCCCAAGAGGTACTCACTACCACGATCAGATCATAGTGTCTTTATACTTTTATCATGACGTTTCTCCACATCAGCCTTGAATTCTTTGAACTTGTCAAAGCATTCAGACTTGCGGCGCATCAAGTAAATGTATCCATATCTCGAATAATCGTCTATAAAAGAGACGAAATACTCAAAACCACCTCTAGCCTGGATAGACATAGGACCACACAAATCATAATGAACCAATTCTAACACATCTTTAGCTCTATACCCCTTGGCCTTAAAAGGCCTCTTGGTCATTTTACCCTCCAAGCAAGATTCGCAGGTTGGGAAATCTTCCACCACTAATGAACCCAGCGGTCCATCAGCTATCAACCTTTGAATTCTACTTAGGTTAATATGACCTAGCCTTAGATGCCAAAGATATGTTTGGTTCATCTTCGAAGATTCTTTTCTCTTATTGGAATTAGAAGATGAGTTATTCACTTCTATTTGCATCGTGGGAGCTTTTGGTTCAAGTGTATATAAATTCCTATCAATGCACCAGAACAGATAATCTCCCTATTCCTTTTTATAACAACTCTGTCATTAAAAGAAATAGAATATCCATCCATAAACAATTTAGAAACCGAAATCAAATTCTTTCTAAATAATGGTACATAAAGGCAATTTTTAAGAACAAACACTTTATTCCTCTCAAAAGATAAATAGACATCTCCCACTGCAATAGCCGCCACCTTCGTGGCATCGCCCAAGTATACGGTAATCTCCCCTTCAGCGAGTCATCTAGTTTCCTGAAACCCCTGCAAAGTATTGCAGACATGATCAGTGGCTCCCGTATCTACACACCAGGTGCTGGTAGATAACACCGCTAAACATGTTTCAATGACTAGACCAAAAGATATACCTTTGTTCTGCTTTCGGTTTGGGCAGTCCTTCTTCCAGTGTCCAGTCTGCTTGCAAGTGAAGCACTTGCCTTTCAGCTTCTTCACTCCTCCTTGAGTTCCTCCTGCCACCTTTGCCCCAGCTTGTTTCTTCTTCTTCTTTCCTTTCGGCTTAGAAGTAGAAACCTTTTGGGCAACCATGGCCTATGCCTGAGCACTCTGACGAAAAAACCCCTCTGTTGCCTAGAGTTCTGTCAAAAGCTCTGCCAATGAATACAACCTTTTGTTCATATTGTAGTTCAGGCGAACTACTCAAAACTCCTAGGTAGAGACTGGAGAATGATATCGACTTGGGTTTCCCCATCAATCTCAGCTCTGAGGACTTCCAACTCATTCAAATGAGCCATCATCTGGAGAACATGATCCCTCATGGGTGTTCCCTCGATCATGGTGGTTGTCATCAAGTTCCTCATGGCTTCCTGCCTAGCAGCCCGATTATGGTGTCCGAAAAGTTCTTTGAGATTGAGCATCATGTCATAAGCAGTGGGCATGGCTTGATGCTGATGTTGTAGTACATTTGACATAGATGCCAAAATGTAACACCGCACCATCTTATCGGCCTTAATACACTTCTTATAACTCTCCTTCTCCTTTTCTCCAAAATCATTCGCAGGCTTAGGAGGGCACTCTTCGAGGAGTACATATTTGTATTCCTCAACAGTCAAGACAATGTCAAGATTCCTCTTCCAATCAACATAATTGGGTCCAGTAAGTTTATTTTATTTCAGTATCACAGCAAGCGGGTTGAAAGTCATTTTGAAAAAAACCTAAGAATCACATAGATCAAAACATTAGATTTCAAAAAATTATTGATTCCTCAAACAATAAAATTTTAAAATCAACCAACACCTCAAAATACTGAGAATATCGTATGCCACGATAGTGTGGACGTATACAAATTCTACATTTGTAAGAGAAGGTTTCACCCATTAATTTTACTATCTTGTCAACCTAACTTTTTGACAAATAAAATTAATAGTTGGATCCTCTTCGGACCTACAAATAAAAGCAGTGACTTCGATGGGGAGGACACTTATATTTGTATCTAAGTGTTCACCATTACTCGGTACGAAGGCAATTATCTCGGGTTATATGCCTTCCGATGGGGAAGTGTAGGGAGGGAAAACTTCGCTTCCCACTTCAACTCGGTCGCTTGTTCATGGCGATCCCTTCTATGTCCTCGAATAAAAATAAATTATCCTTGACAAGAGGGATTGCCCAAGCAACTGTTTCATCGTCGTGCTATTCGATTAGAGTAGTCACTTGAACAAACTTGTTGTTCAAGCGACCAACCTCTATTCTACGAAGAGCCGTGGAATAGACGATGTACGGATCGCCGACTTTTATGTTTATGTTCAGGGTTCAAGTTATATTAGCCACAAAATAGAATATATCATGCATATATAATTGAAAAAAAATTACAAACATGTAACATATGAAGATAGATAAGTGTTATACCTCTCGATCTTCTATTGTATGACCTTCCTCCTTTCGGACGTCGTGTGGGCGACGATCTACCAAAAGTTGAAGCTTCTAGATCACCAATATTCCTTCCTTGCTTGTTCCGAGCAAGAGGAAGAATAGAAACAAGACCCTTCTCCTTCCTTTAGCAAACCAACAAGCAACAAGCAAGTTGCTTGCCGCCGGCCAACAAGGAGAAGGAGAGAAATATGAATGCCGACCAAAAGCTCCAAGGGAGGACCCTAAGCCTTGGTTCCACCGGGCAAGGAGAAGATGAGAGCAAGGTTTGGATGCCGGCCAAAGAGGGAGAGGAGCTGTATGGACGTCGGCCACCAATGGAGAAGAAGAAGACAAGGAAAGAATTTCCTTATTTGGTGCCGCCAAGCTCCAAACCCTAGCTCCAAACTTCTTGCCGCCAACTCCAAAACCCCTTCCTTCCAAATTGCTCTCCACGCCAACCCTAAGGCCTCCTTTTATCGAGTTTAGGGATAAGCCTTGTTTTAATCTCCACCATTGGTTCTAGGGATTTAATCTCAACCGTCAGATCTAGAGATTTAATCTCAACCGTCGGATCTAGAGATTTAATCTCTACCATTGGATATATAGTTTTGTTTCTATCCATTAGATCTAAGCTTCATGAGGTATTAATAGGCTACAATATGGACCATGAGGAGGAGTTGGATCTTGGCCACCCAATGGATCAAGCCCACATAAAGTCCGATCCATTAATGATAATCCAATCCACTAAAGGATTATCATTGATCTACCTCACCAACCCCCATAAGTTAATATGGGATCCATATATTATATGTAAACTTTCTCCCCGTGTTTAAGATCTCGAATGTCCATCGATTAATTAATTTAATGACCATTAATTAATCAACATCTAACTCCATGAGTAGTACCACTCAACCTTTTCATCATGCCGGACCAAGTCCACCCCCAGGGTTTACATGATAAACCTTATGAGCTCCTCAAGGGGACATCATCATCCTAATATATAGGACACGGTTTCCTCCTATAATCAACGACACACCATATAAATAATATCATTTTCCAACTTACCGAGCCTATCGATTTAATCTATAAATCTTGCCCATTGGTAAATCAAAGAAATGAATACTAAGTATTTGTGCCCGTTATTATATCGGGATTAAGAGTATGTACAATATAATATCCGAGGTCCGATTCGATTATGTAGTCAACAATGAATCGAATCACCTCTAAGTCGGTCCTTCTCAATACACACAAAGTGTACTAGTGTGATTCTATGGTCAAGACAAACCAATACCAAATCACACTACAACCATACCAATGGTTTGTCCAAAGCCATCTCGGTTGTGAGCCTTTACTTATAGTATACAAGGAGCTGATAACATGATCTACCATGTGACACTACACACCATGTTATCTATAATATAATGTATTAGACAATATGCATAACCATAAATATGCAAACAATGATCATGTGATTCTTATTTCAAAATAAAGAAGTTCATACAAAAGATGGACTTTTCAGTATACATCCCTACAATATCCCACTTATACTAAAAGACTATGTTGTCCTCAAACTGCTATACATCTGATTCTCATTCCCTCCACATTCCTATCAAAAGCTCTCGGCGGAAGGGCCTTAACGAAAGGATCTGCCAGATTATCCTCTGATGCAATCTTGGCCACAGCAACTTCTCCTCTCTTTACGATTTCTTGTATCAGGTGGTACTTGCGCTCTATGTGTTTACTTACCTTATGGGCTCGTGGTTCCTTCGAGTTTGCATCTGCACCACTATTATCACAATAAATTGTGATAGTTCTGGGCAAACCAGGAATCACATCCAAGTCCATCAAGAAGTTCCTGAGCCACACAGCTTCTTTTGCCGCCTCAGAGGTTGCCACATACTCATCTTCCATGGTAGAGTCTGCCACGCATTTCTGCTTGACACTCCTCCATACAATGGCTCCACCTCCCAAAGTAAACACAAAACCTGAGGTAGACTTACTGTTATCCCTATCTGATTGGAAGTCAGAATCTGTGTAATCCACAGGGAGTAATTGGTCTGCTTGGTAAACTAGCATATAATCCCTAGTCCTTCTCAGGTACTTCAATATATTCTTTACCGCAGTCCAATGTCCCTATCCTGGATTACTCTGATATCTGCTGACCATGCCCACGACAAAGCAGATATCTGGTCTCGTACATAGCATCGCATACATGAGGCTTCCTACTGCCGAGGCATAAGGAACCGCCTTCATCTCCTCTATCTCCTCAAATGTTCTAGGACACATCTCCTTAGATAAAGGAACTCCATGCCTGAAAGGTAGAAAACCTTTCTTGGAGTTTTGCATGCTAAAACGATCCATAATAGTGTCTATGTATGATGCTTGAGATATGCACAACATCCTTTTCCTGCGATCCCTTATAACCTTGATCCCAAGGATGTGTCCCACTTCTCCCAAGTCCTTCATATCAAACTGTTTGGACAACCATACCCTTACATCCGATAACACCTTGACATTGTTGCCAATTAACAAAATGTCATCTATGTATAGTACAAGAAATACCACTACGTTTCCGTCACATCTCTTGTATACAAAAGACTCATCCGGACTTTGAATAAATCCATAAGACTGGATTACCTCATCAAAGCAGATGTTCCAAGACCTCGAAGCTTGCTTCAATCCATAAATGGACCGACTAAGCTTACACACAAGATGCTCTTTGTCCTTTGCAATGAATCCCTCTGGTTGCTTGATATAGATGTTTTCCTCAAGACTTCCATTAAGGAAAGCTGTCTTGACATCTATCTGCCACACATCATAATCCATATGAGCTGCAATGCAGAAGAGAATCCGGATAGACTTAAGCATGGCTACCGGCGAAAAGGTCTCCTCATAATCGATACCCTCTTTCTGAGTATACCCCTTCGCAACAAGCCTCGCTTTGAAGGTCTCAACCTTCCCATCTATTCCTCTCTTTCTTTTGTAGATCCACTTGCATCCAATGGTTTTTACACCATCGGGTGGTTCTACTAGCTCCCAGACCTGATTTGAATCCATAGATTCAATCTCAGCATTCATTGCACTTCGCCAAGATACTGCATCTTTATCTTGGATTGCCTCATCATATGTCTAGGGATCAGATTAATGTTCGCCAGGGACCAAATCAGAAGATTCTCCCAAGAACATGAATCTATCAGGCTATCTCACAACTCTCGCACTACGACGAGGTATCACCTGTGTATCCTCTGTGACACGCGGTGCAGTGACTTGTGGTATATCCTCTTGTACCGGTGGTACTGAAGAAGTGACTTCGCCTTTTATTTCCTCCAGAACAATCTTACTCATGGGCTTGTGTTTCATCACATAGTCTTCCTATAGAAATTTGGCGTTCGTGCTAACGATCACCCTCTGATCTCTAGGACTATAAAACAAACCGTCTTTTGTTCCTCTAGGATAGCCAACGAACATGCATACTTCTGTACGAGGTTCCAACTTACCAGCATCTGCTTTCAGCACATGTGCTGGACTCCCCCGTATCCGAATATATGTTAGACTAGGCTTTTGCCCAGTCCACAATTCTGTGAGAGTAGAAGGCACTGATTTAGATGGAACCAAGTTCAGAATGTACATCGCCGTATCTAGAGCATATCCCCAGAACGAATCTGGCAACTCAGAATAACTCATTATCGATCTATCCATCTCCATAAGAGTCCTATTCCTTCACTCTGCTACACCATTCTACTAGGGTGTGCCAGGTGCAGACAATTGGAATTGAATCTCAGCCTCTGATAAGTAATTCCTAAACTCTCCCAAGAAGTACTCACCACCAAGATCAGATCGTAGTGTCTTGATACTTTTACCTTAACGTTTCTCCACATCAACCTTGAATTCTTTGAACTTGTCAAAGCATTCAGACTTGCAGCGCATCAAGTAAATGTATCCATATCTCGAATAATCATCTATAAAAGAGACGAAATACTCAAAACCACCTCTAGCCTGGATAGACATAGGACCACACAAATCATAATGAACCAATTCTAACACATCTTTGGCTCTATACCCCTTGGCCTTAAAAGGCCTCTTGGTCATTTTACCCTCCAAGCAAGATTCGCAGGTTGGGAAATCTTCCACCACTAATGAACCCAGAGGTCCATCAGCTATGAACCTTTGAATTTTGCTTAGGTTATTATGACCAAGCCTAAGATGCCAAAGATATATTTGGTTCATCTTCGAAGGTTCTTTTCTCTTATTGGAATTAAAAGATGAGTTATTAACTTCTATTTGCATCGTGGGAGCTTTTGGTTCAAGTGTATACAAATTGCCTACCAATGCACCAGAATAGATAATCTGCCTATTCCTTTTTATAACAACTCTGTCATTAAAAGAAATAGATTATCCATCCATAAACAATTTAGGAACCGAAATTAAATTCTTTCTAAATAAAGGTACATAAAGAAAATTCTTAAGAACCAAAACTTTATTTCCTCAAAAGACAAATAAACATCTCCCACTGCAACAGCCACCACCTTCGTGGCATTGCCTAAGTAAACGGTAATCTCCCGTAAGCTTGTCGTCGGGTTTCCTGGAACCCCTACAAAGTATTGTAGACATGATCAATGGCTCCCGTATCTACACACCATGTGCCAGTAGATAACATCGTTTAACCATGTTTCAACGACTAGACCAAAGGATATACCTTTGTTCTGCTTCCGATTGGGACAATCCTTCTTCCAATGTCCATCATGCTTGCAAGTGAAGTATTTGCCTTTCGGCTTCTTCACTCCTCCCTGAGATCCTCCCACCAGCTTTGCTCCACCTTGTTTCTTCTTCTTCTTGCCTTTCGGCTTAGAAGTAGAAACCTTCTGAGCAACCATGGCCTGAGCCTGAGCAAGCCATTCTGTCGACTAGAGAATGATATCGACCTGGGTTTCCCCATCGATCTCAGCTCCAGGGACTTCCAGCTCATTCACAGGCTTATGAGGACACTCTTCAAAGAGTACATGCTTGTACTCCTCAACAGTTAAGACAATATCTAGATTTCTTTTTCCAATCATCATAATTATGTACAGTAAGTTTATTTTCCTTTAGTCTCACAACAAGTGGACAAAAAGTCATTTTTGAAAATCCTAAGAATCACATAGATCATTACTTTAGATTTCAAAAAATTATTGATTCCTCAAACAATAAAATTTTAAAATCAACCAACACCTCAAAACACCGAGAATATCGTATGCCATGATCGTGTGGACGTATACGAATTCTACATTTGTAAGAGGAGGTTTTACCCATTAATTTTACTATCTTGTCAACCTAACTTTTTGACAAATAAAATTAATAGTTGGTTTCTCTTCGACCCTACAAATAAAAGAAGTGACTCCGATGGGGAGGATACTCCTATTTGCATCTAAGTGTTCACCATTACTCGATAGCAAGGTAATTATCTCGGGTTATGTGTCTTCCGATGGGGAAGTACACACGCTCCTTAATAATTTTCTATAACCATATTTGACCTTGTGATCCACAAACAAACTCATCTGATGGGGAGAAAGGCACTCAGAGTCGACGCGCAAGTTTGCTTGCATCACATGTCAAATCGTAATGGAGGCCATGGGAATTTATAAAAATATCCCTCACCCACTTAGTAATTTAAAATTGAGGACTTTTCTAGCCTACGACATGCATATCAAAAAATAAGCAATAAATATGAAAAATAAAATTTTTCCAACTATTATGGCTTTTGTCTTCAATATGTCTCTCGTCATATCGCCATCTCGTCCGCTCCTACACCATGTACGAGCCATCCGGAGATCCGAGCCGAGAAAAAAAATATTTAATTTACATCCATCGATCCTATACTCCACAAGGGAGTGTACATGAAATTGTTAGTAATATATGAGAGATGTCCTAAGGCAATCGCCATATGTATGAACCATTTATATAATAAATGAAGATTCACTATTTGAGTATACATGTTTTATGTATTTGATTGGATCTTAAACTGATTTACTGAATGTCCACGATACGATTCACAGCATGAGAGAATTTGTGATTGGATCACAACTAGTGAGTATCTCTACATGTGTAATTGTGATGTATTGGAATTATCCCTAGTCGATGAATTGATGGATTTGGACACCATCAATTCATCGCCGAGACTAGCACGAGGTATACTCTTGGTGTATCCAAGCACCGATTCTCACCGGGCCAGAGACATAGTGATGTCCGAGTTAATCGTGGATGCTAGTTATGGTAACTAGTTCATCGAGTGACCACCGTAAGACTTCATATGGTTCTCTGCATATATAGATATGTCAATGAAGTTCTTACTGTGGCTTAAGTGCGATGTTCCTTTGACTTGCGGTATTCAAGTTATCTTGATCATAGAGACTTATGCTTTGACATCTTAAGCAAGCATCTCTAAGAAGATGTGGACGTGGGATGATTGGGTATAAGTCGAAGTAATTGAAGGTGTTTGAATAGCCTATAAAGGATTCACCACTCCTTGCGAGGAGATGTATACCCATGGCCTCTCGTCGGATTGTTACTAAAGTCTTTGGCCAAAGCATTACATGTTTAGAGTAAGGTACTCTTCGATACATGTGGAGTAACTAGAACTGTAGGGACGAGGAAATGATACTTGGGCTAGGTGTGACGAGTCACTTAGTGGGATCACACTATAGACCATGTCCTGAACCAAGTGGGTATAAGATGAGTGAAGGGAATGGGGCACGAATCATTCGAGCCATCAAGGGTTTCGTAAATAGTTCGATCAACCGCTGATATTTTCGCTAATTGGGGATCATGATGTACTACTAGGTGCCACTCATGATCGTTCTATAATTAATGGTTAATTATAGACGGCCAACATAAACCGAGAACCTATTTGGTCACACGACAATGAGCGAATCCAAAGGATTTAAAACGAGCTTGAGAATGGGATTCTCGCATCGAGAGAAACTAAGTTTGGTTGGACCAAACATAAAGCGAGCATGAAATCGCTTCACGCAATGGAAGCGTGGATGGGCCGTGGTCTTATGAAGACATAATGGATGGACCAAAATGGTTTGGTTCTAATCCAATGGAGGAGAATAAACCAAAGGGTTTGGTTTATTTTAAACGAATGAACCAAAAGTTGGTTGGTTCGTTTAACTTAAAATAAACCATCATGGTTTGGTTTATTTTAACTTATCTTAATGGAGCGGGTTAACGGGCCTAATGGTTATGATCCAATAACCATTAAGAGAATTAGTTCTCTATAAAAGAGGGCTTAAGGGATAATTAAGCCCTAATCCATAAACCCCTAGCCCTAAGGTTGCCGCCACCTCCTCCTTGAGCTCTTGGCGCCAACCTATTGCCGCCCAAAGCTCCTCCAACCGGCCCGTAAGGCTGCTTCCTTCCTCGCCGGCATCGAGCCGCTGCCGCTTAGTGCTCCGGTGATCTCCTTCAAGTTTGGCATCAAGGTGAGCTCTATCTCCTTGGTTGGCCGGGCGCCTATCACTTCCACCAAAGCTGTCCAGTTTTCTGACAGCTTATTCTCCTCTCGCCGAGCGCCATTTGGACGACGGTTAGAGCCCGACAGTGGCTAACTTATCGGGATTCGATCTCCGTAATCCTCTGAGGTGGAGGATGAAGGATCTGGCCAATTGGTTGACGAATACCTCTCCGAGAAGCGAGTTTTGAGAACTCGTATTAGGATCCGAATTTGATTCGGATCGTGATCATCTCTCGATCACGCCGCCTTCAACACGAGGCTAGTAACCCATACGAAGAAGACGGCTCGTGGCTTAGCGTCATCCCGAGGAACTCGGCGTGATACGGATAGAGACGATTCTAGCGAGGATCGCTCCGCTGATGCCGTTTCCCGCTACACGCCATACGAAAGGTATTACGTAGATAAATTTCCTTTTATTGCAAATTTAAATTTACGGTTATGTCTACACTTGTTGTAATATGCATGCGTGTGTTGTGTGTGTTGTAATAAATGTAGATTTATTATTTTTATTGCTTCCGCTATGTTCATGTTTACGTAAACGGATCGAACACACACACGCCATGCGTGCTAAAACCCAACAAAGGGTATCAGAGCCTGTGTTGTGTTTCACATAATCGTAAAATGGTTTTGCGATAGTCATAATGTATTTCTGGAAATTTTCTAATTTTGGAAAGTTAGAAGTATTTATGGAAAATTTTTCAATTTTGGAAAGTCTAGAAGTATTTATGGAAATCTTCCACTTTTGGAAAGTTGGAAGTATTTATGGAAATTGATATTTTCCATAAATAAAATATTTGATTAGATTCTGGAAATATGTTTCCTAATTTAATCATGATTTGATTTGGGAAATCAAATCTTAAAATATTTTATTTCCATAAGTAGTTTTAATGATTTAGGAAATTGGTTTCCTAAATAGATTTTCCTTAATCAAATAATTCCATGAATAAAATATGTGATTAGATTTGGAAATTTGTTTCTAATTTAATTATGATTTGATTTGGAGAATCAAATCTTAAACATATTTTATTTCCATAAATAGTTATGACATATAAGGAAATATATATACATGATAATTGTATGCCATGTAATTGCATTAGATGCATAACATTATGCCATGCGTGTCGTGACATGTAGATGTATGCCATGTATGCCATGCCATGTAGATAATAGTTATTTGCATGCAAAGAGGATGAGACATAAAACCCTTAAACAATATTAAAGCCTACACCTTCCATTAATATGGTTAGAACCGAGTTCCGCTTCTTGTTTGGGTTGTTGGACTCTCTCCAAGCCCTGGCCAACTCAACATGTTCAAACCATGGAATAGTTTAATACTAATATGGTAAGAGCCGAGGTCAATCGTTAGCTTTGGTTGTTGGACTCTTCCAAGCTGGGCTAATTGGTTGAATGCGCCTAACCATAATAAATCTATTTCTCGATTATTGGGTTGGCTTTAACCTGGAGCATCGGCTTGTTGGACTCTCTCGAAGGTCGATGTAAAGGGAGGTGAAGTTGGGTGCTATGCATATGATGCATACTTGTTAATGTGTTAACAACCCGATGTATGTGTGAACATTCAAATTAGTTGATAGCACATTGTGATAGTTGCATATCGTGATATGCAATCGGTATAGTTGATACCTACCATCGTAGTTATGAATGGCTTGTTGGACTCTCTCGAGGTTGTTCATAACTATGATGGATATCAGCCCATTCGGAGATGGACCTACAATCTCGAAGTGATTTTGGGGTTTTGAAATTGAAAAATGAATGGGATTTATAAATGTATATTGATGCATTTTAAAATCATCTTTCTCATATATGCTCGTTTTGTATTTCTAAAATTGATCATGATGTCTTTGAATTTGCGTTCCATTTTGGATTGAATAAATTGGTGGGCGAACTTCTTGGTGGCTTAGAAAGCTTGAGAATTGTTCTCAAGGTGAAAAGCTTGTATGTCCTCAGCGCCTCTTCCGCCTCTAGTGACGATGCAACTCTGGACCAATTGTTGGCCTATCGAAACATGTGAGTGATTACAGACAAATGAGTTGCATCATGCTAGCGATGGAACCCAAGCTCTGGCGGCATGAGCATATGGATGCTCATATCGTAGTCCTTCATCTTTGTGAGTTGGTTGATGAGCAAGTGAGATTGAAGGTTGAAGTCTCAAGCTCCTCTTCACCTCTGAGATGCTAGGAGGTTCATGCGTGTCTTGCTCGATATCTTTGAAGGCTGTGGAGTCTTACGAAGCAAGCATGGGGGGCCGGTCTTGTTAGTTGATTCCTCGAAGAAAGGTTCTAAGAGGAAGTCAAAGGAATAGAAGGAAAGAAAGAAGAAAGGCTAAGAAGGTAGAACTAGCACAAAGGAAACTTGCCATCATTATGGCAAGGAGAGCCATTCTTGAAGAAAGTGCAAGATTTATCTTGAGTCAGTGAAGGATAAGGCATCGGATGCCCCATCTTCTTGAAATCTTCTTTATTGATTGTCATTCTATTTCCTCGGACACTTGGGTATTGGATCTTTGGGTGTGGCTCACATATATGTAATGACATACATGGGCTAAGGAATAGAAGAAGACTCGTCGAGAGAGTCAAATTTGCGTGTTGGGAATGGAGCAAAGGTTCTTTTTCGCCATCGGAGCGTATTTGTTGAAACTCCCTGTAGGACTTGTCTTAGAAGCTGGACAATTGCTTTATATTCCTTCGTTGATAAAGAACATCATTTCTATTTCTTGTTTAAATAGAAATGGGTTTCCATTGACTTTTAGTAACAATTGTTGTTACATAACTTTGAATGGAGTTCTTTATGGAATTTGGAACTTTAAGCAATGGTGTTTATCGTTGGGCGTATCCGGTGACATTTGCAATATCGAGCGAGCAACAAGCGTGCTCGAAAGGATAATCAAATAGACTCCTACATGTGGCATTGTCGTCTTGGCCATGTAAGCAAGAAAGCGCGTATCGAATTACACGATGTGGAATTGCGGAATCGTTTGAATTGGATTCATACGATACATGCGAATCATGCTTAAAGGCAAGATGACTAAGTTACCTTTTCTTGGAAAAGGTGAGCAGTGGGAGAGTTACTAGGTCTAATACATCTGATGTATGTGGACCTATGTCAACTCAAGCTTTAGGAGGCTATAGCTACTTCATTACCTTCAGATGATCACTCACGGTTTGGGTATGTGTTCTTGATGAAACACAAGTCTGAAGCCTTTGAAAGGTTGAAGAATTCAGAAATGAAGTAGAGAAACAACATGACAAGAGTATTAAAATACTTGATCGGATCGAGGTGGTGAATACTTAAGTCAAGAGTTTCTTGATTATCTAAGAGACAATGGCATATTGTCTCGATGGACTCCGCCCATATACACCTGACATAATGGTGTGTATACGAGGCGCTTAGGACCTTGTTGGACATGAGCCGAGTCAGCCAGTAAGATCATACAGCTCTTAGTCCTTTTGGGGTTATGCACTTGAGACATTTGTTTACTTGTTAAGCGGAATGCCTACAGGTAGTCTCAACTACTCCATATGAGATATGGAATGATAAGAAACCTCATGTATCTTACTTGAAGATATGGGGTTATCTGCTTATGTGAAGCGGGTATATCGGACAAATGGATGCTAAGTCGATAAATGTCTATTTATTGGATACCCTAAAGAAACAAGGGGTTACCAATTCTATCATCCTGTGGAACAAAAGGTGTTTGTTTCAAGGCATGCTGTGTTTCTAGAGAAAGAGTTTCTCTTGCAAGAAAACAGTGGGAGTGTCGTCGAGCTTGAGGAGGCTCGAGAGACTCAAATAGACATTAATGAGATACGGTGAAGCACGAAAGACTCATAGTGATGAGCAATCTGGACCTATTAACACCACATCTTCGTAGATCACAGTAGAACACGCAATATTCACGAGAGATATGGATTTCTCGTGAATCGAGCGACGTGTTACTCATTGATGATGAGAGCCTACAGTTATGAAGAAGTGTTGACAAGTTCGAAAGGGATAAGTGGCTTGGTGCCATGAAGTGGAAATGGATTCCATGTATGAAAACCAAGTTTGGAACTTGGTTGACCCACTGAAGGCATAAAGCCTATAGGGTGCAAGTGGGTTTTCAAGAAGAAAACCGACATGGATGGTAATGTGATTACCTATAAGGCTAGATTGGTGGCGAAAGGATATCGTCAAAAAGCAAGGTGTTGATTATGACGAAACCTATTCGCCTGTAGCTATGCTTAAATCCATTCGGATGCTCCTGGCCATAGCAGCTCATTATGATTATGAGATATGGCAGATGGATGTGAAAATAGCTTTCCTTAATGAAACTTGCTCGAGGACGTGTATATGATCTGACTGAGGTTTCACATCGGTTGATAAAACCAAGGTATGCAAGTTGAGGCGATCCATTTATGGATTGAAGCAAGCATCCGAGGCTGGAATATCCGTTTTGATGAGACAATCAAAAAGTTTGATTTCTCACAAAATCGAGCGAACCTTGTGTGTACAAGAAGGTTAGTAGAGTGCGATCGTGTTCCTAGTATTGTATGTCGATGACATATTACTTATAGAAACGATGTTTCAATCTTACGATCGATTAAGGTTTGGTTATCCAAGACATTCTCCATGAAAGACACAGGAGAAGCAACCTACATCCTTGGGATTAAGATCTATAGAGATAGATCGAAGCAGTTGCTTAGTCTTTCAGTCTACATATATAGGACCGAGTGCTAAAGAGGTTTAGCATGTCGGAATCCAAGAAAGGTTATCTTACCCATCGGGCATGGGGTACACCTTCGAAGTCTATGTGTCCGCGCCGAGAAGGCGAGAGGATTTGCATGAGTAAGATTCCCTATGCATCCGCATGATAGGATCTATCATGTATGCTATGTTATGTACGAGGCCCGATGTATCGTATGCTCGAGTGTCACGGCGGATACGATCGATCGAGGAATGGATCATTGGCGCTATTAAGGCGATCCTTAAGTACTTGAGAAGAACTAAGGATGTGTTCCTAATATATGGAGAAGGGACATGGTGATCTGGGGTATCGGATGCGACTTCGAGACGGACAAGGATGATTCCAGTCTCGATGCGGATCGTATTCACCTTGAATGGGCGCGATGAGTTGGAAAAGTTCCAAACAAGAGCGTAGCGGATTCTGAAGCGAGAATATATTGCGGCAGCGCAAAGGCGTTTGGATCAAGAAGTTCGTTCATGAACTTGGTGTGATTCCGGCCATTGTTGAAGCAATACGGTCTATGCGACAACAATGGAGCAAAAAGAGCCAAGGTCTCATCAGCGATCCAAACATGTGCTTCGCCGCTATCATCTTATCAGAGAGATCATCAGTAGGAACGAAATACAAATCGAGAAAATTCCCACTGAAAGGAACTTAGCGGATCCTTTGACTAAGGCATTACCTCAAAGTAAGTTTGAGGTCATGTTAGAGCTTATGGTATTGGATCTGTAGCGATTGGCATTAGGCCAAGTGGGAGTGTTAGTAATATATGAGAGATGTCCTAAGGCAATCGCCTTATGTATGAACCATTTATATGATAAATGAAGATTCACTATTTGAGTATACATGTTTCATGTATTTGATTGGATCTTAAACTCATTTCTTGAATGTCACGATCGATTCACGGCATGAGAGAATTTGTGATTGGATCACAACTAGTGAGTATCTCTACATGTGTAATTGTGATGTATCGGAATTATCCTAGTCGATGAATTGATGGATCCTGGACACCATCAATTACTGTTGAGACTACAGGTATACTCCTTGGTGTATCCAAGCGGTGATTCTCCTTGGTTTGGAGATATAGTGATGTCGGAGTTAATCGTGGATGCTAGTTATGGTAACTAGTTCATTGGAGTGACCAGCCATAAGACTTCATATGGTTCTCTGCATATATAGATATGTCAATGAAGTTCTTACTGTGGCTTAAGTGTGATGTTCCTTTGACTTGCGGTATTCAAGTCATTTTGATCATGGAGACTTATGCTTTGACATCTTAAGCAAACATCTCTAAGGAGATGTGGACCCGGGATGATTGGGTATAAGTCGAATTGATCGAAGGTGTTTGAATAGCCTATAAAGGATTCACCACTCCTTGCGAGGAGATGTATACCCATGGCCTCTCGTCGGATTGTTACTAAAGTCTTTGGCCAAAGCATTACATGTTTAGAGTAAGGTACTCTTCGATACATGTGGAGTAACTAGAATCCGTAGGGCGAGAAATGATACTTGGGCTAGGTGTGGCGTAGTCGACCTAGTGGGGACTGACACTATAGACCATGTCCTGAACCAAGTGGGTATAAGATGAGTGAAGGGAATGGGGCACGATTCATTCGAGCTACTGAAGGGTTTCAGAAATAGTTCTGGATCAACCGTTGATCTTTTCGGTTAATTGGGGATCTTGATGTACTACTAGGTGCCACTCATGATCGTTCTATAATTAATGGTTAATTATAGACGACCAACATAAACCGAGAACCTATTTGGTCACACGCACAACGAGTGTAATCCAAAGGATTTAAAACGAGCTTGAGAATGGGATTCTCAGACCGAGAGAAACTATGTTTGGTTGGACCAAACATAAAGCGAGCATGAAATTGTTTCAGTCGCAATGAAAGCGTGGATGGGAAGTGTCTTATGAAGACATAATGGATGGACCAAAATGGTTTGGTTCTAATCCAATGGATGAGAATAAACCAAAGGGTTTGGTTTATATTAAACGAATGAACCAATGGTTGGTTCGGTTCGTTTTAACTTAAAATAAACCATCATGGTTTGGTTTATTTTAACTTATCTTAATGGAGCGGGTTAACGGGCTTTATGGATATGATCCATTAACCATTAAGAGAATTAGTTCTCTATAAAATAGGGCTTAAACCCTAACCCTAAGGCTAATCAACCTTGGCCGCCCAAACCCCCTCCCTCTCCTATTCGGCGCCCAACATCTTGTTGCCGCCCAGCTTGTGGTGCAGCCTTCCAACTTGTTGCGGCGACCAACCTTCAGCGGTGAACCTCCGGCGACCCTCCGTGATCTCCTATAGGTTTGGCATCAAGGTGAGGCTTTTCTTTCCTTGTTGGCGGCGCCTACTCCTCCACCAAGCTGTCCAGTTTTCTGGACAGCTTCTCTCTCGTCGAGCGTCGTTTGGGCGGCGGTTGAGTGCTCCGACAGCTGTTAACTTATCGGGGATTTGATCTCCGGTAATCCTCTGAGGTGGAGGACGAAGGATTCGTCAAACGGTTGACGAATACCTCTCCGGAGAAGCGAGTTTTGAGAACTCGTTTTGGATCCGAATTTGGATTCGGATCGTGATCATCTCTCGATCACGTCGTCTTCAACACGAGGCTAGTAACCCGTACGAAGACGAAGCTCGTGACTTAGCGAAGTCATACCGAGGAGCTCGGCGTGGATACGGATAGAGACGATTCTTACGAGGATCGTTCCGGTTGATGCCGTTCCCGCTACACGTCATACGGAAGGTATAACGTAGTTTAATTTCCTTTTATTGCAAATTTTAATTTACGGTTATGTCTACACTTGTTGTAATAGCATGCGTGTGTTGTGTGTGTTGTAATAAATATAGATTTATTATTTGTATTGCTTCATTGTGCTCATGTTTACGAAACATGATCGAACACACACACCGCATGCGGAAACCAGCAGTGGTATCGAGCCGGGTTGTGTTTAGACATAATCGTAAAAATGTTTTGCGATAGTCATAATGTATTTCTGGAAATTTTCTAATTTTGGAAATTTAGAAGTATTTATGGAAATTTTTCAATTTTGGAAAGTCTAGAAGTATTTATGGAAATCTTCCACTTTTGGAAAGTTGGAAGTATTTATGAAATTTATATTTTCCATAAATAAAATATTTGATTAGATTCTGGAAATTTGTTTCCTAATTTAATCATGATTTGATTTGAAATCAAATCTTAAAATATTTAATTTCCATAAGTAGTTTTAAAGATTTAGGAAATTGGTTTCCTAAATAGATTTTCCTTAATCAAATAATTCCATGAATAAAATATGTGATTAGATTTGGAAATTTGTTTCCTAATTTAATTATGATTTGATTTGGAGAATCAAATCTTAAACATATTTTATTTCCATAAATAGTTATGACATATAAGGAAATTATATACATGACATAATTGTATGCCATGTAATTGCATTAGATGCATAACATTATGCCATGCGTGTCGTGACATGTAGATGTATGCCATGTATGTCATGCCATGTAGATAATAGTTATTTGCATGCAAAGAGGATGAGACATAAAAACCCTTAATCAATATTAAAGCCTACACCTTCCATTAATATGGTTAGAACCAGAGTTCTGTTTCTTGTTTGGGTTGTTGGACTCTCTCAAGCTCGAACTGAATATGTTCAAACCATGGAATAGTTTAATACTAATATGGTAAGAGTCAGAGGTCAATCGTTAGCTTTGGTTGTTGGACTCTCTCCAAGCTGGGCTAATTGGTTGAATGCGCTCTAACCATATTAAAACTATGTCTCGATTAATGGGTTGGCTTTAACCTGGAGCATCGGTTTGTTGGACTCTCTCCAAGGTCGATGTAAAGGGAGGTGAAGTTGGGTGCTATGCATATGATGCATACTTGTTAATGTGTTAACAACCCGATGTATGTGTGAACATTCAAATAGTTGATAGCACATTGTGATAGTTGCATATACGTGATATGCAATCGGTATAGTTGATACCTACCATCGTAGTTATGAATGACTTGTTGGACTCTCTCCAAGGTTGTTCATAACTATGATGGATATCAGCCCATTCGGAGATGGACCTACAATCTCCCGAAGTGATTTTGGGGTTTTTTGAAATTCGAAAAATGAATGGGATTTATAAATGTATATTGATGCATTTTAAAATCATCTTTCTCATATATGCTCGTTTTGTATTTCTAAAATTGATCATGATGTCTTTGAATTGCGTTCCATTTTGGATTCGAATAAATTGGTGGGCGAGCTTCTTGGACTAGCTTGAGAGAATTGTTCTCAAGGTTGAAAAGCTTGCAAATGTCCTCGAAGCGCCTCTTCCGCCCGTCCTAGTGGCGATGCAACTCTGGACCAATTGTTGGCTTATCGAAACATGTGAGTGATTACGAACAAATGAGTTGCATCATGCTAGCGATGGAACCCAAGCTCTGAAAGCGACATGAGCATATGGATGCTCATATCGTAGTCCTTCATCTTTGTGAGTTGGTTGATGAGCAAGTGAGATTGAAAGGTTCAAGTCTCAAGCTCCTCTTCATCTCACGAGATGCTAGGAGGTTCATCGTAGTCTTGCTCAATATCTTTGAAGGTGTGGAGTCTTACGAGAAGCATGGCGAGGGGGTCTTTATTAGTTGATTCCTCGAAGAAAGGTTCTAAGAGGAAGTCAAAGGAACAGAAGGAAGAAGAAAAGGCTAAGAAAGGTAGAACTAGCACAAAGGGCACTTGCCATCATTATGGCAAGAGAGGCCATTCTGAAGAAAGTGCAAGATTTATCTTGAGTCGTGAAGAAGGATAAGGCATCGGATGCCCCATCTTCTTGAAAACTTCTTTATTGATTGTCATTCTATTTCCTCAGACACTTGGGTATTGGATACTGGGTGTGGCTCACATATATGTAATGACATACATGGGCTAAGGAATAGAAGAAGACTCGTCAAGGGAGAGTCAAATTTGCGTGTTGGGAATGGAGCAAAGGTTGCTGCACTCGCCATCGGAACGTATTTGTTGAAACTCCTTGCAAGACTTGTCTTAGAACTGGACAATTGCTTTTATATTCCTTCGTTGATAAAGAACATCATTTCTATTTCTTGTTTAAATAGAAATGGTTTCCATTTGACATTTAGTAACAATTGTTGTTACATAACTTTGAATGGGGTTCTTTATGGGACTGGAACTTTAAGCAATGGTGTTTATACGTTGGACGTATCCAGTGACATTTGCAATATCGAAGCGAGCAATAAGCGTGCTCGAAAGGATAATCAAATAGACTCCTACATGTGGCATTGTCGTCTTGGCCATATAAGCAAGAAACGCATGTCCGAATTACACCAATGTGGAATTCTGGAATCGTTTGAATTGGATTCATACGATACATGCGAATCATGCTTAAAAGGCAAGATGACTAAGTTACCTTTTACTGGAAAAGGTGAACGAGTGGGAGAGTTACTAGGTCTAATACATACTGATGTATGTGGACCTATGTCAACTCAAGCATTAGGAGGCTATAGCTACTTCATGACCTTCACCGATGATCACTCACGGTTTGGGTATGTGTTCTTGATGAAACACAAGTCTGAAGCCTTTGAAAGGTTCAAAGAATTCAGAAATGAAGTAGAGAAACAACATGACAAGAGTATTAAAATACTTCGATCGGATCGAGGTGGTGAATACTTAAGTCAAGAGTTTCTTGATTATCTAAGAGACAATGGCATATTGTCTCAATGGACTCCGCCCTATACACCACAACATAATAGTGTATCTGAGAGGCGTATAGGACCTTGTTGGACATGGTCGGTCAATGATGAATCATGCAACTCTTCCCAAGTCCTTTTGGGGTTATGCACTTGAGACAATTTGTTTACTTGTTAAACAGAATGCCTACCAAGGTAGTCTCAACTACTCCATATGAGATATGGAATGGTAAGAAACCTCATGTATCTTACTTGAAGATATGGGGTTGTCCTGCTTATGTGAAGCGGACTGTATCAGACAAACTGGATGCTAAGTCTGATAAATGTCTATTTATTGGATACCCTAAGGAAACAAGGGGTTACCAATTCTATCATCCTGTGGAACAAAAGGTGTTTGTTTCAAGGCAGGCTGTGTTTCTAGAGAAAGAGTTTCTCTTGCAAGAAAACAGTGGGAGTGTCGTCGAGCTTGAGGAGGCTCGAGAGACTCAAATAGACTTTGATGAGATACCTGGTGAAGCACAGCAATGACAACTCATAGTGATGAGCAATCGGCTAGACCTATTGTAACACCACATCTTCGTAGATCACGGTAGAACACGCATAACATTCACGAGAGATATGGATTTCTCGTAAGTGAATCGAGCGGCGTGTTACTCATTGATGATGAGGAGCCTACCAGTTATGAAGAAGTGTTGACAAGTTCAGAAAGGGATAAGTGGCTTGGTGCCATGAAGTCGGAAATGGATTCCATGTATGAAAACCAAGTTTGGAACTTGGTTGACCCACCTGAAGGCATAAAGCCTATAGGGTGCAAGTGGGTTTCAAGAAAAACCGACATGGATATGGTAATGTGATTACCTATAAGGCTAGATTGGTGGCGAAAGGATATGCGTCAAAAGCAAGGTGTTGATTATGGCCGAAACCTATTACTTTGTAGCTATCTTAAATCCATTCGGATGCTCACGGCCATAGCGGCTCATTATGATTATGAGATATGGCGGATGGATGTAACGGCTTTCCTTAATGGAAACTTGCTCGAGGGCGTGTATATGATATCGACTGAGGTTTCACATCGGTTGATAAAACCAAGGTATGCAAATTGCGACGATCCATTTATGGATTGAAGCAAGCATCCGAGGCTGGAATATCCGTTTGATGAGACAATCAAAAGTTTGATTTCTCACAAAATCGAGCGAACCTTGTGTGTACAAGAAGGTTAGTGGGAGTGCGATCGTGTTCCTAGTATTGTATGTCGATGACATATTACTTATAGGAAGCGATGTGTCAATCTTATAGTCGATTAAGGTTTGGTTATCAAGACATTCTCCATGAAAGACTGGGAGAAGCAACCTACATCCTTGGGATTAAGATCTATAGAGATAGATCGAAGCAGTTGCTTGGTCTTTCGATCTACATAGTATAGTGCTAAAGAGGTTTAGCATGTCGGAATCCAAGAAAGGTTATCGCCCATCGCATGGGGTACACCTTTGAAGTCTATGTCGCGCCGCGAAGGCGAGAGGATTTGCATGAGTAAGATTCCCTATGCATCACATAAAAGGATCTATCATGTATGCTATGTATATGTCTGAGGCCCGATGTATCGTATGCTCACAGTGTCACGGCGGATATCATCGATCGAGAATGGATCATTGGCGTATTAAGAGCGATCCTTAAGTACTTGAGAAGAACTAAGGATGTGTTCCTAATATATGGAGAAGGGACATGGTGATGCGGGTATCGGATGCGGCTTCCGACGAACAAGGATGATTCAGTCTCTCGGATCGTGTTCACCTTGAATGAAGCGCGATGAGTTGGAAAAGTTCCAAACAAGAGGCGTAGCGGATTCAACCGCGCGAATATATTGCGGCGGGCGGCAAAGGAAGCGGTTTGGATCAGAAGTTCGTTCATGAACTTGGTGTGATTCGCCATTGTTGAAGCAATCTGCGGTCTCTGCGACAATAATTGAGCAATTGCACGCGAAAGAGCCAAGGTCTCATCAACGATCCAAACATGCTTCGCCTATCATCTTATGGAGAGATCATCGGTAGAGCGAAATACAAATCGAAAATTCCCTTTGAAAGGAACTTAGCGGATCCTTTGACTAAGCATTACCTCAAAGTAAGTTTGAGGGTCATGTTGGTGCTTATGGTATTGGATATCTGTAGCGATTGGCATTAGGCCAAGTGGGAGTCTGTTAGTAATATATGAGAGATGTCCTAAGGCAATCGCCTTATGTATGAACCATTTATATGATAAATGAAGATTCACTATTTGAGTATACATGTTTTATGTATTTGATTGGATCTTAAACTCATTTCTTGAATGTCCACGATCGATTCACGGCATGAGAGAATTTGTGATTGGATCACAACTAGTGAGTATCTCTACATGTGTAATTGTGATGTATCGGAATTATCCTAGTCGATGAATTGATGGATCTTGGACACCATCGATTACGTTGAGACTAGACGAGTATACTCCTTGGTGTATCCAAGCGGTGATTCTCAGTGGAGACATTGTGATGTCAGGAGTTAATCGTGGATGCTAGTTATGGTAACTAGTTCATTGGAGTGACCAGCCGTAAGACTTCATATGGTTCTCTGCATATATAGATATGTCAATGAAGTTCTTACTGTGGCTTAAGTGCGATGTTCCTTTGACTTGCGGTATTCAAGTCATCTTGATCATGGAGACTTATGCTTTGACATCTTAAGCAAACATCTCTAAGGAGATGTGGACCCGGGATGATTGGGTATAAGTCGAAGTGATCGAAGGTGTTTGAATAGCCTATAAAGGATTCACCACTCTTTGCGAGGAGATGTATACCCATGGCCTCTCGTCGGATTGTTACTAAAGTCTTTGGCCAAAGCATTACATGTTTAGAGTAAGGTACTCTTCGATACATGTGGAGTAACTAGAATCCGTAGGATGAGGAAATGATACTTGGGCTAGGTGTGACGTAGTCAGCCTAGTGGGGACTGACACAATAGACCATGTCCTGAACAAAGAGGGTATAAGATGAGTGAAGGGAATGGGGCACGAATCATTCGAGCTGCTGAAGGGTTTCAGAAATAGTTCTGGATCAACCGTTGATCTTTTCGGTTAATTGGGGATCATGATGTACTACTAGGTGCCACTGATGATCGTTCTATAATTAATGGTTAATTATAGACGGCCAACATAAACCGAGAACCTATTTGGTCACACGCACAACGAGTGTAATCCAAAGGATTTAAAACGAGCTTGAGAATGGGATTCTCAGACCAGAGAAACTATGTTTGGTTGGACCAAACATAAGCGAGCATGAAATTGTTTGAGCAATGGAAGGCGTGGATGGGCGTGTCTTATGAAGACATAATGGATGGACCAAAATGGTTTGGTTCTAATCCAATGGATGAGAATAAACCAAAGGGTTTGGTTTATATTAAGCGAATGAACCAAAGGTTGGTTCGGTTCGTTTTAACTTAAAATAAACCATCATGGTTTGGTTTATTTTAACTTATCTTAATGGAGCGGGTTAACGGGCTTTATGGATATGATCCATTAACCATTAAGAGAATTAGTTCTCTATAAAATAGGGCTTAAACCTAATTAAACCCTAATCATCAAAACCCTAAACCTCCCTCCTCTCTATTCCCACCTCTTGTTGCCGCCCCGGCTTGTGGTGACCTTCCAACTTGCCCGGCCAACCTTCAGCCGGTGAACCTCCGCGACCCTCGGTGATCTCCTAGGTTTGGCATCAAGGTGAGGCTTTTCTTTCCTTGGTTGGCGGCGCCTACTCCTCCACCATGCTGTCAGTTTTCTGGACAGCTTCTCTCCTCGTCGGGCGTCGTTTGGGCGGCGGTTAGTGCTCGACAGCGGCTAACTTCCAGGGATTTGATCTCGGTAATCCTCTGAGTGGAGGGCGAAGGATTTCGTCAAGCGGTTGACGAACACCTCTCGGAGAAGCGAGTTTTGAGAACTTCGTTTTTGATCGAATTTGGATTCGGATCGTGATCTCTCGATCACGTCGTCTTCAACACGAGGCTAGTAACCCGTACGAAGACGAAGCTCGTGACTTAGCGAAGTCATCCCGAGGAGCTCGGCGTGGATACGGATAGAGACGATTCTTACGAGGATCGTTCCGGTTGATGTCGTTCCCGCTACACGTCATACGGAAGGTATAACGTAGTTTAATTTCCTTTTATTGCAAATTTTAATTTACGGTTATGTCTACACTTGTTGTAATAGCATGCGTGTGTTGTGTGTGTTGTAATAAATATAGATTTATTAATTTTAATTGCTTCCGCTGTGCTCATGTTTACGAAACATGATCGAACACACACACGCCGCGGTGCCGGAAACCCAACAGTTCCTTTGACTTGCGGTATTCAAGTTATCTTGATCATAGAGACTTATGCTTTGACATCTTAAGCAAGCATCTCTAAGAAGATGTGATAAGTGGTATAAGTATGATTGAAGGTGGTCCTATAAAGGATTCACCACTCCTTGCGAGGAGATGTATACTCATGGCCTCTCGTCGGATTGTTACTAAAGTCTTTGGCCAAAGCATTACATGTTTTGAGTAAGGTACTCTTCGATACATGTGGAGTAACTAGAATCTTGAGGGAAATGATACTTATTTTAGTGTAATAGTCGACCTAGTGAGGGACACTATAGACCATGTGTAGGGACCAAGTGGGTATAAGATGAGTGAAGGAATGGGATCATTAGATAATATTCTGAAGGGTTTCATTGATCAGATAAATTAATATACATTTATTATTGGTTGGATCATGATGTACTACTAGGTGCCACTCATGATCGTTCTATAATTAATGGTTAATTAATTAGCCAACATAAACCATATTTGGTCACACGCACAATGAGCGTAATCCAAAGGATTTAAGCTTGAGAATAGGATTCTCGGAGAAACTATGTTTTGGTTGGACCAAAATAGCGAGCATGAAATCGTGCATCGCAATGGAAGGCGTGGATGGTTTGGTCTTATGAAGACATAATGGATGGATAAAAAATGGTAAGTTTAATGTTTTATGGTGGGTTGGATAAACCAAATATGGTTCAGTTCGTTTTAATCAAAATAAATGAATCATCTGGTTTATTTTAACTTATCTTAAATGGCTTGTGGTTTATGGTTAAATCAATAAATAGAAATCAAACCATTCCTATATAGTTTCTATAATATCTAAGGTTGCCTTTACTTAGCCCTTTAGGCCCATATGTCTCTCCTTGTAAATCCCCGTCGGCGTAAGCTGCTTTTCCTTCGTACCTGCTGCCGATTAGTGCTCCTGATCTCCTTCAAGTTTGCATCAAGGTGAGCTCTATCTCCTTGGTTGGCGCCTATCCTCCACCAAAGCTGTCCAGTTTTCTGGACAGCTTATTCTCCTCTCACCGGGCGTCATTTCGGCGGTTGAGCTCGAGTGGCTAACTTGGGGATTGATCGTAATCCTCCTGAGGTGGAGGATGAAGGATTAGTCAATTGGTTGGCGAATACCTCTCGGAGAAGCGAGTTTTGAGAACTTTGGATCGAATTGATCGTGGTCAATAACGTCGTCTTCAAAGCTAGTAACCCATACGAAGATGAAGCACGTGGCTTAGCGAAGTCATCGAGGAACTCGGCGATGTCTGGATAGAGCGATTCTAGCGAGGATCGTTCGGTTGATGCTTCTGCTACACGTCATCTGAAGTTATAACGTAGATAAATTTCCTTTTATTGCAAATATAAATTTAAGGTTATGTCTACACTTGGTTTAATATGCATGCGTGTGTTGTGTGTGTTGTAATAAATGTAGAATTATTATTTTTATTGATTCCGTTGTGATCATGTTTACGAAATGTGATCGAACACACACCATGTTGCAATACCCAACTTTGCGAGAGTTGTGTTTCGACATATTCGTAAAAATGGTTTTGCGTTAGTCATAATGTATTTTTGGAAATTTTCTAATTTTGGAAATTTAGAAGTATTTATGGAAATTTTTCAATTTTTCTAGAAAGTAAAAGTATGAAGAAATCTTCCACTTTTGGAAAGTTGGAAGTATTTATGGAAATTGATATTTTCCATAAATAAAATATTTGATTAGATTTTGGAAATTTGTTTCCTAATTTAATCTTGAAAGATTTGGGAAATCAAATCTTAAAATATTTTATTTCCATAAGTAGTTTGATAGATTTAGTTTCCTAAATAGATTTTCCTTAATCAAATAATTCCATGAATAAAATATGTGATTAGATTTGGAAATTTGTTTCCTAATTTAATTATGATTTGATTTGGAGAATCAAATCTTAAACATATTTTATTTCCATAAATAGTTATGACATATAAGGAAATATATACATGACATAATTGTATGCCATGTAATTGCATTAGATGCATAACATTATGCCAGATGCTTGTGTGACATGTAGATGTGTATATCAAGTATATGCCATGTAGATAATAGTTATTTGCATGCAAAGAGGATGAGACATAAAAACCCTTAAACAATATTAAAGCCTACACCTTCCATTAATATGGATTTAGAACTGGTTTCCATTGGAGTTTGGGTGTTGGACTGTGGCTCAAAGCGTGAAACCATGGAATAGTTTAATACTAATATGGTAAGAGTCAGAGGTCAATCGTTAGCTTTGGTTGTTGGACTCTCTCCAAGCTGGGCTAATTGGTTGAATGCGCTCTAACCATATTAAAACTATTTCCCGATTAATGGGTTGGCTTTAACCTGGAGCATCAGCTTGTTGGACTCTCTCCAAGGTCGATGTAAAGGGTGGTGAAGTTGGATGCTATGCATATGATGCATACTTGTTAATGTGTTAACAACCCGATGTATGTGTGAACATTCAATTAGTTGATAGCACATTGTGATAGTTGCATATACGTGATATGCAATCGGTATAGTTGATACCTACCGTCGTAGTTATGAATGGCTTGTTGGACTCTCTCCAAGGTTGTTCATAACTATGATGGATATCAGCCCATTCGGAGATGGACCTATGATCTCCCGAAGTGATTTTGGGGTTTTTGAAATTCGAAAAATGAATGGGATTTATAAATGTATATTGATGAATTTTAAAAATCATTTTCTCATATATGCTCGTTTTATATTTCTAAGATTGATCATGATGTCTTTGAATTTGCGTTCCATTTTGGATTCGAATAAATTTTCTGGGCCGAGCTTCTTGGACTAGCTTAGAAGTTTGAGAATTGTTCTCAAGGTTGAAAAGCTTGCAAATGTCCTCGAAGCGCCTCTTCCCGCCCGTCCTAGTGACGATGAAACTCTGGACCAATTGTTGGCCTATCAGAAACATGTGAGTGATTCTGAACAAATGAGTTACATTATGCTAGCTGCGATGGAACCCAAGCTACGAAAGCAGCATGAGCATATGGATGCTCATATCGTAGTCCTTCATCTTTGTTAGTTGGTTGATGAGCAAGTGAGATTCGAAAGGTTCGAAGTCTCAAAGCTCCTCTTAACCTCTGAGATGCTAGAAGGTTCATCTGTGGTACTGCTTAATATGTTGGTGCAGTAGGCACCTAAGTCAAACCTATGTTTTGATTATAGCAAACGATACAAAGTTAAGCATATATTGTTATCTCATGAGCTAAATCAAGTGTGCAAAAAAGTCTCGCACGGAGGTGAAGGCTAGCGACACCCGGATAAGCACGTGGATGATGGCCATCGACTTGGGAGGGTCAGAAGGATAATGGGGAGTCAGCAACACCCTCAGTAAGCTCGTGTGTGCGGCGTAAAGGGTATCCTCTTTACGGGATGATCTTAGCGTAGGACCAAAGACTTCTTATAGATGGTCTAAATCAATTCTAATGGTCGACGACCATCATTATGTTTTGTTGAGCTAACCTTGCCTTGCTAGCATCGTCATTCGGCTTGGAGGACTCGCCATCATCGTTCTGGTTCTGTATAATCTTTGTATCGGATTGATGGCCATCGATTGCATTCTGATCGACCTCGAGTAGTCAAGATTATCACCATTTTTAGAGGGTTTGTCCCCATTTTTGATTAGCTAAAGAATTCGATGAGGGCTCAAAGGCTATAAAAGGAGGGACCTAGGGTTTTTCATCAATTCAGCTTCCAAGTTCTTCGTCTCACTCTCATCCCTCTAGGGCCTTGAGACTGACTTCAACCTCAACCAAGTAAAAAATCGTCTTGTTCTAAATTGTATTTCAGCTTATTCCTTTTATTAAAGCTTTCATTATAATGAGGAGAGAGGTTTTTCTACTCGGGCTTTTTGTATCCGTCTAACTCCTACCTCAACAATTGAGGTATCTTTAGAGATACCCTTAGTCGTGGTGAAACCACTAGGGCCTTTTAGTAGTAGTTCTTCTAAATATCTTTGTCTATTATCTTTTTACTTTTTGTTTTGTTTATATTCTCTTTTAATATAAGTTTTCTTTTAAAAGAATGCAGTTGAAAAATTTCTATCGCTATTCACCCCCTCTGATCCATATGATTCAACAAGTATTTAAGATTTGGTGAAACCACCAATCTAGCCTTTTTTCTTATTTTTATTTAATTCTTTATTTTATTTATTTGTTTCTTTTAAGTTTTCCGCACTACTAATCCAAGGCGAGTCTTGTACTTTTTATGTTAGTTTCTTTCTCCATCTATTTGTGTCTTTTGTTCTAATGGCCCATCTCGAGGTTTTTTGTCAAACCTCCGTTTTACAATAGATGACTTCCGTTATTGGAAGGTCGGATGGAATGCTTTCTCAAAACCCAAATCGAGATGTGGATCATAATCCAAATGGGTTTCACACTTCCGACTAATGAAGTGGGTGACTCCTTGGATTATGATCAATGAACCATTGACAAAAAAGCAAGTCGGAAGCGCCAAGGCAACACAAATCCTCCAATGCGGCCTATCCAAGGAGGAGCTAAATCGCGTCCTTCATAGCGCAAAAGATCTTTGGACAAAACTAGTGGAGCTACGAAGGACCGATGAAGCCAAGGTATGTAAGCGTGATCTTCTTTTCAATAAACTATATAACCTAAAAATGCAGGAACACGAGTCCGCCCTTCACGCCGTCCGGATATAGTCAACAACCTACATAATCGGGCAAGGTCGAAAACCGCGACCTTATAAGGTATGTTCTAAACTCGTTTCGAGGACTACCTTGTGGGCATCCATGGTCGATGCCTACAAGGTCTCCAAGGATCTTTCTAAAATTAGGTTAGATGAACTCTTTTCCGATTTGATTACATGAGCAGTCAACTCGGAACCGAGAGGGTATAGCCTTGTTTGCGAGGATCAAAGAAGAAAAGAAAATGCAAGCCAAGCCACCACCAGAGGAAGAGGATGAGTCGAGTCAGAAGAAGTTGACGGAGTTGGTAGAACTAATGAACCTATATCGAAGGATAGCCATGGGACTAAAGCGAACCTCGACTCGACCCAACCAATGTAAGCATAAAAGTTTTAATATTAGGTGTTATGAGTGCAGCGAGTTTGGACATATCAAGTCGAGTGCCAAACTCAACCACAAAGCACCTAAGCACAGAAGGCCCTCAGCGCGACATGGGAAGAAGCGAGAAGAAGGCGAGACCACGTCTTCATGGCGAAATCGATTGGAATCGGACACGGACGAACTTGAGTCGGAACAGGATGACTCGGACTACAAAGCTACCTTCAAGTCAAGCCACGGATCGCATCCAGGTTCAAAAGATACCCTTAAAGTAAGTCGAACTTTATTATAATACTTTACATAATACGGTTAGGTTTTTGTCTAGGAAGTTAGCTAAGTGAGTCAAGGTCGAGACCCTTGTTGAGAGGTTAAACTCCTCAAACACGAGTCTCCTAACCTCTTCGACTAGTCGAGTTCAAGAGAAGGACTCAACTCGAGTTGAAAAGCTCGAGTTGAGAACTCTCTCTTGAAAAGTCAAGTCGAAGATCTTAGGAATCGTTGGAAAGGTTCGCCGGGATCCAAAGGACTTGACCTCCTACTTGGATCTCAAAGGGCCGTGTACAACAAAAGGTGGACTAGGGTTTAACTCAAACCACGACTAATAGGTCGTATATGTCGATTGTAAGTCGACATAAAACATGTCCAAGCATGGGTCCCTAAGAACCTTTTGATTTCAACTCTAGGATCCAACCCGTCTTTGGGTTCCCAAGGACCAAATCCACTATGTGGATAGACGAACCGATTCAGCGGTCTAGGGAGCGACAAAACATGTTTGTGCTTTAACTTAGAAATTGCATGCTTTAACTTAGAATGTTTTGTGCTTTAACTTAGAAATTGCATGCTTTAACTTAGAATGGTTGTACTATAACTTTCATCAACTCACTTGAAACATAGTAGAAAGTGAGTCAAGTCATCATTTTCTTGAAAATGGCTTTGTCTAAGGAAGTGGTCGATGATCCGATAAAAGAAGGCCCGTGCCTCGCCACACACGGAAGCCATGATCTTGAAAAGGTAAACTTGACAAGCCTAGGTTTAAATCCAAATCTAACATAAAATTACTTGAACCTAAATGCACTTAATCAACTTAATTGGAAGTCATCTCACAAAAAACACATAAGTATAACATGATTGATCATATAGACATAGGTGAGATGATCTAGGTTTAACAACTTACAACAAATTTTTTTTAAAAAAAAAAAATCTAACATCCAATCCAACCACCTTGTGTGTAGGATCAATGGATGTTGGACGCGTTACTCGACACATGGCCAGGGATCGACTCAAATTCATAAAGCTTGATTCAAGCGACAAGGATCGGTAGCCTTTGGGAATAACGGCAAGCTCAAAATCATCGGATCGGTGATATCGAGCTTAACTCAATTTTGTTATTAAAAATGTATTACTTGTAGAAATTTTGAATATAACCTTAGCGTAAGCCAATTGTGTGACAATAACTATAAGGTCATATTTTTAGAAAATGAATGTGTAATTAAAACAAATGAAACCTCTAAAACAATTACTCAAAGGAACTAGGACAAATAACATTTATACAATTAACTTAATCAACTCCTCAACTAAATGTCTTATGACACGGGAAGAGGAATCATGGTTGTGGCACGCACGACTCGGTCACTCGCACCCAAGACTTCGTCCACAAGATGAGTCGAGTGGCTTAGTCGAGAGGCTTACCCAACCTCAACAACTTGGTTAATAAAATCAGTAATGCTTGTCAACAAGGAAAACAACCTAGGACACAACACAAGTTAACTAACCAGAAGCAGAACCTCAAGTGTACTTGAGCTCCTGCATATGGATCTATTTGATTCTCATGGAGCCAAGTCACTCAATAGAAGTCAATATTGCTTAGTCATAATTGACGACTACTCCAGGTTTACCTGGGTTAGGTTCATCAAACATAAAAATGATACCTAGATCAATTAATCAATCTATTCAAATTAATCGAGAATCAAAAGACCTTAAGGTTAAAAGACTTAGAAGCGATCATGGTGGTGAATTGAAAATCAAAGGTTCACCGACCACGTAACCTAAAGCGGATACCACCATGAATTCTCTTGCCCTAGGACCCCTCAACAAAATGGCCTAGTGGAGCGGAAAAACCGAACTCTACAAGAAGCCGCTAGGACAATGTTAAATGAGTATAACCTACCCGATAGGTTTTGGGGGGAAGTTGTGAGTACGACATGCTATGTCCAAAATAGGATCCTTATGGTAAAGAGGCACCTTAAGACCTCATACGAGATTTATCACGATAAAATACCTAACATCAAGTACTTTAGGGTATTTGGGTGTAAGGTACATATCCTAAACACTAAGGATTACCTAGGGAAATTTACATCCAAAACCACGACCGGAATCTTTCTAGGAGACTCGACTACAAGTAGAGCTTATAGAGTATATAACCACGACACCCTTAGAGTCGAGGAGACTATCAATGTAGTATTTGATGAAGGACATGAACCTACAAAACCCCCGACAACCCCAATTAGCGAGCCGATTCATACTAGACCTAACTCGATCCAGGAGATCGGGTCTGAGTGTTAATCTAACCTAAGTCAACCAAGTCACTCTATTGATCAAGTGATAGATGACTCCAACCAAACTAGTGTTCAACCAAGTCACCCCATTGATCAAGCATTAGGTGACACAAACCCAACCCAATCTAGGATTCGGACTAACCACCCTATCGATCAAGTGATAGGAGATCCTAATCTAGGAGTTGAACTAGAGCATCCTATAGGAACCTTAGTCAAATTTCCTTAATTTCAAAGATAGAACCCAAATCAATTGAACAAGCTCTTCTTGATCCATTGGATTATTGCAATGCAAGAAGAGCTAGCTCAATTTACTAGGAATGAAGTGTGGGAATTAGTACCACCACCTAAAGACAAAGCGATAATTGGAACAAGGTGGGTGTTTAGAAATAAAAGCTTGATGATAAAGGTGAAGTAGTTAGAAACAAGGCTAGGTTAGTTGCAAAGGTTTAGCCAAGTCGAAGGCTTAGATTACACGAGAAACCTATGCCCGATAGCTAGACTCGAATCCATTCGAATGTTGCTAGCTTATGCACACATCGAGGATTTAAGCTATTTCAAATGGATGTTAAGTCGGCATTCCTAAATGGATACATTAAAGAAGAAGTTTATGTTAGCCAACCCCGGATTGAAAATCTAGATAAACCCGACCATGTTCTAAAACTTAGAAAGCTCTCTATGGACTTAAACAAGCTCCTCGAGCTTGAGTACGAGAGACTTTCAATCCATCTTAAGTCAAAAGGGTTTAACCAAGGCTTAGTTGACCCAACTCTCTTGTAAAAACCTTAGGTAAAGAAATATTCATAGCTCAAATTTCGTAGAGCGATATAATTTTTGGAACCTCTAACTCAACCTTACTAAGCGAGTTCGTTTCACTCATGGAAAGTGAGTTGGAAATGAACTTAGTAAGCGAGTTAAGTTTCTTTTAGGTCTACAAATTAAACAAACTAAGGATGGTATATACCTATATCAACAAAAATACACTAAGGAGTTAATTAAAAGATTTGGAATGCAAGGCGCTAAGGTAATAAACACCCCAATGGCGATAAATGTTAACATAGGAAGACCTAGAAAGTAAGTCCATTGACTTAAAATACTATAGGAGCGTAATAGGAGTCTCTATACTTAGCTATGATCGACGACATCTTATTACGCGATAAGTATGTCGCGAGTTTCAACACTGTGCTAAGGAGTCTCACCTAACCCTAGTTAAGCGTATCCTTAGATATCTTAAAGGGTACACTTAATGCGTTGGTATTTGGTACCTAGATCTACGAGTTCGAACTAATCGGCTACTCGATTCGGATTATGCGGTAGTAAGCTCGATAGAAAGAGCACAGTGGTTGTTGTCAACTACCAAACAGTCTAGTGAGTTAGTGCGATGGAAGCAACATTGTGTTGCCTTTATCTACCACCGAAGCCGAATACATCGCGATGGGTGAGTGTGTCACTCGGCTTCTTTGGATGAAGCACACTCTCAGCGACTTTAAGTTAGACTTTCACGAATACTAAACTTCACGTAGATAACATTAGTTCAATTAATCTTACAAAGAATCCGATATGTCACTCTAGGACCAAACATATAGAGGTCAAACACCATTTCATTCGAGAACATGTGGCCAGCGAGCCATACACCTCGAATACGTCGAATCAAAGTCTAACTTAGCGGACCTATTTACTAAACCCCTACCCGAAGCGAATTTAGTCTATTAAGGCGAAAATTGGGCATGTGCGTAATAGAATAGGAACTTGCAAATTATATTTTCTTACTACTATTTCTTTAATTTCATTTTATGGAACTAGCATAGGACATACCTTAGATATCATGCACCTATAGATTTAAGGAGCAAGTACATCTCACAACACATAGGACTAATGTGTTTGTGTACTTAGCCACGTAGATGGGCGTGAGATGTTAGGACCTTACTCTTGGTTCCAGATGTAGAGCTAGTATATCGCTATGAACCACGGAGTATAATCATACATACTAACTGACTCTGACCCGGGGTGGTTGATCTTCATATCAATCAAGCCAAATATGAGTCAACATTTTATAGATGAAGCTTATTTTCAGTATATTATTTTATATAAAAAATGGAACATGCTTGGACTTTAAATTTAACACTTATTTTGTTTTCCACACACCCTTACTCTTTTGATATATGGCAAAGGGGAGAAAAGGCCAAAGTTAAGGGAATTTGAAATTTTTTGATAACTTAACTCTTACTTCATATTTAAACCAAAAAGTTAAAACTTAGTTAACTTTTAAGGCCAGTTAAGAATTCTTAACTTAAACTTATTTTACCATCTAACGTTTTACTTAAACTTATTTTTAAAACTTTATGTCATTAATGTTTTACTTAAGGGGAGAAAGGGCTTAACTAAAAGCGTTTTACTAAGGCCAACTTTAAGTAATGTTAATTACTTAAAGCAAGGATTAAGGTCTTTCTTCAAGACTCACCCTCGGTCAAGGAGGTTTCCTCAGAGAACGTACTGAAGAAAATCCTTACTACTCAACTTAATCTTCTTCATATTTTTTTTTTTCATGCACATTATTACTCTTGTATGTGGGTTTGCCATAAATCAAAGGGGAGATTGTTGGTGCGATGAGGCACCTAAGTCGAACCTAAGTTTTGATTATAGCAAAGCGATACAAAGTTAAGTCTATTGTTATCTCATGAGCTAAATCAAGTGTCTGCGAAAAGTCTATGGCTGGGTGAAGGCTAGCGACACCGGAGGAAGCGCGGTGGTCGGGCGACACTCGAGACTTGGAGGGAGAAGGAATCAGTGGAAGGCGGAAGCAAAGCAACACGTAAGTATCGAGGTAAGCTCGTGTGTGCGAGCGTAAGTAAGGTCGTATCCTCTTTGCGGGGATGATCTTAGCGTAGATCCGACCAAAGACATCTTATAGATGGTCTGAGATCGGATGGTCGACGACCATCAAAATTATGTTTTTGTTGAGCTATCCTTGCCTTGCAGCCTAGCGGCTAGCATCGGGATCAGAAGATCGAAAGTCGGCCCGATCGCCATCGATCGTGATGCCATCGATCACCGGGTCAAAGGATCAGCCTCAAGTAGTCAAGAGTTATCACCATTTTTCAAGGGGTTTTGTGCCCATTTGTGATTAGCTAAAGACCCATTCGATGAGGGGCTCAAAGGCTATAAAAGGAGGGCCAAACCTAGGGTTTTTCATCAATTCAAAAGCTTCCAAGTTCTTCCGATACGCTCCGACTCTCCGACATCCCTACGACGCCGCGAGACGACGACTAGAGCTTCAACCTCCAACCTTTAAAGTCGTCGGTAACGAAAGTTCTAAATTGTATTTCAGCTTATTCCTTTTATTAAAGCTTTCATTATAACGAGGAGAGGGGGAGTGTCCTTCTACCTCGGGCTTTTTGTATCCGTCTAACTCCTACCTCCAACGAGGAGGAGTTCTTTAGTATTTTGCCCTCCGTACGTGGTCAAGGACCACTAGGGCCTTGGAGTAGTAGCCTTCGGCTACGAACCAAGTAAATCTCTTGTGTCTATTGTCTCCTTTACTTTTTGTTTTGTTTATCTTTCCGCTGCATATAAGTTTTCTTTTAAAATGAATTCGTACGAAAAAATTTCTATCGCTATTCACCCCCCCCTCTAGTGATCCGATCGATCCAACACAATATGCTGAAGACTGTGGAGTCTTCTGAGAAGCATGAGCACGGGACGGTACTGTTAGTTGATTCCTCGAAGAAAGGTTCTAAGCGGAAGTCAAAGGAACAGCAGAAGGGAAAGAAGAGAAGGGCTAAGAAGGTAGAACTAGCACAAAAGGAAACTTGCCATCATTATAGCAAGGAGAGCCATTTGCGAAGAAAGTGCAAGATTTATCTTGAGTCCGTGAAGAAGAATAAGGCATCGGATGCCCCATCTTCTTCAGATATCTTCGTTATTGATTGTCATTCTATTTCCTCAAACACTTGGGTCTTGGATACTGGGTGTGGCTCACATATATGTAATGACATACATGGGCTAAGGAATAGAAGAAGACTCGTCAAGGGAGAGTCAAATTTGCATGTTGGCAATGGAGCAAAGGTTGCTGCGGTCGCCATCGGAACTTATTTGCTGAAGCTCCCTAGTGGACTAGTCTTAGAACTGGACAATTGCTATTATGTTCCTTCTCTAATAAAGAACATTGTTTCTATTTCCTGTTTAAATAGAAATGGTTTCCATTTGACGTTTAGTAACAATTGTTGTTATATAACTTTGAATGGCGTACTTTATGGAACTGGAACCTTGAGTAATGGCATTTATACGTTGGACGTATCCAGTGACATTTTCAATATCGAAGCGAGCAACACGCGTGCTTGAAAGGATAATCAAATAGACTCCTATATGTGGCATTGTCGTCTTGTCCATATAAGCAAGAAACGCATGTCCGAATTACACCGATGTGGAATTCTAGAATCGTTTGAATTGGATTCATACGATACATGTGAATCATGCTTAAAAGGCAAGATGACTAAGTTACCTTTTACTGGAAAAGGTGAACGAGTGGGAGAGTTACTAGGACTAATACATACTGATGTATGTGGACCTATGTCAACTCAAGCATTAGGAGGCTATAGCTACTTCATTACCTTCACCGATGATCACTCACGGTTTGGGTATGTGTTCTTGATGAAACACAAGTCTGAAGCCTTTGAAAGGTTCAAAGAATTCAGAAATGAAGTTGAGAAACAACATGATAAGAGTATTAAAATACTTCGATCGGATCGAGGTGGTGAATACTTAAGTCAAGAGTTTCTTGATTATCTAAGAGACAATGGTATATTGTCTCAATGGACTCCGCCATATACACCACAGCATAATGGTGTATCTGAGAGGCGTAACCGGACCTTGTTGGACATGGTCAGGTCAATGATGAATCATGTGACTCTTCCCAAGTCCTTTTGGTGCTATGCACTTCAGACAGCTGTTTACTTGTTAAACAGAATGCCTACCAAGGTAGTCTCAACTACTCCATATGAGATATGGAATGGTAAGAAACCTTATGTATCTTACTTGAAGATATGGGGTTGTCCTGCTTATGTGAAGCGGACTGTATCAGACAAATTGGATGCTAAGTCTGATAAATGTCTATTTGTTGGATACCCTAAGGAAACAAGGGGTTACCAATTCTATCATCCTGTGGAACAAAAGGTGTTTGTTTCAAGGCATGCTGTGTTTCTAGAGAAAGAGTTTCTCTTGCAAGAAAATAGTGGGAGTGTCATCGAGCTTGAGGAGGCTCGAGAGACTCAAATAAACATTAATGAGATACCTGGTGAAGCACAATAGCCGATAACTCATAGTGATGAGCAATCGGCTGGACCTATTGTAACACCACATCTTCGTAGATCTAGTAGAACACGCAATATTCCTGAGAGATATGGATTTCTCGTAAGTGAATCGAACGACGTGTTACTCATTGATGATGAGGAGCCTACCAGTTATGAAGAAGTGCTGACATGTTCAGAAAGGGATAAGTGGCTTGGTGCCATGAAGTCGGAAATGGATTCCATGTATGAAAACCAAGTTTGAAACTTGGTTGACCCACCTGAAGGCATAAAGCCTATAGGGTGCAAGTGGGTTTTCAAGAAGAAAACTGACATGGATGGTAATGTGATTACCTATAAGGCTAGATTGGTGGCGAAAGGATATCGTCAAAAGCAAGGTGTTGATTATGAGGAAACCTATTCACCTGTAGCTATGCTTAAATCCATTCGGATGCTCTTGGCCATAACGGCTCATTATGATTATGAGATATGGCAGATGGATGTGAAAACAGCTTTCCTTAATGGAAACCTGCTCAAGGACGTGTATATGATACAACCTGAGGGTTTCACATCGGTTGATAAAACCAAGGTATGCAAATTGCGACGGTCCATATATGGATTGAAGCAAGCATCCAGGAGTTGGAATATCCGTTTTGATGAGACCATCAAAAAGTTTAATTTCTCACAAAATCCAGACGAACCTTGTGTGTACAAGAAGGTTAGTGGGAGTGCAGTCGTGTTCCTAGTATTGTATGTCGATGACATACTACTTATAGGAAGCGATGTTTCAATCTTACTGATCGATTAAGGTTTGGTTATCCAAGACATTCTCCATGAAAGACACAGGAGAAGCAACCTACATCCTCGGGATTAAGATCTATAGAGATAGATCGAAGCAGTTTGCTTGGTCTTTTGATCTACATATATAGGCCGAGTGCTAAAGAGGTTTAGCATGTCGAAATCCAAGATCGGTGTCCTACCCATCAGGCTTGGTGTACACCTTTCGAAGTATATGTGTCCGCGAACAGAAGACGAGAGGATTTGCTTGAGTTAGATTCCCTATGAATCCTCAATAGGATCTATCATGTATGCTATGTTATGTACGAGGCCCGATGTATCGTATGCGCTCGAGTGTCACGGCGGATACAATCCGATCGAGGAATGGATCATTGTTATTAAGGCGATCCTTAAGTACTTGAGAAGAACTAAGGATGTGTTCCTAATATATGGAGAAGGGGACATGGTGATACGCGGGTATCGGATGCGGCTTCGGACGAGCAAGGATGATTCGGATCTCGATGCGGATCGTGTTCACCTTGAATGGGCGCATGAGTTGGAAAGGTTCCAATCAAGAGGCGTAGCGGATTCTACCAGCGAGGCGAGAATACATTGCGGCGGAGGCGGCAAGAAGCGGTTTGGATCAAAAAGTTCATTCATGAACTTGGTGTGATTCCGGCCATTGTTGAAGCAATACCGGTCTACTGCGACAACAATGGAGCAATTGCACAGGCGAAAGAGCCAAGGTCTCATCAATGATCCAAACATGTACTTCGCTATCATCTTATCGGAGAGATCATCGGTAGAAGCGAAATACAAATCGAGAAAATTCCCCTTTGAAAGGAACTTAGCGGATCCTTTGACTAAGGCATTACCTCAAAATAAGTTTGAGGGTCATGTTAGAGCTTATGGTATTGGATACCGTAGCGATTGGCATTAGGCCAAGTGGGAGTCTGTTAGTAATATATGAGAGAGGTCCTAAGGCAATCGCCTTATGTATGAACCATTTATATGATAAATGAAGATTCACTATTTGAGTATACATGTTTTATGTATTTGATTGGATCTTAAACTCATTTACTGAATGTCCACGATACGATTCACAGCATGAGAGAATTTGTGATTGGATCACAACTAGTGAGTATCTCTACATGTGTAATTGTGATGTATCGAATTATCCTAGTCGATGAATTGATGGATTTGGACACCATCAATTCTGTCGAGACTAGCACGAGGTATACTCCTTGGTGTATCCAAGCAGCTGATTCTCACTGGCTGGAGACATAGTGATGTCCGGAGTTAATCGTGGATGCTAGTTATTGTAACTAGTTCATTGGAGTGACCAACCGTAAGACTTCATATGGTTCTCCTCATATATAGATATGTCAATGAAGTTCTTACTGTGGCTTAAGTGCGATGTTCCTTTGACTTGCGGTATTCAAGTCATCTTGATCATAGAGACTTATGCTTTGACATCTTAAGCAAGCATCTCTAAGGAGATGTGGACCCGGGATGATTGGGTATAAGTCGAAGTGATCGAAGGTGTCTGAATAGCCTATAAAGGATTCACCACTCCTTGCGAGGAGATGTATACCCATGGCCTCTCGTCGGATTGTTACTAAAGTCTTTGGCCAAAGCATTACATGTTTAGAGTAAGGTACTCTTCGATACATATGGAGTAACTAGAATCCGTAGGACGAGGAAATAATACTTGGGCTAGGTGTGACGTAGTCAGCCTAGTGGGGACTGACACTATAGACCATGTCCTGAACCAAGTGGGTATAAGATGAGTGAAGGGAATGGGGCACGAATCATTCGAGCTGCTGAAGGGTTTCAGAAATAGTTTTGGATCAACCGTTGATTTTTTTGATTAATTGGGGATCATGATGTACTACTAGGTGCCACTCATGATCGTTCTATAATTAATGGTTAATTATAGACGGCCAACATAAACCGAGAACCTATTTGGTCACACGCACAACGAGCGTAATCCACAGGATTTAAAACGAGCTTGAGAAGGGGATTCTCAGACTGAGAGAAACTAAGTTTGGTTGGACCAAACATGGAGCGAGCATGAAATCGTTTCAGTCGCAATGGAAGCGTGGATGGGTCGTGTCTTATAAAGACATAATGGATGGACCAAAATGGTTTGGTTCTAATCCAATGGAGGAGAATAAACCAAAGGGTTTGGTTTATTTTAAACGAATGAACCAAAAGTTGGTTCGGTTCGTTTTAACTTAAAATAAACCATCATGGTTTGGTTTATTTTAACTTATCTTAATGGAGCGGGTTAACGGGCCTAATGGTTATGATCCAATAACCATTAAGAGAATTAGTTCTCTATAAAAGAGGGATTAAGGGATAATTAAGCCCTAATCCATAAACCCCTAGCCCTAAGGTTGCCGCCCACCTCCTCCTTGGAGCTCTCGGCGCCAACCTATTGCCGCCGCCGAAAGCTCCTCCAACCGGCGTCCAGAAGGCTGCTTCCTTCCCCCTCGCCGGCGTCGAGCTTCTGCCGGTTAGTGCTCCGGTGATCTCCTTCAAGTTTGGCATCAAGGTGAGCTCTATCTCCCTTGGTTGGCCGGCGCCTATCACCTCCACCAAAGCTGTCCAGTTTTCTGGACAGCTTATTCTCCTCTCGGGCGTCGTTTGGGCGGCGGTTAGAGCTCCGACAGTGGCTAACTATACGGGATTGATCTCCGGTAATCCTCTGAGGTGGAGGACGAAGGATTCGTCAATTGGTTGACGAATACCTCTCCGGAGAAGCGAGTTTTGAGAACTCGTATTAGGATCCGAATTTGGATTCGGATCGTGATCATCTCTAGATCACGTCGTCTTCAACACGAGGCTAGTAACCCGTACGAAGACGAAGCTCGTGGCTTAGCGAAGTCATCCCGAGGAACTCGGCATGGATACGGATAGAGACGATTCTAGCGAGGATCGTTCCGGTTGATGTCGTTCCCGCTACACGTCATACGAAAGGTATAACGTAGATAAATTTCCTTTTATTGCAAATTTAAATTTACGGTTATGTCTACACTTGTTGTAATATGCATGCGTGTGTTGTGTGTGTTGTAATAAATGTAGATTTATTATTTTTATTGCTTCCGCTGTGTTCATGTTTACGAAACGTGATCGAACACACACACGCCGCGGTGCCAGAAACCCAACAGAAATCTAGATCGAAAGTAAACTAAAATAGAAATAGTGGCTAAACAATGTCGTATCTAATTTGTAAAAATTAAATACTAGCCTCGTCAACCCCGAGGATTCAACAAAATATACAATTACACACATACAATCACATACACACATATGGCCATAATAGTTGGATCCTATGCCTACAACCAAAGAGTTAACCTACGCATATCCTACTATTATACGGCACATATAATATATGAAAAGTGCATAAAAGTAACCGAATCCTAAACACACAAAACCGTAAACCGTAGCTCTGATACCAATTGTAGGGAGGGGAAATTTTGCTTCCCACTTCATCTCGGTCACTTGTTCATGGCGATCCCTTCTATGTCCCCAGATAAAAAAAATTTATCCTTGACAAGAGGGATTGCCCAAGCAACCATTTCATCATCGTGCTATTCGATTAGAGTAGTCACTTGAACAAACTTGTTGTTCAAGCGACCAACCTCTATTCTACGAATAGCCGCAGAATAGACGATGTACGGATCGCCGACTTTTGTGTTTAAGTTCGGGGTCCAAGTTATATTAGCCACAAAACAAAATATGTCATGCATATTTAATTGAAAAACAATTACAAACATGTAACATATGAAGATAGATAAGTGTTATACCTCTCGATCTTCTATTGAATGACCTTCCTCCTTTCGGACGTCGTGTGGGCGACGATCTACCAAAAGTTGAAGCTCCTAGATCACCAATCTTCCTTCCTTGCTTGTTCCGTGCAAGAGGAAGAATAGAAACAAGACCCTTCTCCTTCCTTTAGCCAACCAACAAGCAATAAGCAAGTTGCTTGCCGCCGGCCAACAAGGAGAAGGAGAGAAATATGAATGTCGTCCAAAAGCTCCAAGGGAAGACCCTAAGCCTTGGTTCCACCGGCAAAGGAGAAGAGGAGAGGCTGGTTTGGATACCAAGTCGAAAGGAGAGGAAGGCTAGTATGGGCCTTGAGCCACCAATGGAGAAGAAGAAGACAAGGAAAGAATTTCCTTATTTGGTGTCGCCAAGCTCCAAACTTCTTGCCGCCAACTCCAAAACCCCTTGCTTCCAAATTGCTCTCCACGCCAACCCTAAGGCCTCCTTTTATAGAGTTTAGGGATAAGCCTTGTTTTAATCTCCACCATTAGTTCTAGGGATTTAATCTCAACCGTCGAATCTAGAGATTTAATCTCAACCGTCGGATCTAGAGATTTAATCTCTACCATTGGATCTATAGTTTTGTTTCTATCCATTGGATCTAGGCTTCATGAGGTATTAATAGGCTACAATAGGGACCATGAGGAGGAGTTGGATCTTGGCCACCCAATGGATAAAGCCCACATAAAGTCCAATCCATTAATGATAATCCAATCCACTAAAGGATTATCATTGATCTACCTCACCAACCCCCATAAGTTAATATGGGCTCCATATATTATATGTACATTTTCTCCCCGTGTTTAAGATCTCGAATGTCCATCGATTAATTAATTTAATGACCATTAATTAATCAACATCTAACTCCATGAGTAGTACCACTCGACCTTTTCATCATGCCGGACCAAGTCCACCTGCAGGGTTTACATGATGAACCTTATGAGCTCCTCAAGGGGACATCATCATCCTAATATATAGGACACGGTTTCCTCCTATAATCAATGGCACACCATATAAATAATATCATTTCCCAACTTACCGAGCCTATCGATTTAATCTATAAATCTCGCCCATTGGTAAATCAAAGAAATGAATACTAAGTATATGTGCCCGTTATTATATCGGGATTAAGAGTATGTACAATATAACGAGGTCCGATTCGATTATGTAGTCATCAATGAATCGAATCACCTCTAAGTCGGTCCTTCTCAATACACACAAAGTGTACTAGTGTGATTCTATGGTCAAGGACAAACCAATACCAAATCACACTACAACCATACCAATGGTTTGTCCAAAGTCATCTCGTTTGTGAGCCTTTACTTATACTATACAAAGAGCTGATAATATGGTCTACTGTGTGACACTACACACCATGTTATCTACAATGTAATGTATTAGACAATATGCATAACCATAAATATGCAAACAATGATCATGTGATTCTTATTTCAAAATAAAGATGTTCATACAAAAGATAGACTTTTCAGTATACATCCCAACAGTAAGTACACATGCTCTTTAATAATTTCCTATAACCATATTCGACCTTGTGATCCGCAAACAAACTCATCTGATGTGGAGGAAGGCACTCAGAGCCGACGTGCAAGTTTGTTTATTTCACATGTCAAATCGTAATGGAGGTTGTGGAAATTTATAAAAATATCTCTCTCCCACTTAGTAATTTAAAATTGAGGAATTTTCTAGCCTACGACATGCATATCAAACAATAAGCAATAAATATGAAAAAGAAATATTTTCCAACTATTATGGCTTTTGTCTCCAATATGCCTCCCGTCATATCACCATCTCGTCCCCTCCTACCTACGACATGTACAAGCCATCCGGAGATCCGAGCCGAGAAAAAAAAACTATTTTAATTTACATACATCGATCCTATACTCCACGAAGGAGTGTACATGAAATCTAAATCTAAAGTAAACTAAAATAAAAAGAGTGGCTAAACAATGTCGTATTTAAATACAAAATTAAATATTAGTCTCATCAACCCCGAGGATTCAAATAATATACAATTACACACATACAATAACATACACACATATGGCCATAATAGTTGGATCCTATGCCTGTAACCAAAATGTTAACCTATGCACATCCTATTATTATCCGACACATATAATTGAAGGGAGTTGCTTCTGAGGCTCATTGGCTCCCATGTCCCCGGATTAAAATTTTCACTAATGAAAGAACTAATCCGGATGGGATGAGTTTCCTAAGCACAACCAATTCATCGTCGTGCTAACAACTTGAGTGATCGCTTGAACAAACTAGTTGTTCAAGCAACACAACTCTTCTAGTTGGTTAGCCGCAGAAGAGACGACGGACGGATCGCTGGTTTTTGTGTTTGTCTTCGGGGTCCATGATTATACAAAATATATACTAATGCACACTTGTATAATCAACACATAAAAGAACATGCTAAGATCAGAAAATAAAGTTGTAAAACTTTTATACCTCACGATCTTCTACCATATGTCCTATCCTCCTCGTGGACGACGTGTGGGCGAAGATCCTCCACGAGTAGAAGCCTTCTAGATCGCGTTCTTCCCTTCCTTGTTTGCTACGAACAAAGAGAAGAACAAAACAAAAAACTCCTCCTTTCTAGAACCGGCCACCAATCAAAAGAGCTCGATGTAACCGCCGGCCAAGGAGTGAATGGATGAGCGCCGACCAACTTGTTGCAATGTTGCCGCCGGCCACCTAGAGGTTGGAGAAGCTCCGGCCACCAAGGAGTGAATGCCGGCTAACCTTGAAGAGAGGTTGCCGCCGGCCAAGGAATAAGAGAGGGACCAAGAGGATGGGCGCCGGCCAAGTCTTGATGGAAGAAGATGGGCGCCGACCACTTGTCCAAGAGTTGCCGCCCAAGCCAAAGCTTCCAAACCCTAGCCGCCCAACCTAAAACCCTTACTCCAATTGAACCATTACTTGCCGCCCAACCTAAGCCCTCTATTTATAGAATTGGGCTTAAGCCTCCTTTAATCTCCACCGTCGGATCTAGGGATTTAATCTCCACCGTCGGATCTAGGGTTTTATCCCAACCGTCGGATCTAGGGTTTCATCCCAACCGTCGGATCTAGGATTTCATCCCAACCTTCGGATCTAGGATTTCATCCCAACCGTCGGATCTAGGGTTTTATCCCAACCATCGGATCTAGGGATTTAATCCCAACCGTCGATTCTAGGGTTTCATCCTAACCATCGGATCTAGGGATTTAATCCCAACCGTTGGTTCTAGGGTTTCATCCCAACCATCGGATCTAGGGATTTAATCCCAACCGTTGGTTCTAGAGTTTTGTTTTACATCCTTGGATCTAGATTTCATGAGGATTATATTAGGCTACGATAGGGACCATAAGAAGGAGTTGGATCTTGGCCACCCGATGGATCGGAACCACACAAACTTGATCCATCAATGATGTTCCATTCTACTAGAGGATTATCATTGAACTACCTCACCAACCCCCATAAATTAATATGGGCTCCATATATTATTTGTACATTCATCTCCCTGTGTTTAAGATATCGAATGTCCGTCAATTAATTGATTTACTGACCATCAATTAATTAACATCTAACTCCTCGAGTAGTACCACTCAACATTATCATCATGTTGACTAAGTCAACCAGCTGGGTTTACATGATGAACCTTATGAGCTCCTCAAGGGGACATCATCAACCTAGTATATAGGACACGGTTTCCTCCTATAATCAATGACACACCATGTAAATAATATCATTTCCCAACTTACCGGGCATATTGATTTAATCCATCTAAATCTCACCCTCTGGTAAATCAAAGAAATAAATACTAAGTACATGTGCCCGTTATTATATCGGGATTAAGAGCATGTACAACATAATATCCGAGGTCCGATTCAATTATGTAGTCAGCAATTAATTGAATCACCTCTATGTGTTGGATCGAAAGTGTCGCTAGAGGGGGGGGGGGGTGAATAGCGATACGGTGTCGTTAAAAACTTTTGCAATAAGTAAAAAGCAAGTAGAGAATGCACAGCGGAAATATAAAGTAGACAAGATATTTTTACGTGGTTCACAATCTTTCGATTGCTAATCCACGGCCCTAGTGATCCTTGATCACGTACGGAGGGCAATTCACTAAAACCACTCCTCTTCGTTGGAAGTAGACAGCGATTACAAAAGAAATCAAGGCAAAGGACACTCCCCTGTCCTTGTTACGATTAAAGCACAAAGACAATTTAAAGAAGTAGAACTTAAATAAATATACCGACAACTCTTATAAGTAGAAGATGTAGCTTTCGTTGTCGGTGGCACTTCGTCGTAGCAAATGTGAGTAGTAGTAGCGGCGTTACGACGGCGTGTTGAGAGCTCTTGAATTCTTGTGTTTTGCTTGGCTTGAACATGTCTATTTATGGATATTGATCTATGAATTTAGACATAGGTAGTGTCCAAGGTGAGGTTCTTATCCCAACTCAAGGATGAGGTGTTTCATCCAACCACCTTGTGCCACCTCCAACCTCCTTGTGCGCCAACTCAAGGATGAGGTGTTTCATCCAACCACCTTGTGCCACCTCCAACCTCCTTGGGCGCCAACTTGAGGATGAGGTGTTTCATCCAACCACCTTGTGCCACCTCCAACCTCCTTGGGCGCCAACTTGAGGATGAGGTGTTTCATCCAACCACCTTGTGCCACCTCCAACCTCCTTGGGCGCCAACTTGTTGGAGCCATTCAACTTGTGCCACATCATGGGAGCCAACCATCTTGTGCCAACTCACCTTATTTTGGGCGTCCACCACAAGGAAGCTTGGTGATGGTTTGGATGTCCACCTTGATGCCACATCACCCTTTGTACCAAAACACGAGTCAAGTCCAAATTCACCCCTTGAAATTCGAGCTCTTCTCGAGGTGGAACTTGACTAGCGGTTGAGTAGTAGTCAAAGGGTTTTGGAAAATATAAAGTACGATGGTTCTAACCATCTGATCTCGACCTAGACCTTCCATTGGAGGTATTGGGTCGGATCTACGCTTAACGACCGTGCGTCGCTTTCACACGAGCTTACCTTGTAGCCTCGCTTCCGGTCTTCACCCGAGTACCTCGGCTTCCTCCGAAGTCCCTCTGGCGTTGCCCGACCACCTCGGTTCCCACCGGGTGTCGCAGACCTTCCGCTCAACTTTAGCATTTACGCACTTAATTGAGCTCGTAAGATAACAAATATACCCTTAACTATTGAGCCTTTTGCCATAATCAAAATCGGTTCGACTTTGGTACTGCTGCACCAACAATCTCCCCCTTTGATTCATGGCAAACCACAAAAGTTAAGGAAAAATTAATAAGCTAGCATAATGATTAAGCATGAATGAGCTAGCATAAAGATTAAATATGAATGAGCTAGCATAATGATTAAATATGAATGAGAAATATGATTGTTTCAAGTTCTCCCCTTTGAGGTAACCTCCCCTTGACCAAGGTGAGTTCTTGAAAAATAATTTTTACTCCCCTTAATAGTTGCTTAAGTAATGAATTACTTAATATAAAAGGTAATAATTTTGTTTACTTTCTTCCCTTTAATTTTGGTTACTTTTGTGACTTTCTCCCCTTTTGCCTTAACTCAAAAAGTTTGTAAATATATTTTAGGGTTTGTAAGTCCAAGCAAGTTCCCAATATATATATATATATATATATATATATATATATATATTTTTAAATAATAATAAGCTTGAAAATATGTTCATCTAAAATGTACAACTCGGTTGGACTTGATTGATATAGAATGATCAATAAGTCTTGAAGGAGTTGATTAATTTTAAATAATTATACTCCATGGTTCATGATCGATGCACCAATCTACATCTGGAACCGAGTAAGGTCCTAACATCTCACGCCGTCTCGTGGCTAAGTACACAAACACATTAGTCCTATGTGTTGTGAGATGTGTTGGCTCCTTAAATCTATAGGTATATGATTTCTAAGGTAAGACTTAGGCTAATTTCATAAAAGAAGCAAAAATAGAGTACATATATAGAAATTTAAATCCTACTCTATTACGACATACCTAACTTTCGTCTTAATAAACTAAATTGCTTGGGTAGTGGTTTGGTGAAGATGTCCGCTAGGTTTGATTTGGACTCAACATACTCTAGTTGTATAGTTCCATTAGTTACATGTTCCCTAATGAAGTGGTGTTTAACTTCTATATGTTTTGTCCTAGAATGACATATTGGATTTTTAGTTAAGTTAATTGAACTATGTTATCTATGTAGGTTTTAATGTTGTTAAAGATTAAGCTAAAGTCTTGGAGAGTGTGCTTCATCCACACGAGTGAGAGACACACTCACCCATCGCAACGTATTCGGTGGTGGAAGATAAGGCAACGCAATCGCTTCCTCTGCACTAACTCACTAGACTCGGTAGGATTTGACAACAACCACTCGTGCTCTTTCTATCGAGTTTACTACCGCATAGTCGGAGTCGGAGAGCCGATTAGATTAAACTCGGTAGATCTAGGGTACCAAATACCTACGTTTAGCGTGCCCTTTAGATATCTAAGGATACGCTTGACTAGGGTTAGGTGAGACTCCTTGCACGCGAGTTTGTAACCTTGCGCACATACTTTACCGAATAAAATGTCGGGTCTGATCGCGGTTAAGTATAGGAGACTTCCTATTGCGCTCCTATAGTATTTTAGGTCAACGGGTTTTCCTTCTACATCTTCGTTTATATTAACATTAGTTGCCATAGGTGTATTGATTATTTTAGCATCTTGCATTCCAAATCGATTTATTAAGTCCTTAGTATATTTTTGTTGATGTAAATATATTCCATCTTTAGTTTGTTTAATTTGTAAACCTAAGAAGAAACTTAACTCTCCTACTAAATTCATTTCAAATTCACTTTCCATAAGTGAGATGAATTCGTTTAGCAGGATCGAGTTGGTAGTTCCAAAAATTATATCATCTACATAGATTTGGGCTATAAAGATTTCTTTTCCTACGGTTTTTTGAATAAGGTTGGGTCGACTAAACCTTGGTTGAATCCTTTGGACTTAAGATAGATCGAAGCCTTTCGTACCAAGCTCTTGGGGCTTGTTTGAGTCCATATAGGGCTTTCTTAAGTCTAAGGACATGGTCGTTTATCTAGATTTTCAATCAGGAGGTTGGTAGCGTAAACTTCTTCCTTAATGTATCCATTCAAAAATGCTGACTTGACATCCATTTGAAACAATTTAAAACCTCGATGTGCGGCATATGCTAACAAAATTCGGATCGACTCTAGTCTGGCTACGCGGGCGTAGGACTCATCGTAATCTAAACCTTCGACATGACTAAACCCTTATGCGACTAACCTATCTTAATTTCTAACTACTTCACCTTTATCATCAAGTTTATTTGAAATACCCACCTTGTTCCAATAATTGATTTTTCTTTAGGTGGTGGTACTAATTCCCGGACTTCATTTCTAGTGAATTGAGCTAGCTCTTCTTGCATAGCAATAATCCGATCGGGATCAAGAAGTGCTTGTTCAATAGTTTTGGGTTCGATTTTGGAAATTAACGAGATTTGACTAAGGTTTCGATATGAAGCTCTAGTTCGAACCCTAAATTTGGATCACCTATAACTTGATTGATAGGATGATTTGTTTGAGTCTTAGTGTGACTCGGGTTAGGTTCATCTATCACTTGGTCGATAGGATGACTTGGGTGAGTTCTAGTTTGACTTGGGTTAGAGTCATCTATCACTTGGTCGATAGGATGACTTGGGTTAGACGAGATTCAAGTTCAAGATCAGTCGGGTTCGCTATAAGTTGATTTGCTAGTTGGTTTTGTTAAGGATTGAACGGGTTCGTGTCCTTCGTCGAAAACTATATTAATGGTTTCTTCGACTCTAAGAGTGTCGTGATTGTATACCCTATAAGCTCTCTGGTGGTTGAGTATCCTAGAAAGGTTCCAAGAGAGGTCTTGGATGTAAATTTCCCTAGGTAATCCTTAGTGTTTAGGATATGTACCTTACACCCAAATACCCTAAAGTACTTGATGTTAGGTATTTTATCGTGATAAATCTCGTCTGAGGTCTTAAGGTGCCTCGTTACCATAAGGATCCTATTTTGGACATAGCAAGGTACTAACGGCCTCGAAAATCTATCGGGTAGGTTATACTCGTTTAACATTGTCCTAGCGGCTTCTTGTAGGGTTCTATTTTTCCGTTACTAACCCATTTTGTTGTGGGTTCTAGGACATGAAAACTCATGGTGGTATCCGCTTAGGTTACGTAAATCAGTAAACCTGTGGTTTTCGAATTCACCACCATGATCGCTTCTAAGTCTTTTAATCTTAAGGTTCTTTTGATTTTCAATTCCTACAAAGATTGATTAGTTGGTCTAGGGTATCATTTTTATGTTTGATAAACCTAACCCAAGTAAATCTAGAATAGTCGTCAATTATGACTAAGCAAAATAGACTACCATTGAGTGACTTAGCTCCATGTGAATCAAATAGATCCATGTGTAGGAGCTCAAGAACACTTTTGGTTCGTTCTTGATTAGTTAATTGATGTTGTGTCCTAGATTGTTTACCTTGTTGACAAGCATTACATATTTTATTATCCAAGTTGTTTAGTTTAGGCAAACCTATAACCAAGCCACTCGACTCATCTTGTGGACGAGTCTTGGAGTGCAGTGTCCGAGTCTTGATTGCCATAACCAAGATTCCTCTTCTTTGTGTCATAAGACACTTGGTTGAGGAGTTGGGTAAATTTATTGTGTAGATGTTGCTACTCTAGTTCCTTTAAGTATTATTTTAGATGTTGCATTTATTTTGATTACGATTCATTTTCTAGAAATATGACCTTATAATTGTTATCACACAATTGGCTTACACTAAGTAAATTATATTGAAAGTTTTCTACTAATAAGACATTTTGAATTGTAAAGTTAGAGTTGAGCTCAATATCACCGATCCGATGATTTTGAGCTTGCCGTTATTCGAAGGCTACCGATCCTTGTCGTTTGAATCGTAACTCAAAATTTGAGTTGATCCCTGGTCATGTGTCGGGAGCAACCACTGTCCAACATCCATTGATCCTACACATAAGGTAGTTGGATCGGATATTGGAATTACTAAAGGGTTGTTTGTAAGTTTTTAAACCTAAATCATCTCACCAATATCTACATGATCAAAACATGTTATTCCTATGTGTTATTGTGAGATGACTTTCAATTTTACTTGATTAATTTTAATGAATTTAAATTAACCAACATTAGGTTAGATTCGGATTTAGTCTAAGCTCATCAAGTAATCTTTTCAAGAGATTAGCTTCCAGGTCGTGGCGAGGCACAGAGGCCTTCTTTGATCGGAACAACGACCACTTCCTTAGACAAAGCTAATTTCAAGAAATTGATAACTCGACTTACTTGAGACTACGTCTTGGTCTAACTAGTTATTTTTGAAAAGAGGCTCCCGAGGCTCAATCTTTTAGTAGGATTTTAGTTGGTTTATTTTTGAAAAGAGGCTCCCGAGGCTCAATCTTTTCAGGATTTTAGTTGGTTATGAGTCCTATCTAACCATTCTAAAAATAAAGGAAAAAACTAAGCATGCAATTTCTAAGACTTAACAAAAATACATTTTGTATTGGCTCCCCTTGGACCATTGAATCGAGTGGGTCTATTCACATAGTGAATTTGGTCCTTGGGAACCCAATACATGTTAGATCCTAAAGTTGAAATCAAAGTGGTCTTAGGGACCCATGCTTGACATTTTTCTTATGTTGGTTTACTATAGACATATATGACTTATTGGTTGTATTTGAGTTAAACCCGAGTCCGCCTTGTTGTACACGGCCCTTTGTGATCCAAGTAAGAGGTCAAGTCCCTTGGATCCCAAAGTGAACCTTTCCAACGTGTTCCTAAGGTCTTGACTTGTGTTTTCAAAAGCGAGTTCTCAACTTCAAGCTTTTCAACTTGAGTTGAGTCCTCCTCTTGAATACGAGTAGTCGAAGAGGTTAGGGAGACCTCATGTTTGAGAAGGTTAACCTCCTCAATTAGGGTCTCGACCTTGGACTCGGACTTAGCTAGTTTCTTATTTAAAAATTTAATTGCACCATACAAAGTATTAAGTAACGACCGACTTACCCTTAATGATTCTTTTGAAACGGATACGGATCCGTGGCTAGTCTTTAATGTAAGCTCATCATCGGATTAGGACTCGGACTCTTCTTTGGTTTCGGAGTCGTGCTCGGTCGGCTTGGCCATTAGAGCTTGGATATCGTCTTCTTCCTCCGACAACTCCTCCCAAGTAGCGTTTAGTGCTTTCTTGGTCTTTGATGCGTTATTCTTTAGCTTTGGGCACTCGGACTTGATGTGACCGAACCTGTTGCACTCATAGCATCTAAAATTAGAAGTATTTGAATTAGGTTTAGGCTTACCTTGAGTTGTTGGTCGCTGCCTCTTGATCATCTTCCTAACTAGATTGACTAGTTCGGATTCTATTCGAGTCTACTTCCGATTCGGACTCGCCTTCTTCCTTCGGGGTGGCTTGCTTGGGCTTCTTCTTCTTGGAACACCGCACTAACGCAATACTCTTCGGCCGGACCACGTTAGTTTGCTCATGTAATTCAAGTTCAAAACAATTCGCCTAACCTAATTTTAGAAAGGTCTTGGAGACCTTGTAGGCATCGACCATGGATGCCCACAAGGTGGTCCTAGGAAGCGAGTTAAGAGAATACCGATAAGGTCGCGATTCTCGACCTTTTGTCCGATGGCATGGAGTTGGTTGACGATGTCTTGGATACGAGCATGTAGTTGAGTTGCGGTCTCGTTTTCCTGCATTTTCAAGTTATACAATTTATTTAAAAGTAAATCTCTTTTACATACCTTCGTGTCGTCGGTGCCTTCGTGTAGTTCCACTAGCTTGGTCCATAAGTCCTTTGCACTAATGAAGGGCCGACGCGGTTGAGCTCTTCCTTGACAACCCACATTGCAAGATTTGAGTTGCCTTGGCATCGGCTTCTACTTGTTTTTCATGGAATTTGACCATTGATCTCAAAGATTCACCATCTTCATTAATAGGAAGTGTGAAACCGGTTTGATTACGATCCACATCTCGATTTGGGTTTTAAGAAAGCATTCCATCCGACCCTTCCAATACGAAAGTCATTACCGTTGTAAAGCGAGGGTCGGGCGGTGCTAAACCCTTCGAGATGGGCCATTTAAAAACAAGAAGAAGAACGACGAAAAGAATCTTGCAAAACACACACGGAAAGAATATTCCAAGACTTTCGTCTTGGATTAGTAGTGCGGGAAGTAAAAAAAAAGATATATAAAATGTAACTTGCAAAAAGAAATAAACAATCAAATGCGAATGTCGTTGAAGTTCCGGAGGACAACCTTACTCGGGATCTAACCCGAAGGACAACCTTATCCGGATCCTAAAGCCTCTAATGCAATTCTATATGTAGGAGAAGATAAGCAAGTGAAATAATTATACGAAAACAGAAATAAATAAATAAAAAATCTGTAAAAAAAAAGAAAAACAAAGCTAGATTGGTGGTTTCACCGAATCTTAGCGCCGACTCGATACCAATTGTTGGATCGAAGTGTCGCTAGAGGGGGTGAATAGCGATACGTGTCGTTAAAAACTTTTGCAATAAGTAAAAAGCAAGTAGAGAATGCACTGGCGAAATATAAAGTAGACAAGATATTTTTACGTGGTTCACAATCTTTCGATTGCTAATCCACGGCCCTAGTGATCCTTGATCACGCATGCGGAGGGCAATTCACTAAAACCACTCCTCTTCGTTGGAAGTAGGAGCAACGACATTACAAAAGAAATCAAGGCAAAGGACACTCCCCTTTCCTTGTTACGATTAAAGCACAAAGACAATTTAAAGAAGTAGAACTTAAATAAATATACCGACAACTCTTATAAGTAGAAGATGTAGCTTTCGTTGTGTCGGCAAATGTGAGTAGTAGTAGCGACGACGGCGTGTTGAGAGCTCTTGAATTCTTGTGTTTTGCTTGGCTTGAACATGTCTATTTATGGATATTGATCTATGAATTTAGACATAGGTAGTGTCCAAGTTGAGGTTCTTATCACAACTCAAGGATGAGGTGTTTCATCCAACCACCTTGTGCCACCTCCAACCTTCTTGGGCGCCAACTCAAGGATGATGTGTTTCATCCAACCACCTTGTGCCACCTCCAACCTCCTTGGGCGCCAACTTGAGGATGAGGTGTTTCATCCAACCACCTTGTGCCACCTCCAACCTCCTTGGGCGCCAACTTGTTGGAGCCATTCAACTTGTGCCACATCATGGGATCCAACCATCTTGTGCCAACTCACCTTATTTTGGGCGTCCACCACAAGGAAGCTTGGTGATGGTTTGGATGTCCACCTTGATGCCACATCACCCTTTGTACCAAAACACGAGTCAAGTCCAAATTCACCCTTGAAATTCGAGCTCTTCTCGAGGTCGGAACTTGACTAGCGTTGATTGTAGTCAAAGGGTTTTGCAGATACAAGTTAGCTTAAAATATAAAGTACGATGGTTCTAACCATCCGATCTCACCTAGACCTTCCATTGGAGGTATTGGGTCGGATCTACGCTTAACGACCTTGCCGCTTTCACACGAGCTTACCTTGTAGCCTCGCCTTGGTCTTCACCCGAGTACCTCGGCTTCCTCCAAGTCCTCTCGGCGTTGCCGACCACCTCGGTTCCCACCGGTGTCGCTGAACCGCTCAACTTTAGCATTTCTGCACACTTAATTGAGCTCGTAAGATAACAAATATACCCTTAACTATTGAGCCTTTTGCCATAATCAAAATACCGGTTCGACTTTGGTGCCCACTGCACCAACACTATGTCGGTCCTGCTCAATACACCTAAGTGTACTAGTGTAACTCTATGTTCAAGACAAAACAATACCAAGCTACACTACAACCATGCCAATGGTTTGTCCAAAACCATCTTGGTTGTGAGCCTCTACTTATATTTTACAAGGGACTGATAACATGATCTTCTGTGCCACACCAAGCACCATGTTATCTACAATGTAAAATATTAGACAATATGCACACACATATAATAAATATATAAAGTGCAAACAATGATCATGTGATTCTTATTCCAAAATAAAATGTTCATACAAAAAGAGCTAGGCTTTCAGTATATATTCCAACAATCTCCCACTTATACTAAAAGACTATGCCATCATCACACTGCCATACATCTGATCCCCATGTCCTCCACATGCCTATCAAACGCTTTCGCTGGAAGGGCCTTAGTGAATGGATCCGCCAGGTTATCCTCTGATGCAATCTTGGCGACAGCTACTTCTCCTCGCTTTACGATCTCTCGTATAAGGTGGTACTTGCGCTCTATGTGTTTACTCGCCTTATGGGCTCATGGTTCCTTCGAGTTTGAAACTGCACCACTGTTATCATAATAAATTGTGATAGTTCTGGGCAAACCAGGAATCACATCCAAGTCCATCAAGAAGTTCCGAAGCCATACAGCTTCCTTGGCTGCCTCAGAGGCTGCCACATACTCAGCTTCCATGGTAGAGTCCACCACGCATTTCTGCTTGACACTCCTCCATACTATGGCTCCACCTCCAAAAGTAAACACAAACCCCGAGGTAGACTTACTCTTGTCCCTATCTGATTGGAAATCCGAATCCGTGTAACCCACAGGAACTAATTGATCTGCCAGGTAAATCAGCATATAATCCCTAGTCCTTCTCAGGTACTTCAATATATGCTTTACCGTAGTCCAATGTCCTTGTCCAGGATTACTCTGATATCTGCTAACCATGCCCACGACAAAGCAGATATCCGGTCTCGTACATAGCATAGCATACATAAGGCTTCCTACTGCCGAAGCATAAGGAACCGCCTTCATGTCCTCTATCTCCTTTGATGTTTTGGGACACATCTCTTTAGATAAAGGAACTCCATGCCTAAAAGATAGAAAACCTTTCTTGGAGTTCTGCATGCCAAAACGAGCAAGGATAGTGTCAATGTATGAAGCTTGAGATAAGCACAACATCCTTTTCTTGCGATAATTTATTACTTTGATCCCAAGTATGTGTCCCACTTCTCCCAAGTCCTTCATGTCAAACTGTTTGGACAACCATACCCTTACGTCTGATAACACTTTGATATTGTTGCCAACTAACAAAATGTCATCTACGTATAGTACAAGAAATACCACTACGTTTCCGTCACATCTTTTGTATACACAAGGCTCATCCGGACATTGAATAAATCCATATGACTGGATTACCTCATCAAAGCGGATGTTCTAAGATCTAGAAGTTTGCTTCAATCCATAAATGGACTGATTAAGCTTACATACAAGATGCTCTTTGCCTTTAGCAATGAATCCCTCTGGTTGCCGGATATAGATGTTCTCCTCAAGACTTCCGTTAAGGAAAGCTGTCTTGACATCCATCTGCCAAATCTCATAATCCATATGAGCAGCTATAGATAAGAGAATCCGGATAGACTTAAGCATAGCTACCGACGAAAAGGTCTCCTCATAATCGATACCTTCTTTCTGAGTATACCCTTTCGCAACAAGCCTAGCTTTGAAGGTCTCAACCTTCCCGTCTACTCCTCTCTTTTTCTTGTAGATCCACTTGCATCCAATGACTTTTACACCATCGGGTGGTTCTACTAGCTTCCAGACTTGATTAGAATCCATAGATTCTATCTCTTAATTCATCGCTCTTTGCCAAGATACCGCATCTCTATCTTGGATTGCCTCGTCATATGTCCAGGGATCAGGTTCATGTTCACCAGGGACTAAGTCCAAAGACTCTCCCAAAAACATGAATCTCTCAGGTTGTCTAACAACCCTCCCACTACGACGAGGTGCCTCCTGTGTATGCTCTGTGACACGCGGTGCAGTGACTTGTGGTATCTCCTCTTGTACCGGTGGTACTGAAGTCGGGACTTCCCCTGTCAACTCCTCAAGAACAATCCTACTCTTGGGCTTGTGGTTCATTACATAATCCTCCTCTAGAAATCTGGCGTTCGTGCTAACGATCACCCTCTGATCTCTAGGATTATAAAACAAACCACCTTTCGTTCTCTTAGGGTAGCCAACAAACATGCACACTTCTGTACGAGATTCCAACTTACCAGCATCAGCCTTCAGCACATGTGCTGGACTCCCCCATATCCGAATATGTCTTAGACTAGGCTTTCGCACAGTCCACAATTCTACAGGGGTAGAAGGTACTAATTTGGATGGAACCAAGTTCAGAGTATACATTGTCGTATCCAGTGCATACCCCCAGAACGAAACAGGTAACTCAGAATAACTCATCATCGATCTGACCAACTCCATAAGAGTCCTATTCCTTCGCTCCGCCACACCATTCTGATGGGGTGTGCCAGGTGCAGACAATTGGGATTGAATCCCAGCCTCTGATAAGTAATTCCTAAACTCTCCCAAGAGGTACTCGCCACCATGATCAGATCGTAATGTCTTGATACTTTTACCTTGACGGTTCTCCACATCAGCCTTGAATTCTTTGAACCTGTCAAAGCATTCAGACTTGCGGCGCATCAAGTAAATGTATCCATATCTTGAATAATCGTATATAAATGAGAAGAAATATTCAAAACCACCTCTTGCCTGGATAGACATAGGACCACACAAATCAGAATGAACTAATTCTAACACATATTTGGCTCTATACCCCTTGGCCTTGAAAGGCCTCTTGGTCATTTTACCTTCCAAGCAAGATTCGCAGGTTGAGAGATCCTCCACCACTAATGAACCCAAAGGTCCATCAGCTATCAACCTTTGAATTCTGCTTAGGTTAATATGACCAAGCCTTAGATGCCAAAGATATGTCTGGTTCATTTGCGAAGGTTCTTTTCTCTTATTAGACTTATAAGATGAGTTATTGACTTCTATATTCATCGTGGGAGTTTTCGGTTCAAGAGTATATAAATTGCCAACCAATGTACCAGAACAGATAATCTCCCTATTCCTTTTTATAACCACTTTGTCATTAAAAGAAACAGAATATCCATCCATAAACAATTTAGAAACTGAAATTAAATTCTTTCTAAAAGTAGGTACATAAAGACAATTTCTCAAAACCAAAACTTTATTCCTATCAAAAGATAAATAAACGTCTCCCACTGCTATAGCCGCCACCTTTGAAGCATTGCCCATGAAGACGGTAATTTCTCCCTCAGCTAGTCGTCGGGTTTCCTGGAACCCCTGCAAAGTATTGCAGACATGATCAGTGGCTCCTGTATCTACACACCAGGCACTGGTAGATAACACCGCTAAACATGTTTCAACAACTAAACAAGAAGATATACCTTTGTTCTTTCGGCGAGGACAGTCCGCCTTCCAATATCCAGTCTGCTTGCAAGTGAAGCACTTGCCTTTCGGTTTCTTCACTCCTGCCTGAGGTCCCACTGCCACTTTCTTCGCTCCACCTTGCTTCTTCTTCTTCTTACCTTTCGGTTTAGAGGAAGAAACCTTCTGACCAACCATGGGTTGAGCACTTTGACGAAAAAGCCCCTCTGCCGCCTGGAGTTCTGTCAGAAGCTCCGCCAACGAATACAACCTCTTGTTCATGTTGTAATTGAGGTGGAACTGCTCAAAACTCCTATGCAGAGACTGGAGAATGATATCGACCTGGGTTTCCCCATCGATCTCAGCTCCGAGGACTTCCATCTCATTAAGATGAGCCATCATCTTGAGAACATGATCCCTAATGGGTGTTCCCTCGATCATGGTGGTCGTCATCAAGTTTCTCATTGCCTCCTGTCTAGCCGCCCTACTCTGATGTCCGAAAAATTCCTTGAGATTGAACATCATGTCATAAGCTGTGGCTATGGCCTGATGTTGATGTTGCAGCACATTTGACATAGATGCCAAAATGTAACACCGCGCCATCTCATCTGTCTTGACCCATTTCTTATAACGTTTTTTCTCCTTTTCATCAAAGTCATCGGAGGGCTTAGGAGGACAGACCTCGAAGAGTACAAATTTGTACTCCTCCTCAGTTAAGACAATATCCAGATTTCTTTTCCAATCAATATAGTTTGGTCCAGTAAACTTATTTTCTTTTAAAATCACAGCAAGTGGGTTGAAAGCCATTTGAAAATCCTAAAAATCACAATGATCAAAATATTAGATTTCAAATATTATTGATTCCTCAAAACAATAAAATTCCAAAATCAACCAACACCTCAAATCACCGAGAATATCGCATGCCACGCTGTGTGGACGTATACGAATTCTACATTTGTAAGAGGAGGTTTTACCCATTAATTTTATTATCTTGTCAACCTTACTTTTTGACAAATAAAATTAATAGTTGGTTCCTCTTTGGCCCAACAAATAAAAGCAGTGACTCCGATGGGGAGGATACTTTTATTTGCATCTAAGTGTGCACCATTACACGATACTAAGGGAATTATTTCGGATTATGTGCCTTACCGCTGTAGAAGTACACATGCTCCTAGATAATTTCCTATAACCATCATTTGACCTAGTGATCTGCAAACAAACCCGTCCGCAGGGAGGAAGGCACTCAGAACCAACACACAAGTTTGTTGCATCACACGTCAAATTGTAATGGAGGCCACGGGAATTAATTAAAATATCCCTCTCCCACTTAGTAAATTGAAATTGAGGAATTTTAAAGCATACACAACATGCATATCAAAACAAATCAGCAATAAATATGGAAAAAACAGAATTTTTCCAACTATTATGGCATTGTCCTCCAATACGCATCCCGTCGTGTCGCCACCTCGTCCGCTCTACCTTTTCCCGTGCGCAAGTCACCAAAGATATCCGAGCCGAGATAAATCATTTTAATTTACATCCATCGATTCTATACTCCACGAAGGAGTGTACAAATAATCTAGATCAAAAGTAAACTAAAATGAACGGCTAAACAATGCCGTATTTAATTACAAAAATTAAATACTAATCTAGCCTCGTCAACCCCGAGGATTCAAATAATATACATACAATCACACACAAAACAATCACATACAACCAAATAGCCATAATAGTCGGATCTTATGCCTGCAACCAAAAAGTTAGCCTACACACATCCTACTATTATCCGGCATACTCAATATATAATATGTGCATGAAAGTAACCGAATCCAAAACACACAGAGGCTCTGATACCACTTGAAGGGAGTTGCTTCTGAGGCTCATTGGCTCCCATGTACCCGGATTAAAATTTTCACTAATGAAAGAACTAATCCGGATGGGATGAGTTTCCTAAGCACAACCAATTCGTCATCGTGTTAACAACTTGAGTGATCGCTTGAACAAACTAGTTGTTCAAGCAACACAACTCTTCTAGTTGGTTAGCCGCGGAAGAGACGACGGACGGATCGCCGGTTTTTGTGTTTGTCTTCGGGGTCCATGATTATACAAAATATATACTAATGCACACTTGTATAATCAACACATAAAAGAACATGCTAAGATCAGAAAATAAAGTTGTAAAACTTTTATACCTCACGATCTTCTACTGTATGTCCTATCCTCCTCGTGGACGACGTGTGGGCGAAGATCCTCCATGAGTAGAAGCCTTCTAGATCGCGTTCTTCCCTTCCTTGTTCGCTGAGAACAAAGAGAAGAACAAAACAAAAAAACTCCTCCTTTCTAGAACCGGCCACCAATCAAAAGAGCTCGATGTAACCGCCGGCCAAGGAGTGAATGGATGAGCGTTGACCAACTTGTTGCAATGTTGTCGCCGGCCACCTAGAGGTTGGAGAAGCGCCGGCCACCAAGGAGTGAACGCCGACCAACCTTGAAGAGAGGTTGCCGTCGGCCAAGGAATAAGAGAGGGACCAAGAGGATGGGCGCCGGCCAAGTCTTGATGGAAGAAGATGGGCGCCGACCACTTGTCCAAGAGTTGCCGCCCAAGCCAAAGCTTCCAAACCCTAGCCGCCCAACCTAAAACCCTAACTCCAATTGAACCATTACATTCCGCCCAACCTAAGCCCTCTATTTATAGAATTGGGCTTAAGCCTCCTTTAATCTCCACCGTCGGATCTAGGATTTTATCCCAACCGTCGGATCTAGGGTTTCATCCCAACCGTCGGATCTAGGATTTCATCCCAACCTTCGGATCTAGGATTTCATCCCAACCGTCGGATCTAGGGTTTTATCCCAACCGTCGGATCTAGGGATTTAATCCCAACCGTCGATTCTAGGGTTTCATCCTAACCATCGGATCTAGGGATTTAATCCCAACCGTTGGTTCTAGGGTTTCATCCCAACCATCGGATCTAGGGATTTAATCCCAATCGTTGGTTCTAGAGTTTTGTTTTACATCCTTGGATCTAGATTTCATGAGGATTATATTAGGCTACGATAGGGACCATAAGGAGGAGTTGGATCTTGGCCACCCGATGGATCGGAACCATACAAACTTGATCCATCAATGATGTTCCATTCTACTAGAGGATCATCATTGAACTACCTCACCAACACCCATAAATTAATATGGGCTCCATATATTATTTGTACATTCATCTCCCCGTGTTTAAGATATCGAATGTTAAATCGATTAATTGATTCGACCATCAATTAATTAACATCTAACTCCTCGAGTAGTACCACTCAACCTTATCATCATGTTGACTAAGTCAACCAGCTGGGTTTACATGATGAACCTTATGAGCTCCTCAAGGGGACATCATCAACCTAGTATATAGGACACGGTTTCCTCCTATAATCAACGGCACACCATGTAAATAATATCATTTCCCAACTTACCGGGCATATTGATTTAATCCATCTAAATCTCACCCTCTGGTAAATCAAAGAAATAAATACTAAGTACATGTGCCCGTTATTATATCGGGATTAAGAGCATGTACAACATAATATCCGAGGTTCGATTCAATTATGTAGTCAGCAATTAATTGAATCACCTCTATGTCGGTCCTGCTCAATACACCTAAGTGTACTAGTGTAACTCTATGTTCAAGACAAAACAATACCAAGCTACACTACAACCATGCCAATGGTTTGTCCAAAACCATCTTGGTTGTGAGCCTCTACTTATATTTTACAAGGGACTGATAACATGATCTTCTGTGCCACACCAAGCACCATGTTATCTACAATGTAAAATATTAGACAATATGCACACACACATATAATAAATATATAAAGTGCAAACAATGATCATGTGATTCTTATTCCAAAATAAAATGTTCATACAAAAAGAGCTAGGCTTTCAGTATACATTCCAACAATAATATATGAAAAAGTACATAAAAGTAATCGAATCCTAAACACACAAAACCGGAAACCGTGGCTCTGATACCACTTGAAGGTGGGGAAACTTCGCTTCCCACTTCAACTCGGTCGCTTGTTCATGGTGATCGCATCTATATCCCCAGATAAAAAAATTTTATCCTTGACAAAGATGGATTACCCAAGCAACCGTTTCATCGTCGTGCTATTCGATTAGAGTGGTCACTTGAACAAACTTGTTGTACAAGCAACCAACTTCTATTATTCGAATAGCCGCAGAATAGACGATGTACGGATCGCCGGTTTTTGCGTTTGTATTCGGGGTCCTACTAAATTTAGCCACATGTCATACATACAATATACAAAGAAACAAACAAGGAAAACAAAACAAGGTTTATACCTCTCGATCTTCTATTGTATGTCCTTCCTCCTTTTGGACATCGTGTGGGCGACGATCTTCCAAAAGTCGAATCCTCCTAGATCACCAATCTTCCTTTCTTTGTTCACCTCGAATAAAGGAATATTATAAAACAAAACTCTACTCTATCTAGGACCAACCAACAAGCTCCAAACTTGAAGCTTGCCGCCGGGCCAAAGAGAGGTGAAGGTGGGCGCCCGCCAAGAGCTCCAAGGAACCACCCTTACCCTTATTTCCACAAGCCAAGGAGAAGAAGAGAAATAGGTTGAGTGCCGGCCAAGGTAGAGGGGAGAAAGATGGGCGCCGAAAACTCCTTAGGAAGAAGGAAAAAACTTCCTTAAGTGTGGCCGCCCAAGCCTCCTCCAATAACCCTAGCCTCCCTTTTTTTTCTTGCCGCCCAAGCCAAAAGAAACAAAAACCCTAATCTATCTTTATTCCCTTGCCGCTCACCCTTATGCCTCCTTTTATAGAGCTAGGCCTAAGCCTTCTTTTAATATCTACCGTCGATTCTAGGGATTTAATCTCGACCATCGGATCTAGTGATTTAATCTCAACTGTCAGATCTAGAGATTTAATCTCCACCGTCGAATCTAGAGTTTCATCTTCCACCATCGGATCTAGGCTCCATGAGGTTTTAATAGGCTACAATAGGGACCATGAGGAGGAGTTGGTTCTTGGCCACCCAATGGATCAAGCCCATATAAAGTCCGATCCATTAATGATAATCCATTCCACTAGAGGATTATCATTGATCTACCTCACCAACCCCATAAGTTAATATAAGCTCCATATATTATTTGTACATTTTCTCCCCGTGTTTAAGATCTTGAATTTCCGTCGATTAATTAATTTACTGCAAATAATTAATCAACATCTAACTCTATGAGTAGTACCACTCAACCTTATCATCATGTCGGACCAAGTCCACCTGCAGGGTTTATATGATGAACCTTATGAGCTCCTCAAGGGGACATCATCATCCTATTATATAGGACAAGATTTCCTCCTACAATCAATGACACACCATATAAATAATACCATTTCCCAACTTACCGAGCCTATCGATTTACTCTATAAATCTCGCCCATTGGTAAATCAAAGAAATGAATAGTAAGTATATGTGCTCGTTATTATATCGGGATTAAGAGCATGTACAACATAATATCTGAGGTTTGATTCGATTATGTAGTAAACAATAAATCGAATCATCTCTATGTCGGTCCTGCTCAATACACACAAAGTGTACTAGTGTAATTCTATGGTCAAGACAAACCAATACCAAATTACACTACAACCATACCAATGGTTTTTCCAAAACCATCTCGGTTGTGAGCCTTTACTTATATTTATAAGGAACTGATAACATGATCTCCCGTGTGACACTACACACCATGTTATCTACAATGTAATGTATTAGACGATATGCATAACCATAAATATGCAAACAATGATTATGTGATTCTTATTTCAAAATAAAGATGTACATACAAAAGATGGACTTTTTAGTGTACATCCCAACACTAAACACGTACTACGCCGTTACCATCTGATCAGAGTGATCATTGGTAGAAGAGACATACAAATAGAGAAAGTTTCCACTAATAAGAATCTAGCAGATCCCTTGACAAAGCCTCTTCCCCAAGAAAAGTTCGAGAGGCATATATAGGAATATGGTATTAGATACCAAAGCGATTGGTTGTAGGCCAAGTGGGAGTTTGATGTAATTGGGAGGTGTCCTTTGGCAATCACCTTAGAAATTATTAATAAAATTTACTATTTGAGTATATATTATCTATGTATTTGATTGGATCTTAAATTCATATATTAAAGTCCACAATACGATGCATAGCATGAGAGAAATTGTGATTGGATCATAATTAGTCGATCATTATGTGTAAATATACAAGTATTGAAACTATCTCTAGTCGATGAATTAATGAGATTTGGCATCATCAATTCTGTGAGACTAGCACATGTTATGCTCCTTGGTTTATCCAAGCATTCGGTACTCACTGAATGGAAGCATAGGGACGCTGAGAGTGAACATGTGGGTGCTAGTTATGGTAACTAGTTCATTAGAGTGACCTACTATGAGACTTCATATGGTTCTATATGTCATTGAAGATCTCATTGCAGCTTGAGTGTGAGCTTCCTTAGACTTGAGGTATTCAAGTCACCTTGATCATGGCACCTTGTACTTTGACTTCTTCGCAGCCATCTATATAGTAGGTGTAACTCTGGGATGATTGGGTATATGCCAAAGTGATCGAAGGTGTTTGAATAGCCTACAGAGGATTCACCACTCCTGATAAAGGAGATGTATACCCTAGATCTCTTGTCAGGATTGTTACTCAGAAGTCTCTGGCCAGACCAAGCATGTTAAGAAGATGGTATTCTTGGGAATATGTAGGAGTAACTTGAATCCACAGGACAAGGAAAATAACTTGGACTAGGTGTGACGTAGTCAGCCTAGTGGGGACAAACATAGAGACCATGTCCTGAACCAAGTGAGTATAGGTGAGTGAAAGGAACAAGGCATGAACAACTGAAGTTGCTGAAGGGTTCGAAAAATGTTCTGAAGTCGATTTAGAATTTCCGATCAATTGGGGGTCATGATGTATTGCTAGGTGTCACTCATGATCTATTCATAATTAAGGCATTAATTATGAATGACCAACATAACCGGAAACCTATTGGGTCACACATACTATGGGTGATCTGGAGATGTAAAACAAGTCTGAGAATGAGATTCTCATTGAGAGAGGATATGTCTGGTTGGACCAGACCAAGGGGGTGCAAAACGGAGGCTATGGAATCTCCTATGGCCTTATTGGACTTAGCACGACTATATCGCACTTAAACGAAGTCAAATGGACCATACAGAGCCTCACACGGTTGTGCCTAACTTGGCATGGGTTTTGCCTGGCTCTGGCCGCAAATTAGCAAAGTTTGGGTTGCGCCCAGAGAGACACATGGCCAGGCCTTGTGAATCCACATAGCCAGGCCATGTGAATCCAGACGGGCGTGTCGCGTCTCCGTTGATTTTGGAGATTTTCTCTTATGGAAATTTCCTAGGTTATTATTACCTTAATTATGGGATAATTATGGTAAGATATGTCCCGTTTAACCCTCATAAGATGACCTAATCAAGAGATCTATAAAAGGATCCCTTGATAATCTTTGGCTATGTTTTTGGTTTTAGGTTTTTCCCTTGGTAACCGCTTTTGCTCCTTCCTCTCTCCTCTTCTATTGTCTCCGCAGGTTGGCTAGCACCAATCAGAGACAAAGACATGCTGCTCTAGGAGTTGTCTCAGGTGATCCCGGCGTGGATACTGATAGAGGCAAGGCCCATTGGTCTTGCTTGTGGTTTCAACGGATTCAAAAGAATCCCGAAGGTATAACTTCTCCTTCTCCTTATGTATTTTCATGCGTTTATTCCAAAGCAAATTTTCCTGGCCCCTAGGGGATGTCTGGGATTTAATAAAAATTATTTTTATTCCTTTTATTCCATTTTTCATGATCTCAGAATCCCCAACACTATGAAGGACTAGAAAGCACCAATTATTCCCCTTCAAATCACCCCAAAAATCATGGCCAAAATCCTCCTCTTCGAGCTCCTTATAAAGCTGCAACTCGGGTTTATTTTTGCTTAGCAGTCGACTACCCATACCCATCAGACGGCTGCTCCTATAGCCATTGTCTCACAATGGCTTGATCAACGTTGGAAAAACTTCAACGGATAGCTCACTAGTCGACTGCCAAACCCTAGTAATCAACTGTTGCTCCGTCAGTCGACTGCCTAGTCGACTACGAAAGTTTCTATGCTCGTGGCCATAAATAGCAGTCAACTACCCTCCATGGTAGTCGACTGCTTGGCTAGTCGACTACCCATGGCTGATAGTCGACTGCCAAGGCTACTCGGCCACAGTCGATCGCCAGTCGACTGGTCAAAATCTCAGTCGACTGCTCAGAGTCGACTCAGCTGCCAAGTGTTAAAATACTTGACTAGTCGACTGGTGCATAACCCTAATCGACTAATAGAACCTCAACCATGAGGTTTTCCCCAAGTATGATCCCCTTATACTTGCTAGACCACCCTTAGCCTAGACCTAAGCCTTCTAGCCATCTCCATCAGCCTCACGCCTATCGAATCCCTCCAAGTCATCCATGACTTGTTCTTCCACATGCTAGACTTCAAGTGCTTTCATCGGCTATTGTCATGCTAACCGAGTCTACACTGCCAAGGAACATTTATGCTTTCACTGTCGAGACACAAGATTGAACTTTACGTCGCCAAACATTAGCCTTATGCTGCCAAGACTACAGTGTTGGAGGATCTTGGCCCGGCTAGAAGGGGGGTTGAATAGCCCCGATGATCGTAGATGAAATTTATTCTTAATTGTCTACAACTTGATTAGCACAGCGGAAATAGAAGCTAAACAAAAACAATTAAGAGAAAGCAAGAAGTAAAGAATGCAAACGCTAACGCCGAGATGTAACGTGGTTCATGGCCCTTGCCGCTAGTCCACGGATGATTCATATGGCGAATCACTCCCTCAACAATCCACTAGTCTCTCCTTTAGCCCCAAGCAAGGTGGAGGTAAACCTCTTTTACGACAATCGCTCCCTCTTACAATAAGAAAGAAATAAGAACAAGAAGAGGAGTGTTAAAATGTGTTGGCCACTTGGGAGTATGATTATGAGTGAAGCATTAGCCTCCCAAAAGCCCACAACCCTTCTTTTTATCAAGAAGAAGGGTTTCTTCCCATTGGGCAGGCGACAGTCGACTGATGAATACATCAGTCGATTGCTGATGGTTCCAATGGCTTCGACCGACCGGCCGAATCGCGGCCGATTACGGTCCAGCGACACTGCGAGAGTCGGTGATCATGCCCATCGATCGGACCATCAAGCATCGATCGAGTGATCCGAATCGATCAACTCAAAACTCTTCTTTTCCGCCACCACCTTGATGGTGACTACCATCCTCCTTGGCGATCATTCGAGCTAGAAGTCCTTTAGTCGAACACCGATCAAGCACCAGTCGAGTGTCATCGACCCAGAGCAGTCGACTGCTATCTATAGCAGTCGACTAGTGTCGGGTAAAACCTCAAACAAAACACTTGTTTGAGCATCCGACGGTCGAGTAAACCTCAAACTACTTGTTTGAGCATCCAACACTTTTATTCGTCGGGTAGAAACTTCAAACTCATGTCTGAGCATCCGACTTATCCAAACATTGGGTAAAACCTCAAACACAAGTTTGAGCATCTGACTTGTCGGGTAAAACCTCAAACCTATGTTTGAGCGTCCGACACTTGACTTAGCCATTCGGCTAAGTTCACCTATGAGCTACTCATCCCAAGTTACAATCGCTCACTCTCATCTCCCATGAAGTCCCTCGCCTCGAAACTCTCTTCATCCGGCTTCCGCAATGCCATCCTTCATGTCTCGCCCTAAAGTCTGCTTTCTTTGGATTCACTCTAATGCTCCTCGTCCGGCAGTCCCTCGGATGCACCAAGCACATAGATTCCGCAATGCCATCCTTCACCGACTCAAGGACCCGAGCTATGAGATGGTGAACTCACCAATGCTATCATCAAGCTAACTGATGTGTGATTTACTAAGTCCTGTACAACTTAAACACACATATCAAATCCATAACACCCTAACTTAAACCCTTTGCCACACACATCAAAACCACATCATACTTGGGTTGATTGCCCTAACAATCTCCCCTTTTTTATGTGTAGCAATCCGTTTAAGTTAGGTAAAACATTAACCAAATACATAAAGAAGAAAAGCATGTAAAACAAATATGAGTATCAAACACTCCCCCTTAATACATGCAACTCCCCCTTAACACATGCTAATTTTCCCCCTAGCATGATTCACTTAAACACTAACATTTCTCCCCCTTTGACACCATCAAAAACATCATACAAATGTTATATAGCATGACATCCATGTCTAAAGGAAGAGAAATACCAAAATATGTCTGAAAACCCCATAAATCAGGCTGTTGTGCTTATGCACAGTTCCATCAATCGACTGGTTCAGAGCACCAGTCAACTGGTACCTGAATTCCATCCTTTTCTAATTTTCGAACTCAAGTTCAGAAATGCATTAAAAATTATAGACAATTCAAAAAATCATGAAATTTGGGAAACACATTTATTATGAGTCTCTTTATCAATGAAAAATGATTTTTCATGAAAATACATTCATTTTTTCAAACATTTGGCAAAAACTCAAAAGTTGTAAAAACCTTCAATCATTTTATCAACTTTGAAACCTGTTTTGCCTTAAGTTGTTTTAAAACATCAATTCACTGTTTGGAAAACATAAAATGGTTTTAAATCATTTAAAATATCCAACTATTATCTATGGGCAATATGTCCATTGATTAAACATTTACTTTCCCCATAGTTGGTCTATGATTACTATGTTGTGATACACCAAATGACCCATCAAAAATGTCATAAACATAAGTGAGTCATTTGTATCAACCTAACATCTCACCTATGCTATGTTTACAATCAAGTTGGCCTTATGGTGAATGTAAGATGTACCTAAGGTAATTACACTTAACCATCAATTTTCATGCAATTTCTACCAAGATTAAGTATTATCATAAAGCAAGTATATCATCCATCATGATCATAACACAAACATTATCATAATTGCATATCATGATCATAAATCAAGTAAAACATCAAGTATCACAAATCATGATTTAAACATTAATTACCCAAATCATCCAGCATGCTTATAAGTCAACAAAATATTATGATATAAAATAAATTCACTTATGGTTGACTATCCTAGATTTTTCTAACCTTTAAGGATGGACTTGGGAACCCAAAATAGATTCTTTCCAATATGGTTCACCAAATACTCCTTGGGGATCCATTTTCTAGCTACCATTGTTGTCTTTGATCATCCTCTAGCAATTAAGCAATGGTAAGTTTTTTCATTCTTAGATCCCTTATATCTTAGGCCCTTCTTGTTAAATCTAGCCCTTTGGCTCCCAATGATCATGTTCAAGGTGTTGGAGCCTATTGTGAATTTCTCTAGGGCCTTAGTAAGGAAATCTACCTTTTCCCTTAAAGTCTTATTCTCTTCAATACATGCATCATTACTACTAGAAGAAATAGCATTATCATGTGAGCATGAATTTGCTAGCTTTTCTTCTAGAGTCTTAATTTGATCAAGCATGCATTTATTTTTCTTCTTAGCCCTAAATAAGTCTCTAGTAAGACTTGAAATCATGGAAACAATTTCTTGAGTAGGGAGATTTCTTACCATACTTACCATATCTTCTTCTTCCGATTCTGATGAAGATGATGATGCTCCCCCTATGCTTGAGCTCTCCTCCTCGCTTGTGCTTCCTTCTTGCTCGGATGAGGTGGAGTTCAAGTCTTCTATCGCCATAAGTGCAAGGCTTGTGAATGCTTCTTCTTCCTCCGATGAGGATGGATCATCCCATGTGGCCTTCAAGTTGTGGGCTTTTTGTTGGGTTTCCGGCACCACGGCGAGTGTGTGTTCGAACATGTTTCGTAAAAATGTGCACAGCGGAAGAAATAAAATTAATAAATCTACATTTATTACAACACACACATCACACGCATGCATAGTACAACATGTGTAGACATAACCGTAAATTTAAATTTGCAATAAAAGGAAATTTAACTACGTATACCTTTCGTATCACGTGTAGCGGGAATGACATCAACCGGAACGATCCTCGCTAGAATCGTCTCTATCCGTATCCACGCCGAGTATCTTCGGGATGACTTCACTAAATCATGAGCCTCGTCATCGTACAGGTTACTAGCCTCATGTTGAAGACGACGTGATCGAGAGAGGATCACGATCCGAATCCAAATTCGGATCAAAAAATGAGTCCTCAAAACTTGCTTCTCCGGAGAGGTATTCGTCAACCGTTTGACGAATCCTTCGTCCTCCACCTATGAGGATTACCGGAGATCGAATCCTCGGAAAGGATACCGCTGTCGGAGCTCCAAATGTCGTCCAAACGGCGCTCCGATGAGAGGGAAACAAGCTGTCCAGAAAAACTGGACAGCTTTGGTGGAGTAGGGGCCGGCCAAAAGAAAGGTGGAAGCTCACCTTATTACTGAACCCAAGGGAGATCACCGGAGCACCAACCGGCAGCATCTCGACGCCGACAAGAGGGAAGGTCAGCACCTTCTGGATGCCGATTGGAGCTTGATGGTGGGCGGCGGCAAGTGGAGGTGTTGGCGCCAAAATCACCAAGGGGAGGTTGGCGGCAACTCTTAGGTTAGGGTTTTTGGATTAGAGCTTAACAACACCTTAAGCCCTCTTTTATAGAGAACTAATTCTCTTAATGGTTATTGGATCATAACCATAAGGCCCGTTAACTCGCTCCATTAATATAAGTTAAAATAAACCAAACCATGATGGTTTAATTTAAGTTAAAACGAACCAAACCAACTTTTGGTTCATTCGTTTAAAATAAACCAAACCCTTTGGTTTATTCTCCTCCATTGGATTAGAACCAAACCATTTTGGTTCATCCATTATGTATTCATAAGACACGACCCATCCACGCTTCCATTGCGACTGAAATGATTTCATGCTCGCTTCTTGTTTGGTCAAACAAAACCTAGTTTCTCTCGGTCTGAGAATCCCATTCTCAAGCTCGTTTTAAATCCTTCGGATTACGCTCGTTGTGCGTGTGACCAAATAGGTTCCCGGTTTATATTGGCTGTCTATAATTAACCATTAATTATAGAACGATCATGAGTGGCACCTAGTAGTACATCATGATCCCCAATTAACCGAAAAGATCAACGGTTGATCCAGAACTATTTCTGAAACCCTTCAGCAGCTCGAATGAATCGTGCCCCATTCCCTTCACACATCTTATACCCACTTGGTTCAGGACATAGTCTATAGTGTCAGTCTCCACTAGGCTGACTACGTCACATCTAGCCCAAGTATCATTTCCTCGTCCTACGAATTCTAGTTACTGCACATGTATCGAAGAGTACCTTACTCTGAACATGTAATGCTTTGGCCAAAGACTTTAGTAACAATCCGACGAGAGGCCATGGGTATACATCTCCTCGCAAGGAGTGGTGAATCCTTTATAGGCTATTCAAACACCTTCAATCACTTCGACCTATACCCAATCATCCCGGGTCCACATCTCCTTAGAGATGTTTGCTTAAGATGTCAAAGCATAAGACTCCATGATCAAGATGACTTGAATACCGCAAGTCAAAGGAACATCGCACTTAAGCTACAGTAAGAACTTCATTGATATATCTATATATGCAGAGAACCATATGAAGTCTTACGGCTGGTCACTCCAATGAACTAGTTACCATAACTAGCATCCACGATTAACTCCGGACATCACAATGTCTCCAGCCAGTGAGAATCAGCTGCTTGGATACACCAAGTAGTATACCTCGTGCTAGTCTCGACAGAATTGATGGTGTCCAAATCCATCCATTCATCGACTAGGGATAATTCTGATATATCACAATTACACTTGTAGAGATACTCACTAGTTGTGATCCAATCACAAATTCTCTCATGCTGTGAATCGTATCGTGAACATTCAGTAAATGAGTTTAAGATCCAATCAAATACATGAAACATGTATACTCAAATAGTGAATCATCATTTATCATATAAATGGTTCATACATAAGGTGATTGCCTTAGGACATCTCTCATATATTACTAACAGACTCCCACTTGGCCTAATGCCAATCGCTACGGTATCCAATACCATAAGCTCTAACATGACCCTCAAACTTACTTTGAGGTAATGCTTTAGTCAAAGGATCCGCTAAGTTCCTTTCAGTGGGAATTTTCTCGATTTGTATTTCGTTCCTACTGATGATCTCTCTAATAAGATGATAGCGGCGAAGCACATGTTTGGATCGTTGATGAGACCTTGGCTCTTTCACCTGTGCAATTGCTCCATTGTTGTCGCAGTAGACCGGTATTGCTTCAACAATGGCAGGAATCACACCAAGTTCATAAATGAACTTCTTGATCCAAACCGCTTCCTTTGCTGCTTCCGAAGCTGCAATGTATTCTGCCTCAGTGGTAGAATCCGCTACAGTGTCTTGTTTGGAACTTTTCCAACTCACTGCGCCCCCATTCAAGTTGAACACGTATCCAGACTAAGACCTAGAATCATCCTTGTCTGTCTGGAAGCTGGCATCCGTATACCCGCGTATCACCATGTTCCCTTCTCCATATATTAGGAACACATCCTTAGTGCTTCTTATGTACTTAAGGATCGTCTTGACAGCCACCCAATGATCCATTCCTGGATCATACTGGTATCTGCTCGTGACACTCAGAGCATACGATACATCAGGCCTCGTACATAAGAATCTTACTCATGCAAATCCTCTCGTCTTCTGTGCGCGGACACATAGACTTCGAAAGGTGTACCCCATGCCTGATGGGTAGGTAACCTTTCTTGGATTCCGACATGCTAAACCTCTTTAGCACTCGGTCTATATATGTAGACTGCGAAAGACCAAGCAACCGTTTCGATCTATCTCTATAGATCTTAATCCCAAGGATGTAGGTTGCTTCTCCCAGGTCTTTCATGGAGAATGTCTTGGATAACCAAACCTTAACTGACTGTAAGATTGAAACATCGTTTCCTATAAGTAATATGTCATCTACATATAATACTAGGAACACGACTGCACTCCCACTAACCTTCTTGTACACACAAGGTTCGTCTGGATTTTGTGAGAAATCAAACTTTTTGATTGTCTCATCAAAACGGATATTCCAGCTCCTGGATGCTTGCTTCAATCCATAAATGGACCGTCGCAATTTGCATACCTTGGTTTTATCAACCGATGTGAAACCCTCAGGTTGTATCATATGTTGGGATGTATACTGAAAGCCTAGCTCTTTTGTATGAACATCTTTATTTTGAAATAAGAATCACATGATCATTGTTTGCATATTTATATGATTGTGCATATTGTCTAATATTTTACATTGTAGATAACATGGTGCCTGGGTGCGGCACAGAAGATCATGTTATCAGTCCCTTGTAGAGTATAAGTAGAGGCTCACAACCAAGATGGTTTTGGACAAACCATTGGCATGGTTGTAGTGTAGCTTGGTATTGTTTTGTCTTAAACATAGAGTTACACTAGTACACCTCGGTGTATTGAGCAGGACCGACATAGAGGTGATTCAATTTATTGCTGACTACATAATTGAATCGGACCTCGGATATTATGTTGTACATGCTCTTAATCCCGATATAATAACGGGCATATGTACTTAGTATTTATTTCTTTGATTTACCAGAGGGTGAGATTTCTATGGATTAAATCAATATGCCCGGTAAGTTGGGAAATGATATTATTTACATGGTGTGTCGTTGATTATAGGAGGAAACCGTGTCCTATGTATTAGGTTGATGATGTCCCCTTGAGGAGCTCATAAGGTTCATCATATAAACCCTGCAGGTTGACTTAGTCAACATGATGATAAGGTTGAGTGGTACTACTCGAGGAGTTAGATGTTAATTAATTGATGGTCAGTAAATCAATTAATTGACGGACATTTGATATCTTAAACATGGGGAGATGGATGTACAAATAATATATGAAGCCCATATTAATTTATGGGGTTGGTGAGGTAGTTCGATGATGATCCTCTAGTGGAATGGAACATCATTGATGGATCAAGTTTGTGTGGTTCCGATCCATCGGGTGGCCAAGACCCAACTCCTCCTCATGGTCCCTATCGTAGCCTAATATAAACCTCATGAAGTTTAGATCAAATGATGGAAAACAAATCTCTAGATCCGACGGTTAGGATTAAATCCCTAGAACCGACGGTGGAGATTAAATCTCTAGATCCGACGGTTGGGATTAAAACCCTAGAACCGACGGTTGAGATTAAATCTCTAGATCCGATGGTTGGGATTAAAACCCTAGAACCGACGGTTGAGATTAAATCTCTAGATCCGATGGTTGAGATTAAATCTCTAGATCCGACGGTTGAGATTAAATCTCTAGAACCAATGGAGGAGATTAAACCAAGGCCTAAACCTAACTCTATATATATGGGCTTAGGCTTGGGCGGCAAATAGAGATGAAAAACCTAATTGAAACAAGGTGGCTTGGGCGGCAAGAAAGAAAAGGAGATTAGGGTTAGGGTTTGGTTCATTGGGTTGGGCGGCAAGGCTTCCTCTTCTTCCCATTGATGGCCGGCAACCCTTCCCCCCTTTTCCTCCTTGGTTTGGCCGGCGTCCAAGCTTTTCCTTTCCTTCTATGGCTTAGGTTGGATGGAATTAGGATGGCTTCCCTTGGGCGGCAACCAAAACCTAGATGGGATAGGATTGGGGTTGGGCGGCTAGGGTTAGGGTTTTGGGATTAGGGTGGGCGGCAACATGGAGATGAAGATCTTTTTCTTCTTCCTTCTAAGTGTTGGCCGGCCACTATCCATGTTCCCTATACCTTGGCCGGAGCTCAACCTATTCTCCTTCCCTTCATCCTTGTCCGGAAATTAGGAAAGCTTTGTCTAGGGTTTGGGCGGCAACAAGGAGGAGGATTGTTTTCCTTTCCTTTCTCCAAGTGTTGGCCGGCGCCCATACCCTTGGTGTTTCTCTTTCGGTTGGCTTCCATACTCCATTCCATCTTCTCTTTGGACCGGCGGCAAACATCATGCTTGGAGCGTGATGGTTGGTCCTAGATAAGAGAAGAGTTTTGTTTCCATTTTGTTCTCTCTATTCTTGGGGCCGGCGGCATCAATCCTTTGTGGATTGGTGGTTGGCTCAAGCAAGAAGGGAAAGAGAGTTCTTCTTTCTTTGGATTGAAGAAGATCTAGGATGCTTCAACTTGTGGAGGATCTTCGCCCACACGAAGTCTACAAGGAGGTTAGGACATACGATAGAAGATCAAGAGGTATAAAAGTTTTATAACTTTTATTATTGTTCTTTGCATGTTCTTATTTGATATGCTAGCTTATGTTCTTTATGTTAGTATATGTTGATTATACTAGTTTACATTTGCATGTATTTGTATAATCATAGACCCCGAATAAGAAACACAAAAACCGGCGATCCATGCGTCGTCTCTTCCGCGGCTAACCAACTAGAAGAGTTGTGTTGCTTGAACAACTAGTTTGTTCAAGCGATCGCTCAAGTTGTTAGCACGACGACGAATTGGTTGTGCTTAGGAAACTCATCCCATCTGGATTAGTTTTCATTAGTGAAAATTTTAATCCGGGGACATGGGAGCCTATGAGCCTTCCGAGAAATAGCACGATCCGCCAACATCATATACACGTCCTCGAGCAGGTTTCCATTAAGGAAAGCTATTTTCACATCCATCTGCCATATCTCATAATCATAATGAGTCGCTATGACCAGGAGCAACCGAATGGATTTAAGCATAGCTACAGGCGAATAGGTTTCGTCATAATCAACACCTTGCTTTTGACGATATCCTTTCGCCACCAATCTAGCCTTATAGGTAATCACATTACCATCCATGTCGGTTTTCTTCTTGAAAACCCACTTGCACCCTATAGGCTTTATGCCTTCAGGTGGGTCAACCAAGTTCCAAACTTGGTTTTCATACATGGAATCCATTTCCGACTTCATGACACCAAGCCACTTATCCCTTTCTGAACTTGTCAGCACTTCTTCATAACTGGTAGGCTCCTCATCATCAATGAGTAACACGTCGTTCGATTCACTTACGAGAAATCCATATCTCTCAGGAATATTGCGTGTTCTACCAGATCTACGAAGATGTGGTGTTACAATAGGTCCAGCCGATTGCTCATCACTATGAGTTGTTGGCTGTTGTGCTTCACCAGGTATCTCATCAATGTCTATTTGAGTCTCTCGAGCCTCCTTAAGCTCGATGACACTCCCACTATTTTCTTGCAAGAGAAACTCTTTCTCTAGAAACACAGCATGTCTTAAAACAAACACCTTTTGTTCCACAGGATGATAGAATTGGTAACCCCTTGTTTCCTTAGGGTATCCAATAAATAGACATTTATCAGACTTAGCATCCAATTTGTCTGATACAGTCCGCTTCACATAAGCAGGACAACCCCATATCTTCAAGTAAGATACATGAGGTTTCTTACTATTCCATATCTCATATGGAGTAGTAGAGACTACCTTGGTTGGCATTCTGTTTAACAAGTAAACAGCTGTCTGAAGTGCATAGCCCCAAAAGGACTTGGGAAGATTCGCATGATTCATCATTGACCTGACCATGTCCAACAAGGTTCGGTTACGCCTCTCAGATACACCATTATGCTGTGGTGTATATGGCGGAGTCCATTGAGACAATATGACATTGTCTCTTAGATAATCAAGAAACTCTTGACTTAAGTATTCCCTGTAGAAGATTTGACGCCGCTAGAGGGGGGTGAATAGCGTAGAATTCGTTCGTCGATGGAATTCGTTCACGGTTGTCTCTACAATTTTGTTAGCACAGTTGAAATAGAAAGATAATAATGATAATAAAATATACAACACGCAAACACAAATATTTAACGTGGTTCGGAACCGTACGGTTCCTACTCCACGGATCGAGCTTTACGAGCTCTAGTGATGCACACCACTCACTAATCACAAATACTCCTTCTCGACACAAGTCGGAGGTGGAGAAACCCCTTACAAGTAATCTTACAACAATAAGATACAAATACAAGCAATTACAATAATGAAATACAATGCAAGTAAAGAAAACTACTTTACGATTGCCTTTGGATTGCTTGATTGCTTAGTTGCTTGAAATCACCTTGGAGACCCTGATTTGCAACAACAAATCGCTCCAAAACCCTCAAGAAACCGATGCCAGTTTCCTCCATCACGAGCTCCTTTTATAGCTTCAACCTATGCTGGAAAAAGTCGATCAGTCGACTGATCGGGACCATCAGTCGACTAATGCCACTGTTGTCGTGAGACAACGGCTAGATCCACGTTGGATAAGTCCAACGGATCTACCATCAGTTGACTGATCATACCCATCAGTCGACTGATGGAGTCCTCACTCGACCAGTCGAGTCTCGACTCCATTCTGTGGCCGATTTCTCGAGCACCGATCGACTGATGTGGGGATCGATCGCTGAGCCATCGATCGGCCCGCCCACCTCGGCGTCACGCTAGGCCATAACCCACAGTCAAACCCTAGTTGACTCAGTCCAGTCGACTGCCACATGGCACTAGTCGACTGGCACACCTCAAACATGAGGTTTTAACCCAAGTATGGTTCCCCCATACTTGCTAGACCACCCTTAGCCTAGACCTAAGCCTTCTAACCACCTCCATTAGCCTCACGCCTCTCGGATCCCTCGAAGTCATCCATGACTTATTCATCCATCGCGCTAGCCTTCAGGTTCTTCCATCGGCTATGTCATGCTAACGGTGTCTACACCGCCAAGGCACATTGGACTTACGCCGCCAAGACTCCGCTTGGACTTTACGCCGCCAACCATTGGACTTATGCTGCCAAGACTCCCGCTTGGACTTTACGCCGCCAATATCAAACCCTTGGACTTCTCAAATGCCAAGACACAAGCTTGGACTTTCCCTTGCCAACCCATGTTGGACTTTCCATTGCCAAGAACCATGCTTGGACTTTACTAAATGCCAAGTGTCCCACTTGGACTTCCCATGCCAAGTACTCAAGACTTGGAATTTCCCATGATAATTACATTGTCATATGTTTTTGTCGAACATCAAAACATCACTCGAGTCAAACTCGAGTCCTGGTCAATCGTGACCTGGGCCGATTGCACCAACAATCTCCCCCTTTTTGATGTTTGACAAAAACCAAACAATTCATTTGAGTTAGACCACTAACTCAAATCCCTTACCAATTATCCCAAATTGGTAAACACTCTCCAAATGTTCTCCCCCAAACATTCTCCCCCTTTTTTGACTAACATCGAAAAGGTTTTCTCTCCAAGAAGGTCAATGTCTCATGTCCCAATGAGATCTTACAATCTCCCCCTTGGTCCAAAAATACCTAGGATGCCTACCATCTTCTTAGTGATAAGTCCCATATCACTCAAGAGAGGCAATCATATACACTCTCCCAATTTCCAAATTGAATTTCTAAAAATCCATCAATTTTCCCAATTGATAATATTCTCCCCTTCAAAAAAAAATCCATCACTCCAAGATGGATACCTCCTCCTAAAGGCTTGCTCCCCCTTGACCATTGCACCAACAATGTCCTTGGGAAGTCCCTAAGCCAATAGGAACTCTAAACCATCAAAATTAAGGTTAGAAATTCAATATAGAACTTTCCAACACCTTAAAATTGATACAAACCCTAAATACTTCTCCTAATCCATATCCAATGGATTTTCACCCTTTATAATGCTACCCAAAGCATATCCTAGGGTTAGGAGTGATTAGGGGACATAACCGTAGCTGAAATCGGGTTAAACAATCTTGTTTTCCCCGAAATCAGGCTACCAGTCGAGTGATTCAGAAATCAGTCGACTGGCACCTCCATCAGTCGATTGCCACCAATATCAGTCGACTGATAACTGAAATTTCTGAATTTCAGTTATCAGAGTTGAATTTCAGAAAATCATAACTAATTATACGTATATCGAAAAATCACAAAATTTGGTACGTATAATACTTATGACCAATACAATAGGTGAAAAATTTTGGAAAAATATTTTACCCATAAAATAGTGAAATTGGCACAAAGTTCAAAACCATTGAAATTTTCAATGTTTTGGCCCTACTTTGTATCAACTTCATTAATGGTGATTGCTATCAAAAGATAGACTTCACCAAGGTGTTTCAAAAAGATTTTAAAATGTTTTCAAAACCTGATCTTGGATCATATTCCTTGGGCTCTATGTACATGACTTGTACACAAGCTCTCCCAATGATCCACCAATCATATAAGATGAGTTTGAGTTCATCTAGATGCAAAACCTATGCACCTTGAACTTAACTCATATCCTAGCATCTCACATGTATCTAGGGTGTATAAATACACATACATGTCAATTGGATGTGAGATGTGGATTTTGTTCTTCCTCATACTAGGGTTTCATGCATTTTTCTAGGCAACCCTACTTGATTCCCTTATAAATGGGACTCCAAGTCATGCCATTGTCCTTAGTTCAATTTTAATCAATTAAATGCATGAAATGATCATGGCATAAAGATAGCAATAATTAAGCATGGCCAATGATCATGATGTCATGGCATATGATAAAATCTAAAAACACATGACATTTGTCCTTAATCCCTAAGCATACTCATGACATATAAATGATAGAACATAAACATGATGTCATGTCATGGAATATGGCAAACAAATCATGGCAAGTAAAAAGTATAGGTATAAGTATACCTAAATTTTAATATTCATTGCCATTTGATACAATTAATTATATTTTTCCATATTATCACTAATCTTCCTAGTGTGCCAAAAACCCAAAATGGAAAACTAATCTCTAAAACTCAATTGTGCCAATTTAATCATTTTATCAAACTTCTCAAATAATATTGGCACATCCTAAAATCTTTTAGGATTAAAGCTCAAATGTATTTTCAAAGTAACCATAACCTTGAAAATATCCTAAAGTGCCACCTTTACCATGGTTGAGTTAACTACTCATCCAATCAAGGTTGGCACACCCTAAACCCACCTAGCGTGAATCAATCACGCTCTTAGGAACCCAAAACCGATTTGAGCTCCTAGGGTTAATTAGGTATTCCTTAGGGATAACCTCCCTAGATACCTTCCTAATGACCCTCCTAGGCTTATTAGCCTTGGTCATTTTGGTCTTACCTAGGTTGACTCTAGGGGTAACTCCCCTTGCAACCTTCTTAGTGGCCACCCTAGGTTTCTTAGAAACCTGGCCACTAGGCACAACCCTTGGTCAACTCTAGGGATGACTTCCCTATTGACCTTAGTTTTCCTAGGTTTAGTTCCATAATCAAATGGAAATTGTGATAGGTTTCCTTTGGCTTAGGTTTACCCTTGGATGAATCTAATTTCCTAGGTCTTGATTTTTTACCATTTGACTCTAGGCTTTGACTTCTAGACCCTACATGTTGACCTCTTGACCCTTGAAATAGATTTTGCATTTTTGCAAGGGTATTTTCCATCTTTTCAAGCCTTGACCTCAAGACTTGATTTTCCTTTTCTAGTTGCCCAATTTTAGAATTTTGATTTAAACCTTGGGCATTGGACTTCCTAGGCATATGCCTAGTCCATTTAGGATTGAAACCTAGGTGTTCTCCTATTTTCTTGATAGATTCCCTAGGTAAAATATTTTTAGGGACATTAGTCTCAAATTTCTTCTTATTTCCTAAGTGGACACTCTTAGCACCTAAACAAATATGTCTATTATTTCTAGCATGCTTTTCATGTACAATAGCAAGACTATTAAAATTATTCCTAGCATGCTTCTTGTCCCTAGAAATTAAAGGTGCATTAATAAATTTTACCTTAGGGTTTGCCTTGGAGGCTCCCCCTACTTGTGTTGCTCCTTCTTGCCCTTTCTTCTTCCCCCTTGGGCAATGACTCCGGTAATGCCCCTTTGAGTTGCACTTGAAGCATATGATATGCTCCATGCTCTTTTGACTTTGGGGACCGGCATCCTTGACTTTTGGTGCCGATTGAGCCTTCTTTACCCTTTTTGGGCACTTACTCTTGTAGTGCCCGGATTCCCTACACTCAAAACAAATTATATGATTTTTGTTTAAAACCGAATTGCTTGAGTTACCTAGAGTGGTTGTAGGCCCTGGAGTGGATTCTTTATCTCTCCCGGAAGTGGATGGCTCCTCTTGAGATTGCCCCAGTGTGGAGGATGGTCTCTCCTCCTCAATCCTAGAAGTGGATGCTTCTTCCACTTCTTCCACCTTTTCTTTTTCCGATCTGGAAGTTGACTCCATCTCAACTTCCGATTCCTCACTTTCACTTGAGGATGAACTCTCTTCTTCACCCTCCTTGTCTTCATGGATTGAATGAGACACTTCATGGAATTTTTCCAATTTGTTCCATACCTCCTTGGCGTCTTTACAATCCTCAAGGTCACCTAGGCTACACAAGAGGTCATTAGGAATTAGATCAAAAATAAGTTTGATTACCTTCTTGTTTTTATCGAATTGTCGGAGTTGCTCCTCACTCCATTTCTTCTTCTTGAGAAACCCTCCCTTTGGTCCCTTAGGATATTCAAACCCTTCCATCAAAGCGGACCACTCCTCAAGGTCTCTCATCATTAGGAAGTCCTCAATTCTCGCCTTCCATTGTCGAAATCCTTCTTGTCCATATAAGGAATACGGAATTGGGGTGTTGATGTCCCATCCCAATGGTTCTTCCATCTTCACCTCTAGCCTTTTGTCTTAGCTCGCTGTTAGTTAGTTCGTAGAAGAGCCCTGTGCTCATACCAATTGTAGAAGATTTGACGCCGCTAGAGGGGGGTGAATAGCGTAGAATTCGTTCGTCGATGGAATTCGTTCGCGGTTGTCTCTACAATTTCATTAGCATAGCGGAAATAGAAAGATAATAATGATAACAAAATATACAACACGCAAACACAAATATTTAACGTGGTTCGGAACCGCATGGTTTCTACTCCACGGATCGAGCTCTACGAGCTCTAGTGATGCACACGCACTCACTAATCACAAATACTCCTTCTCGACACAAGTCGGAGGTGGAGAAACCCCTTACAAGTAATCTTACAATAATAAGATACAAATACAAGCAATTACAATAATGAAATACAATGCAAGTAAAGAAAACTACTTTACGATTGCCTTTGGATTGCTTGATTGCTTGGTTGCTTGAAATCACCTTAGAGACCTTGATTTGCAACAACAAATCACTCCAAAACCCTCAAGAAACCGATGCCAATTTCCTCCATCACGAGCTCCTTTTATAGCTTCAACCTGTGCTGGAAAAAGTCGATCAGTCGACTGATCGGGACCATCAGTCGATTGATGCCACTGTTGTCGTGAGACAACGGCTAGATCCATGTTGGATAAGTCCAACGGATCTACCATCAGTCGACTGATAATACCCATCAGTCGACTGATGGAGTCCTCACTCGACCAGTCGAGTCTCGACTCCATTCTGTGGCCGATTTCTCGAGCACTGGTCGACTGATGTGGGGATCACGATCGCTGAGCCATCACCGACCGCCCACTGCAATGATCGCTAGGCCATAACCCGCAGTCAAACCCTAGTTGACTCGGTCCAGTCGACTGCCACATGGCACTAGTCGACTGGCACACCTCAAACATGAGGTTTTAACCCAAGTATGGTTCCCCCATACTTGCTAGACCACTCTTAGCCTAGACCTAAGCCTTCTAGCCACCTCCATCAGCCTCACGCCTCTCAGATCCCTCCAAGTCATCCATGACTTGTTCATCCATCGCGCTAGCCTTCAGGTGCTTCCATCGGCTATGTCATGCTAATGGTGTCTACACCGCCAAGGCACATTGGACTTACGCCGCCAAGACTCCGCTTGGACTTTACGCCGCCAACCATTGGACTTATGCTGCCAAGACTCCCGCTTGGACTTTACGACGCCAATATCAAACCCTTGGACTTCTCAAATGCCAAGACACAAGCTTGGACTTTCCCTTGCCAACCCATGTTGGACTTTCCATTGCCAAGAACCATGCTTGGACTTTACTAAATGCCAAGTGTCCCACTTGGACTTCCCATGCCAAGTACTCAAGACTTGGACTTTCCCATGACAATTACATTGTCATATGTTTTTGTCGAACATCAAAACATCACTCGAGTCAAACTCGAGTCCTGGTCAATCGTGACCTGGGCCGATTGCACCAACATTCCCCACCTCGATCCGATCGAAGTATTTTAATACTCTTGTCATGTTGTTTCTCTACTTCATTTCTGAATTCTTTGAACCTTTCAAAGGCTTCAGACTTGTGTTTCATCAAGAACATATACCCAAACTGTGAGTGATCATCGGTGAAGGTAATGAAGTAGTTATAGCCTCCTAAAGCTTGAGTTGACATAGGTCCACATACATTAGTATGTATTAGACCTAGTAACTCTCCCACTCGTTCACCTTTTCCAGTAAAAGGTAACTTAGTCATCTTGCCTTTTAAGCATGATTCGTGTATCGTATGAATCCAATTCAAACGATTCCAGAATTCCACATCGGTGTAATTCGGACATGCGTTTCTTGCTTACATGGCCAAGACGACAATGACACATATAGGAGTCTAATTGATTACCCTTTCGAGCACGCGTGTTGCTCACTTTGATATTGAAAATGTCACTGGATACGTCCTACGTATAAATGCCATTACTCAAAGTTCTAGTTCCATAAAGTACACCATTCAAAGTTATATAACAACAATTGTTACTAAACGTCAAATGGAAACCATTTCTATTTAAACAGAAAATAGAAACAATGTTCTTTATTAGAGAAGGAACATAATAGCAATTGTCCAGTTCCAAGACTAGTCAACTAGGTGTTGGGATATTGTTGGTGCAATCGTCCCAGGTTGACTCGAGTTTGACTCGGGCAGTACCCTGATAGTATTTTGATGATAGACAAAACTCATGACATGGGATTGTCATGGCAAAGTCCAACATGGAGTTGGCATGGAAAATCCAAGCATGGAGCTTGGTGTGGGAAAGTCCAAAGCATTGCGAAGCCGTTCGCTTGGTACTTGGTGAGAGATGCATTGCGAAGCCGTGCGCTTGGTGCATATGGGAAGTCTTGAGGACTTGGTAAGTTCACTAGGCTCGGGGTCCTTGAGTCGGTGAAGGATGGCATTGCAAAGTCGTGCGCTTGGTGCATCCGAGGGACCGCCGGACGGGGAGCGAATGGAGTGAGCCCAAAGGGAAGCATACTTCTAGGGCATGAGACGTGAAGGATGGCATTGTGAAGCCGTGCGCTTGGCGCATCCGAGGGACATAGGCCGAGGGAAGAGAGCTTCGGTGGGGAACTCCATAAGGGATAAGGTGGACTTGGCCAAGTGGCTAAGACTGAGTGTCGGAGGCTCAAACATCGTTATGTTTGAGGTTTTAGATCGACATAGGTGCGACCGCTCTAGGTCGTATGGGCTCGACTGTTGTTCGATCAACCAAGTTCAGTTGGATCACCGACCGCCATGGGAGGCCGATCGGTGATGGGAGCATCGATCGCCAATGGGTGGTAATCGATCGATGACATGACAGACGAGCACAGAATCGAGTCGACTCGATTGGGCACTCGACTGATGGGTGATCAGTCGATTGATGGGTGCCATCAGTCGACTGATGTGTGATCCGTTGGAACATAACCAACGTGGATCCGGCCGTTGTGAGACAACGGCTACGATACCAGTCGACTGATGGGCGCGAAAATAGCTTGATGCAGGTTATAAATGGAGCACGAGTTGGAGGATTTCGCCAAGGCTTTTTGGGTGACTTTGGAGGGGAATTGCTGTTGCGTTCCAGACCTTCAAGAGCAAGCAAAAGCAAGCAACAAGAAAGCGATCAAAAGCAATCGGTGTAAAAGTTCTCTTTTGTATTGTCTTTGTATTTCTTGTTGTATTTCATTACTTGTTGTAATAACTTGTGAGAGGTTTCTCCACCTCCGACGTGTAGTCGAGAAGGAGTGTTGTTAGTGTCGTGCGCATAACACGAGCTCGAGGAGCTCACCCGTGGAGTAGGAACCATTCGGTTCCGAACCACGTATATCTTGTGTATGCTTGTATGTGTTGTTAGTATTTTCATTATTATTGTTATTCCGCTGCGCTAACGACAATCGTAGACAAGCGACGCAAGAAGAACGAGTGAATTACGACATCCAACGAACGAGGGCTATTCACCCCCCTCTAGCCGGCCATTCGTACCGATTCGATCCCCAACAAGTGGTATCAGAGCTAGGTTGCTTTTCAAGGACTAACCGCCACGAGAGCACTACAAAATGGCCGGCTTCATCCATCCACCAAAATTCGATGGAGATTTTGCTTGGTGGAGGAAACGGATGGAGGTATATCTCGAAACCAATTTTGATTATATGATTATTGTAGAAAATGGTTTTGAGATGCCTAGGGACAAACACAACAAGCCCATTGAAAAATCAAAGTGGACCCAAGACCAAATCAAGAACTTCAAGACAAATCTCGAGGTAATTAAATTGATTAGTGATTTGTTACCTAACACTATTTGGTCTAGATTGGGTGATTATAGGGATGCAAGGGAATTATGGAATAAGGTAATGAAATTCCAAGAAAATTCCCAATCGGCACAAGTAGAGGAGAATGCCGAAGAAGAATCATCATCCACTTTCGAAGATGTTGATGACTTGGTGGAGACCTCCACCTCTAGCATTGAGGGGGAGAAAAGGCAATCTTCCATCCCGGAGCAAGAACAAGAAGCATCCACATCCGAGAGAAGTGAAGATCATGACGAGACCTCCACCACCTCCCTAGGTAACTCAAGTGTTATTATTTTAAATAAAAAACACATAATATGCTTTGAGTGTAGGGAGAAAGGGCATTATAAGAACAAATGCCCTAAATTGGCTAAGGAAAAGACATCAACACCAAAAGTCAACCCAAAGTCAAATGATGCCGGTGTTCCCAAAATCAAGAGCAAAGAGCACATTGTGTGCTTCAAATGCAATCAAAAGGGACACTACCGAAGCCAATGCCCTAGGGGGAGGAAGAAAGGGCAAGAAGGTGCAATTCATGTAGGGGGAGCTCCTAAAGCTAACCCTAAGGTAAATTTACTTAATGCACCTTTAATTCCTAAAGTCAAAAAGCATGCTAAGAATTATTTTAGTTCTCTTGCAATCATAAATGAAAAGCATGCTAGGAGAAATGATAAGGTTTATTGCTTAGGTGCTAAGCATGTTAGTTTTTCTAAGGACAAACCTAGGACCAATAACACTAGACCTATCTTACCTAGGGAGTCAATTAGGAAAGTTCAAGAAAACTTGGGTGTTAATCCCAAGAAATCTAGGCATATGCCTAAGAAGAAGAAAATTCCTCAAAAATCTAATGAAAATTCAAAATTGAGGAAATTAGAGCTAGAGAACCAAGCCTTGAGGTCAAGGCTAGAAAAATTGGAGAAGACCCTAAAAATAATATCAAATTCGGTTAAGGGGTCTAATGCCCAAAAGTCAAAACCTAGGAGACAAGAACGGTCTAAGGGCAAGGAAGGTTTGGGTAACAAACCTAAGCCCAAGAAGACTTATCATAATGTTCCTTTTGATTATGGAACAATTTCTAGGTCTAGAAAAACCAAGGCTAATAGGGAAGTCATCTCTAAGTCTAGCCATGGTGTATGTTTAGTGGCCAAGGACTTAAGAAAAACCAAAAAGGGCACTAGGAAGGTCAATGGAGGAGTCACATCTAGAGTTGACCCAAGTAAGACCCAAAAGACTATGGCTTTAAAGCCTAAAAGGGTCATTAGAAAGGTATCTAGGGAAGTTATCCCTAGGGAATACCTTGTTAACCCAAGGAGCTCCAATAGGTATTGGGTTCCTAAAAGCGTGATCGATTCACGCTAAATGGGTTAGGGTGTGTCAACCCTAAATGGATGGGTAGTTAACCTAACCATAGAAGAGTTGACACATTAGGATGTGCCAATATGCTTGAGAAGTTTGAAAATGATTTAAATTGGCACAATTAGGTCTTAGAGATATTGGTGTGCCATTTTGGGTTTTTGGCACACTAGGAAAATGAATGGCATTAAGGCAAAATGAATTTAATTCCTAGAAATGGCAAATTGATTTTAACGCTTAGGTATTCTATACCTTAGTATACTTTACTTGCCATGATTTGTTTGCCTTGCCATGTCATGACATCATTCTCATTTTTATTTATAAAAATGTCATGATAATGTTTAAACTTATGGTTGTATGTCATGTATGCTTAATTTTCATTCACATGCCATGACATCATGATTTTGGCATATGTCTTTATCTATATCATAATTATGCCATAATCATCATCATGCATAAATTAAAATGAAATTAAGGACTATGGCATGATTTGATGGGAATCAAATAATATTGCCTAGAAATATGCATGAGACCATTTAAAGAACAAAAAACCCACATCTCACTAGAAATTTGCCTTGAATGTGTTTTACACATCTAGATATTGGTGAGATGTTTAGGAAAAAGAAATTAAAGGTTTTGAAAACATTTTGGAAAACCTTGGTGAAGCCTATCTTGTGATAGCTATCACCATTGAATGGGATGATACAAAGAAGGCTTATTATTGAAGCTTTTCTAAAGTTTTGAACTTTGTATCAATCTCCTAATTTAATGGGTAAAATAATTTTCCAATATTTTTCACCCATAGTGTTTAGGATAAGTAATATGCATATGAAATTTCACGATTTTTAAACTTATGTATATTTACTTATGGATTTTGAAAATCCATAGTCTGAAATTGAAAAACTGCATATAGCAGTTATCGATCGGCCATGATAGCGGTCGATCGATGGGAAATCGATCGGGTAGCTGATCGTGTCGATAGTTAGGCCCATGTTTAGCCATGTTTTGGTCCCCTAACCACTCCTAACCCTAGGATATGCTTGGGAGAGCATTAGAAAGGGTGGAAATCCATTGGATATGGATTAGGAGAAGGGTTTAGGGAGAGTATCAATTTTAAGGTGGAAGAAAGTTCATTGTTGAACTTTACCTTAATTTTGATTGGTTTAATGTTCCTATTGGCTTAGGGACTCTCCAAGGACATTGTTGGTGCAATGGTCAAGGGGGAGCAAGCCTCTAGGGGAAGATATCCATCATGGGAAGATGGATGTGTATTTCCTCATAGGAGGAAATTGGGTTGCCTCTCTTTAAGTGATATGGGATCACTAGAAAGATGGTAGGCATGTGTTCCTCCAAGGGAGAGATATAAGATCTCATTGGGATATGAGACATTCATACCCTTGGGGAGGACCTTTTTGATGTAATGTCAAAAAGGGGGAGATATTACCAAGTTACCAATTAGGTTTGGAATTCTCATTGGGATATGAGAATTGTCAATATGGGAGAATTGGTAGACTTGAGATGGTAGTTTTGTCAATCATCAAAAAGGGGGAGATTGTTGGTGCAATCGTCCCAGGTTGACTCGAGTTTGACTCGGGCAGTACCCTGATAGTATTTTGATGATAGACAAAACTCATGACATGGGATTGTCATGGGAAAGTCCAACATGGAGTTGGCATGGAAAATCCAAGCATGGAGCTTGGTGTGGGAAAGTCCAAAGCATTGCGAAGCCGTGCGCTTGGTGCTTGGTGAGAGATGCATTGCGAAGTCGTGCGCTTGGTGCATATGGGAAGTCTTGAGGACTTGGTAAGTTCACTAGGCTCGGGGTCCTTGAGTCGGTGAAGGATGGCATTGCAAAGCCGTGCGCTTGGTGCATCCGAGGGACCGCCGGACGGGGAGCGAATGGAGTGAGCCCAAAGGAAAGCATACTTCTAGGGCATGAGATGCGAAGGATGGCGTTGTGAAGCCGTGCGCTTGGCGCATCCGAGGGACGTAGGCCGAGGGAAGAGAGCTTCGGTGGGGAACTCCATAAGGGATAAGGTGGACTTGGCCAAGTGGCTAAGACTGAGTGTCGGAGGCTCAAACATCGTTATGTTTGAGGTTTTAGCCGACATGGACCGCATAGGTGCCCGATCGTTCTAGGTCATATGGGCTCAACGATTGTTCGACCGAACTAAGTGCTGATCAGTCGACTGCCATGGGAGGCAGTCGACTGATGGGAGCATCAGTCGACTACCAATGGGTGGCAGTCGACTGATGACACTGTGCACGGGCACAGAATGGAGTCGACTCGACTGGGCACTCGACTGATGGGTGATCAGTCGACTGATGGGTGCCATCAGTCGACTGATGTGTGATCCGTTGGAACATAACCAACGTGGATCCGGCCGTTGTGAGACAACGGCTACGATACCAGTCGACTGATGGTCACGATCAGTCGACTGATGGGCGCGAAAATAGCTTGATGCAGGTTATAAATGGAGCACGAGTTGGAGGATTTCGCCAAGGCTTTTTGGGTGACTTTGGAGGGGAATTGCCGCTATGCGTTGCACTTCAAGAGCAAGCAAAAGCAAGCAACAAGAAAGCGATCAAAAGCAATCGGTGTAAAAGTTCTCTTTTATATTGTCTTTGTATTTCTTGTTGTATTTCATTACTTGTCGTAATAACTTGTGAGAGGTTTCTCCACCTCCGACGTGTAGTCGAGAAGGAGTGTTGTTAGTGTCGTGCGCATAACACGAGCTCGAGGAGCTCACCCGTGGAGTAGGAACCATTCGGTTCCGAACCACGTATATCTTGTGTATGCTTGTATGTGTTGTTAGTATTTTCATTATTATTGTTATTCCGCTGTGCTAACGACAATCGTAGACAAGCGACGCAAGAAGAACGAGTGAATTACGACATCCAACGAACGAGGGCTATTCACCCCCCTCTAGCCGGCCATTCATACCGATTCGATCCCCAACACTAGGGAGCTTCAGCAAATAAGTTCCGATGTCGACCGCAACAACCTTTGCTCCATTGCCAACTCACAAATTTGACTCCCCTCTGACGAGTCTTCTTCTATTCCTTAGCCCTTGTATGTCATTACATATATGTGAGTCACACCCAGTATCCAATACCCAAGTGTCTAAGGAAATAGAATGACAATCAATAACGAAGATACCTGAAGAGGATGGGGCATCGGATGCCTTCTTCTTCTTCATGGACTCAAGATAAATCTTGCAGTTTCTTCGCCAGTGGCCTTCCTTGCCACAATGATGCCAAGTGCCCTTTTGTGCTGGTTCTGCCTTCTTTGCCTTCTTGTTCTTCCCTTTCTTCTGTTCTTTTGCCTTCCTCTTAGAACCTTTCTTTGAGGAATCAACTAACAGAACCGCCTTCTCCTCATGCTTCATAGAAGGCTCCACAGTCTTCAGCATATTGAGGAGCTCAGGAATAGTGGATTCTAATTTGTTCATCCGATAGTTCATCACAAATTGTGAGAAACTCTTGGGCAAACAATACAGAATTAAGTCAATACTTAATTCATGATCCATTATAAACCCGAGGGTGGCTAGCCGCTCGATGTACCCGTTCATCTTTAGCACAAACTGCACTACAGACGAACCTTCTTGCATCTTCGTGGTGAAGAGGAGCTTGGAGACTTCGAACCTTTCGAATCTCGCTTGCTCATCAAAAAACTCATTAAGATAGAAGACCACAGTATTAGCATCCATATGATCATGCTGCTTTTGCAGCTCAGGTACCATCGCCGCTAGCATGATGCAACTCGCCAGCTCAGAATCTGCCACATGCTTCTGATAGACCAACATTTGATCTGGAGTTGAATCGTCCTTAGGACGGTTGGGAAGAGGCTCTTCAAGGACATATGCAAGCTTTTCTGCCTTGAGAACAATTCTCAGGTTTCTAAGCCAGTCCAGGAAGTTAGGCCCAGTCAGTTTATTTGAATCCAAAATAGTGCACAAAATCAAAGATGTCATGATCAATCGATTGACCTAGAAATACAAAATGAGCATATATGAGAAAATGATTTTAAAATGCATCAATATACATTTATAAATCTCATTCATTTTTTGAATTTCCAAAACCCCAAAATCACTTCAGGAGATCGTAGGTCCATCTCCGAATGGGCTGATATCCATCATAGATATGAACAACCTTGAAGAGAGCCCAATAAGCCATTCATAACTACGACGGTAGGTATCAACTATACCGATTGCATATCACGTATATGCAACTATCACAATGTGCTATCAACTAATTGAATGTTCACACATACATCGGGTTGTTAACACATTAACAAGTATGCATCATATGCATAGCACCCAACTTCACCTCCCTTCACATCGACCTTGGAGAGAGTCCAACAAGTCGATGCTCCAGGTTAAAGCCAACCCATTAATCGAGAAATAGTTTTAATATGGTTAGAGCGCATTCAACCAATTAGCCCAACTTGGAGAGAGTCCAACAACCAAAGCTAACGATTGACCTCTGACTCTTACCATATTAGTATTAAACTATTCCATGGTTTGAACATGTTCGGGTTCGAGCCGGGCTTGGAGAGAGTCCAACAACCCAAACAAGAAATGGAACTCTGGTTCTAACCATATTAATGGAAGGTGTAGGCTTTAATATTGAGTAAGGGTTTTTATGTCTCATCCTCTTTGCATGCAAATAACTATTATCTACATGGAATGACATACATGGCATACATCTACATGTCACGACACGCATGGCATAATGATATGCATCTAATGCAATTACATGGCATACAATTATGTCATGTACATAATTTCCTTATTTGTCATAACTATTTATGGAAATAAAATATGTTTAAGATTTGATTCTCCAAATCAAATCATGATTAAATTAGGAAACAAATTTCCAAATCTAATCACATATTTTATTTATGGAAATAGTTGATTAAAGAAAGTCAATTTAGGAAACCAATTTCCTAAATCATCAAAACTACTTATGGAAATAAAATATTTTAAGATTTGATTTCCCAAATTAAATCATGATTAAATTAGGAAACAAATTTCCAAAATCTAATCAAATATTTTATTTATGGAAAATATCAATTTCCATAAATACTTCCAACTTTCCAAAAATGGAAGATTTCCATAAATACTTCTAGACTTTCCAAAATTGAAAAATTTCCATAAATACTTCTAACTTTCCAAAAGTAGAAAATTTCCAGAAATATCATTATGACTATCGCAAAACCATTTTACGATTATGTCGAAACACAACCTGGGCTCTGATACCACTGTTGGGTTTCCGCCACCGCGGCAAGTGTGTGTTCGAACATGTTTCGTAAATATGTGCACAGCGGAAGAAATAAAATTAATAAATCTATATTTATTACAACACACACATCACACGCATGCATAGTACAACATGTGTAGACATAACCGTAAATTTAAATTTGTAATAAAAGGAAATTTAACTACTTATACCTTTCGTATCACGTGTAGTAGGAACGGCATCAACCGGAACGATCCTCGCTAGAATCGTCTCTATCCATATCCACGCCGAGTATCTTCGGGATGACTTCACCAAGTCACGAGCCTCGTCTTCGTATGGGTTACTAGCCTCGTGTTGAAGACGATGTGATCGAGAGAGGATCACGATCCGAATCCAAATTCGGATCCAAAAATGAGTCCTCAAAACTCGCTTCTCCGGAGAGGTATTCGTCAACCGTTTGACGAATCCTTCGTCCTCCACCTATGAGGATTACCGGAGATCGAATCCTTAGCAAGGATACCGCTGTCGGAGCTCCAAACGTCGTCCAAACGATGCTCCGACGAGAGGGAAACAAGCTGTCCAGAAAAACCGGACAGCTTTGGTGGAGGAGTAGGGGCCGGCAAAAAGAAACGTGGAGGCTCACCTTATTACCAAACCCAAGGGAGATCACCGGAGCACCAACCGGCAGCATCTCGATGCCGGCAAGAGGGAAGGTCAGCACCTTCTGGACGCCGGTTGGAGCTTGATGGTGGGCGGCGGCAAGTGGAGGTGTTGGCGCCGAAATCACCAAGGGGAGGTGGGCGGCAACTCTTAGGTTAGGGTTTTTGGATTAGAGCTTAACAACACCTTAAGCCCTCTTTTATAGAGAACTAATTCTCTTAATGGTTATTGGATCATAACCATAAGGCCCGTTAACCCGCTCCATTAATATAAGTTAAAATAAACCAAACCATGATGGTTTATTTTAAGTTAAAATGAACCGAACCAACTTTTGGTTCATTCGTTTAAAATAAACCAAACCCTTTGGTTTATTCTCCTCCTTTGGATTAGAACCAAACCATTTTGGTTCATCCATTATGTCTTCATAAGACACAGCCCATCCACGCTTCTATTGCGACTGAAACGATTTCATGCTCGCTTCTTGTTTGGTCCAACCAAACCTAGTTTCTCTCGGTCTGAGAATCCCATTCTCAAGCTTGTTTTAAATCCTTCGGATTACGCTCGTTGTGCGTGTGACCAAATAGGTTCTCGGTTTATATTGGTCGTCTATAATTAACCATTAATTATATAACGATCATGAGTGGCACCTAGTAGTACATCATGATCCCAAATTAACCGAAAAGATCAACGGTTGATCCAGAACTATTTCTGAAACCCTTCAGCAGCTCGAATGAATCGTGCCCCATTCTCTTCATACATCTTATACCCACTTGGTTCAGGACATGGTCTATAGTGGCAGTCTCCACTAGGCTGACTACGTCACACCTAGCCCAAGTATAATTTCCTCGTCCTACGGATTCTAGTTACTGCACATGTATCGAAGAGTACCTTACTCTGAACATGTAATGCTTTGGCCAAAGACTTTAGTAACAATCCGATGAGAGGCCATGGGTATACATCTCCTCGCAAGGAGTGGTGAATCCTTTATAGACTATTCAAACACCTTCGATCACTTCGACTTATACCCAATCATCCCGGGTCCACATCTCCTTAGAGATGTTTGCTTAAGATGTCAAAGCATAAGTCTCCATGATCAAGATGACTTGAATACCGCAAGTCAAAGGAACATCGCACTTAAGCTACAGTAAGAACTTCATTGACATATCTATATATGCAGAGAACCATATGAAGTCTTACGGTTGGTCACTCCAATGAACTAGTTACCATAACTAGCATCCACGATTAACTCAGGACATCACAATGTCTCCAGCCAGTGAGAATCAGCTGCTTGGATCACCAAGGAGTATACCTCGTGCTAGTCTCGACAGAATTGATTGTGTCCAAATCCATCCATTCATCGACTAGGGATAATTCCGATACATCACAATTACACATGTAGAGATACTCACTAGTTGTGATCCAATCACAAATTCTCTCATGTTGTGAATCGTATCGTGGACATTCAGTAAATGAGTTTAAGATCCAATTAAATACATGAAACATGTATACTCAAATAGTGAATCTTCATTTATCATATAAATGGTTCATACATAAGGCGATTGCCTTAGGACATCTCTCATATATTACTAACTCTTTTGTCTTCCCCTTTTATTTGGATTTCTTTTCTTCTTTCTTCTTCCCTTCTCTCTTCTTGTCCTTCTTCTTGTCTTCCTTTGCTTTGTTCAAGAGAGGACAATCATCTCTCATATGTCCCTCTCCTTGGCAATTATAGCATATGATCTTTCTTCTTGGACTTCTCCTTTCATGAGACTTGTTAAATTTAAATCTCTTAAGAGCACGTCTCACCTTTCTTACCATATAGGCCTCTTCATTGCTATCCATTGAAGAGGATGATTCATTTTCCGATGAGGATGGTGAAGACATCTTCTTCTTTCCTTTATCAGCCATAAGCACTACTCCCCTTGACTTTGTGCTTGGTTCTTCAATTATGCCTTCAAGTCTAGTTTCATGTAATTTCATGGTGGAGAAAAATTCTTCTAGAGTACTTACCTCTAGATTCTTTTAAATATAGAAGGAGTCCACCATAGAGCTCCATTTGGATGACCGGGGGAAGACATCTATGGCTTTCATTATCATGTCCCGGTTGGAGAGCTTCTCACCTACACTTGATGAACCATTTATTATCTCTTTAAATCTAGAGTGTAGTGATAATACCTTTTCCCCCTTATCTAATTTGATATTGCTTAATTGAGAGCCGAGGAGGTCCCTTCTTGCTAACTTGGCTTCGGATGTGCCTTCATGAAGCTCCACTAGCTTCTCCCACATCTCCTTGGCGCTAGAGCACCCGCTAATCCAGTTGATTTCTTGTTGAGGGAGCACATTGAATAGATGATGCTTTGCTTTTGAATTTTCAAGGTACTCCTCCCTTTTCTTCTTAGTCCATCTTGACTTCTCTAATGGCTCCCCTTCTTCATCCCTAGGCAACTCTAAACCATTTTCCATAATAAGCATGATATTGAAATCAGTCTCGAAGAATACTTCCATTCACTTTTTCCACCAAGTTAAGTCCCCTTCGAATTTAGGTGGATGATTGTTAGAGCCGGCCATTTTTGTTGTGCTTATTGCGGCGATGACTCCGATGACAAGCAACCTTGGCTCTGATACCACTTATTGGAGGATCATGGCTCGGCTAGAAGGGGGGTTGAATAGCCTCGATGATCGTAGATGGAATTCGGTCTTAATCTTCTACAACTTGATTAGCGCAGCAGAAATAGAAGCTAAACAAAAACAATTAAGACAAAGCAAGAAGTAAAGAATGCAAATGCTAACATCAAGATGTAATGTGATTCATGGCCCTTGCCACTAGTCCACAGACGATTCGTATAGTGAATTACTCCCTCAACAATCCACTAGTCTCTCCTTTAGCCCAAGCAAGGTGGAGGTAAACCTCTTTTACAACAATCACTCCCTCTTACAATAAGATAGAAATAAGAACAAGAAGAGGATTGTTAAAATGTGTTGGGAACTTGGGAGTATGATTATGAGTGAAGCATTAGCCTCCCAAAAGCCCCCAACCCTTCTTTTTATAGAGAAGAAGGGTTTCTTTCCGTTGGGCAGGCAGCAGTCGACTGCTGACGATTCCAACGCCTTCTAACTCGACTGAATCGCGACCATTGCAGTCCAACGGCACACTGGGCAGTCGACTGATCAAGCCATCAGTCGAGTGATCTAGGCAATCAATCGACTCAAAACTCTTCTGTGCCCGCGACCAGCTTCAGCAGTCGACTGCCATCCCTTGGCAGTCGACTGATGGTGCAACAGTCGACTACTGGGCTAGAAGTTCTTCAGTCGAACATCGGTCGAGCACCAGTCGAGTGCCATCAACCTAGAGCAGTCGACTGCTATCTATAGCAGTCGACTGGTGTCGGATAAAACCTCAAACAAAACACTTGTTTGAGTATCCGACGGTCGGGTAAACCTCAAACTACTTGTTTGAGCATCCGACACTTCCATTCATCGTGTAGAAACCTCAAACTCATGTTTGAGCATCCGACTTATCCAAATGTCAAGTAAAACCTCAAACACAAGTTTGAGCGTCCGACTTGTCGAGTAAAACCTCAAACCTAAGTTTGAGCGTCTGACACTTGACTTAGTCATTCGGCTAAGTTCACCTATGAGCTACCCATCCTGGGTTACAATTGCTCACTCTCATCTCCCATGAAGTCCCTCGCCTCGAAGCTCTCTTCGTTCGGCCACGTCCCTCATATGCACCAAGCGCACGGCTTTCGCAATGCCATCCTTCACGTCTTGCCCTGAAGTCTTCTTCCTTTGGCTTCACTCCAATGATCCTCATTCGGTGGTCCCTCAGATGCACCAAGCGCACGGCTTTCGCAATGTCATCCTTCACCAACACAAGGACCCGAGCCATGAGATGGTGAACTCACCAATGTTATCATCAAGCTAACTCATGTGTGATTTACTAAGTCCTGCACAACTTAAACACACATATCAAATCCATAACAACCTAACTTAAACCCTTTGCCACACACATCAAAACCACATCATACTTGGGTTGATTGCCCTAACATATAGCTTGGACTTTACGCCGCCAATATCACACCCTTGGACTTCCCTTGCCAACTCTATGTTGAACTTTCCAAATGCCAAAACCCATGATTGGACTTTCGAATTGCCAAGACCCATGCTTGGACTTTACCAATGCCAAGGCCCATGCTTAAACTTTCCATGTCAAGTACTCTGTTGGTGCAGTGGGCACCTAAGTCGAACCTATGTTTTGATTATAGCAAACGATACAAAGTTAAGTTTATATTGTTATCTCACGAGCTAAATCAAGTGTGTAGAAAAGTCTCAATGCTGGAGCTGATGGCTAGCGACACCCGGAGGAAGCCGCGGTGGTCGGGCGACACTCGAGTTACTTCGGAGGGAGCTGAAGGAATCGAGTGGAAGGCCGGAAGAAAAAGCGACAAGTAAGTATCGAGGTAAGCTCGTGTGTGCAAGCGTAAGTGAGGTCGTGTCCTTTGTACGGGGACGTCCTTAGGCGACGATCCAACCCAAGTCTTCCCATGGAAGGTCTATGTTGAGATCGGACGGCAAGTGGCCGTCGAATTCACTTGTATTTTGAGCTAAACTCCTTTTTTAGTCAAAAATCGTGGCTGCCAGTTCAACCGGCCAGTTCAACCGTGGCGGCGATTCAACCGGCCGATTCAGCCGTGGCAATCAGCCTCGAGGAGTCAAGCTTTATCACCATTTTTCAAGGAGTTTTGTGCCCATTTGTGATTGGTTGAAGACCCATTCGTTGAGGGGCTCAAAGGCTATAAAAGGAGGGCCAAACCTAGGGTTTTAACATCAATTCAAAAGCTTCCAAGTGCTTCCGATACGCTCTGACTCTCCGACATCCCTACGACGAAGCGCTGCCGAGACGACGACTAAAGCTTCAACCTCCAATCCTTGAAGTCGTCGGTATAATCTTTAATTTTGTATAAGTTGTCTTTATTTTCAAGCTTTAAATCATATCAAGGAGAGGGGGAGTGTCCCTCTACCTTGAATCTTTATTGAGTTTTTGTATTCGCTTAACTCCTATCTCTATCGAGAAGGAGTTCGTTTAATATTTGCCCTCCGTACGTGGTCAAGGACCATTAGGGCCTTGGAGTAGTAGCCGTAGGCTACGAACCAAGTAAAAACCCCTCGTGTTTTTATTTATTTATTGCTATCTTTCCGCTGCGTTTACTGCTAATTCATTGACGATTACGAAAAGTTTTTTCTTATCGCTATTCACCCCCCCCCTCTAGCGCTCAAATCGATCCAACAATTGGTATCAGAGCCGGGGGTTGCTAAGATTTGGTGAAACCACCAATCTAGCTTTTTTTTACAGATTTATTTTCTTTTAATTCTGTTTATTTCTATTTATTTTGTTTGTTAAATTCTCTCCCGCACTACTAATCCAAGACGCGAGTCTTGGTACTTGTTTTTGAGTTTTTGTCTTTGCTAGCTTTTCGGTCTTCGTCTCTTTTTGTCTTTTTGTTTCAATGGCCCATCTCGAGGGTTTTAGCACCGTCCGACCTCCGTTTTATAACGGAGATGACTTCCGTTATTGGAAGGGTCGGATGGAATGCTTTCTCAAAACCCAACTCGAGATGTGGATCATAATCCAAACGGGTTTCACACTTCCGACTAATGAAGTGGGTGACTCCTTGGATTATGATCAATGGACCGTTGCAACAAAACGACAAGTCGAAGCCGATGCCAAGGCAACACAAATCCTCCAATGCGGCCTATCTAAGGAGGAGTTAAATCGCGTCGGCCCCTTCATAAGCGCAAAGGATCTTTTGACTAAACTAATCGAGTTACACGAAGGATCGGATCAAGCCAAGGTATGTAAGCGTGATTTTTTATTCAATAAATTGTACACACTAAAAATGCAGGAACTCGAATCCGCGTCGCAACTCCACGCGTGTCCGGGACATCATCGCAACTTACACTTACATTCGGGCAAAAGGTCGAAAACCGCGACCTTATAAGGTATGTTCTAAACTCTTTTCCGAGGACTACATTGTGGGCATCCATGGTCGATGCCTACAAGGTCTCCAAGGATCTTTCTAAAATTAGGTTAGATGAACTCTTTTCCGATTTCGAATTACATGAACAATCCAACTCGGAACCCGAGAGGGGTATAGCTTTATTTGCAGGATCAAAGAAGAAGAAAATCGCAAGCAAGCCACCACCAACCGAGGAGGAAGATGAGTCCAAGAAGAAGTTGACCCGGAATTGATCAACTAATGAACCTAGCTCAAGAATAGCCAAGGGACGGGCGAACCACGACTCGACCCAACCAAGGTAAACCTAAAAGTTCTAATATTAGGTGTTATGAGTGTAACAGGTTTGGACATATCAAGTCCGAGTGCCCCAAGCTCAACCACCAAGGACCTAAGCACAAGAAGACCCTCAACGCGACATGGGAAGAAGCGTCATCCAAGAAGACGAAGACCACGTCTTCATGGCGAAATCAATTGAGTCGGACGGAGACCGAACCGAACTTGAGTCGAGAACCGAGGATGATTCGGACTACGAAGCAACCTTCAAGTCAAGCCACGGATACGCATCCGGTTCAAAAGATACCCTTAAGGTGAGTCGCTTTATTTAATACTTTACATAATACGGTTAGGTTTTTGTCTAGGAAGTTAGCTAAGTCCGAGTCCAAGGTCGAGACCACTGGTTGAGGAAGTTAAACTCCTCAAACGAGGTCTCCTAACCTCTTCGACTAGTCGAGTTCAAGAGAAGGACTCAACTCGGGTTGAAAAACTCGAAGTTGAGAACTCACTCTTGAAAAGTCAAGTCGAAGATCTTAGGAATACGTTGGAAAGGTTTACTTTGGGATCCAAAGGACTTGACCTCCTACTTGGATCGCAAAGGCCGTGGTACAACAAGGCCGGACTAGGGTTTAGCTCAAACACGACCAATAAGTCGATATGTAATCATAAAAAATGTGTCCAAGCATGGGTCCCTAAGACCACTTTGATTTCAACTCTAGGATCTAACTCGTACTGGGTTCCCAAGGACCAAATCCACTATGTGGATAGACCGAACCGATTCAACCGTCTAGGGGGAGCCAGTACAAAACATGTTTGTGCTTTAACTTAGAAATTGCATGCTTAGTTTTTTTTGTTGTTTTTTTTAACTCACTTGGAATACACAAATAACCAACTAAAAAATCCTTCGAAAAGATTGAGCCTCGGGGAGCCTCTTTTCAAATAACCAACTAAAATCCTTCGAAAAGATTGAGCCTCGGGGAGCCTCTTTTCAAAAATAACTAGTTAGACTAGGAAATAGTCTTAGGTGAGTCAAGTCATCATTTTCTTGAACATGGCTTTGTCTAAGGAAGTGGTCGATGATCCGATAAAAGAAGGCCCCTGTGCCTCGCCACGACCTGGAAGCCATGATCTTGAAAAGGTAAACTTGACAAGCCTTGGGTTAAATCCAAATCTAACTTGAACCTAAATCCACTTAATCAAACTTAATTGAAAATCATCTCAACATAAAATCACTTAAACCTAAATCCACTTAATAAATTTAATTGGGAGTCATCTCACAAAAAACACATAAGTATAACATGCTTGATCATATAGACTGTGAGATGACCTAGGTTTAACAACTTACAACCAATTTAAAAATAAAAATCTAACATCCAATCCAACCACCTTGTGTGTAGGATCAATGGATGTTGGGCGTGGTTGCTCAGAGCACATGGCAACAAATTCACAAAGCTTGATTCAAGCGACAAGGATCGGTAGCCTTTGGGAATAACGGCAAGCTCAAAATCATCGGATCAGGTGATATCGAGCTTAACTCGAATTTTGTTATTAAAAATGTATTACTTGTAGAGAATTTTGAATATAACCTGCTTAGCGTAAGCCAATTGTGTGACAATAACTATAAGGTCGTATTTTTAGAAAATGAATGTGTAATTAAAACAAATGAAACAGCTAAAACAATACTCAAAGGAACTAGGACAAATAACATTTATACAATGAACTTAATCAAATCCTCAGCCAAATGTCTTATGACACAGGAAGAGGAATCATGGTTGTGGCACCGACGACTCGGTCACTCGCACCCAAGACTCGTCCACAAGATGAGTCAGAGTGATAGTCGAGGTTTACCCAACCTCAACAACTTGGTTAATAAAATCTGAATGCTTGTCAACAAGGAAAACAACCTAGGACACAACACAAGTTAACTAACCAGAAGCAGAACCTCAAGTGTACTTGAGCTCCTCGCATATGGATCTATTCGATTCACATGGAGCCAAGTCACTCAATAAAAGTCAATATTGCTTAGTCATAATTGGCGACTACTCGAGTTTACTTAGGTTCATCAAACATAAAAATGATACCTAGATCAATTAATCAATCTATTCAAATTAATCGAGAAAAAAAGACCTTAAGGTTAAAAGACTTAGAAGCGATCATGGTGGTGAATTCAAAATCAAAGGTTCACCGACTTCAGAACCTAAACGGATACCACCATGAATTCTCTTGCCCTAGGACCCTCAACAAAATGGCCTAGTGGAGCGGAAAACCGAACTCTACAAGAAGCCGCTAGGACCATGTTAAACGAATATAACCTACTACGATAGGTTTTGGGCGGATTAGCACGGCTTGCTATGTCCAGAATAGGATCCTTATGGTAAAGAGGCACCTTAAGACCTCGTATGAGATTTATCACGATAAAATACCTAACATCAAGTACTTTAGGGTATTTGGGTGTAAGGTACATATTCTAAACACTAAGGATTACCTAGGAAAATTTACATCCAAAACCACGACCGGAATATTTCTAGGATACTCGACTACAAGCCGAGCTTATAGAGTATATAACCACGACACCCTTAGAGTCGAGGAGACTATCAATGTAGTATTTGATGAAGGACACGAACCTACAAAACCCCCGACAACCCCAATTAGCGAGCCTACTCATACTAGACCTAACTCTGACCCTGAGATTGAGTCTAATCCACATCAACCAACTTCTCTTGTCGACCAAGTGACAAGTGATCCGAGTCAAACTAGTGTTCAACCAAGTCACCCCATTGATCAAGCATTAGGTGACACAAACCCAACCCAATCTAGGATTCAGACTAACCGCCCTATCGATCAAGTGATAGGAGATCCTAATCTAGGAGTTCGAACTAGAGCATCCTATAGGAACCTTAGTCAAATTTCCTTAATTTCAAAGATAGAACCCAAATCAATTGAACAAGCTCTTCTTGATCCCGATTGGATTATTGCAATGCAAGAAGAGCTAGCTCAATTTACTAGGAATGAAGTGTCGGAATTAGTACCACCACCTAAAGACAAAACGACAATTGGAACAAGGTGGGTGTTTAGAAATAAGCTTGATGATAAAGGTGAAGTAGTTAGAAACAAGGCTAGGTTAGTCGCCAAAGGGTTCAGTCAAGTCGAAGGCTTAGATTACAGCCAAACCTATGCCCCGAGCTAGACTCGAATCCATTCGAATGTTGCTAGCTTATGCCGCACATCGAGGATTTAAGCTATTTCAAATGGATGTTAAGTCGGCATTCCTAAATGGATACATTAAAGAAGAAGTTTATGTTAGCCAACCCCCCGGATTCGAAAATCTAGATAAACCCGACCATGTTCTAAAACTTAAGAAAGCTCTCTATGGACTTAAACAAGCTCCTCGAGCTTGGTACGAGAGACTTTCAATCCATCTCAAGTCAAAAGGGTTTAACCAAGGCTTAGTTGACCCAACTCTCTTCGTAAAAACCTTAGGTAAAGAAATATTCATAGCTCAAATTTACGTAGACGATATAATTTTTGGAACCTCTAACTCAGCCTTACTAAACGAGTTCGTTTCACTCATGGAAAGTGAGTTTGAAATGAACTTAGTAGGCGAGTTAAGTTTCTTTTTAGGTCTACAAATTAAACAAACTAAGGATGGTATATACCTATATCAACAAAAATACACTAAGGAGTTAGTTAAAAGATTTGGAATGCAAGACGCTAAGATAATAAACACCCCAATGGCGATTAATGTTAACATAGGAGAAGACCTAGAAAGTAAGTCCATTGACTTAAAGTACTATAGGAGCGCGATAGGAAGTCTCCTATACTTAACTGCGAGTCGACCCGACATCCTATTCGCAGTATGTGCGCCAGGTTTCAAACCTGTGCTAAGGAGTCTCACCTAACCCTAGTTAAGCGTATCCTTAGATATCTTAAGGGTACACTTAACGTTGGTATTTGGTACCCTAGATCTACGGAGTTCGAACTAATCGGCTACTCCGATTCGGATTATGCCGGTAGTAAACTCGATAGAAAGAGCACGAGCGGTTGTTGTCAACTACTCGGCTCAAGTCTAGTGAGTTGGTGCAGTAGGAAGCAACATTGTGTTGCCTTATCTACCACCGAAGCCGAATACGTTGCGATGGGTGAGTGTGTAACTCATCTTCTTTGGATGAAGCACACTCTCCGAGACTTTAGGTTGGACTTCACCAAAACTAAAATTTTTGTAGACAACATAAGTTCGATAAATCTAACTAAGAACCCTATATGCCATTCAAGAACAAAGCATATAGAGGTAAAACACCATTTCATTCGAGAACATGTAGCCAACGGCTCCATACAACTCGAATATGTTGACTCGAAGTCTAACCTAGCAGACATATTTACTAAACCACTACCCGAAGCCGAATTTAGTCTCTTGAGACGAAAATTAGGCATGTGCGTAATAGAATAGGTTTTGCAAATTATATTACTACTATTTCTTACTTTTTCATGAAACTAGCATAGGTCATACCTTAGATATCATGCACCTATAGATTTAAGGAGCCAATACATCTCACAACACATAGGACTAATGTGTTTGTGTACTTAGCCACGTAGATGGGCGTGAGATGTTAGGACCTTACTCCTGGTTCCAGATGTAGAGCTAGTGCATCGCTATGAACCATGGAGTATAATCATACATACTAACCGACTCCGACCAGGACTGGTTGATCCTTCATATCAATCAAGCCAAATATGAGTCGAACATTTCATAGATGAGCTTATTTTCAATATACTATTTTAATAAAAATGTGGAACATGCTTGGACATTAAATTTAGCAATTATTTTGATTTCACACACTTACTCTTTTCGATATACGGCAAAAGGGGGAGAAAAAGGCCAAAGTTAAGGGGTCAAATTTTTGGCCTTTTTTTGATAACTTAACTCTTACTTCATGTTTAAACCAAAAGTTAACTTTAGGTTTTGAGAACTTATTTAACTTTTGACAAAAGGCCAAGTTAAGATAATTCTTAACTTATTTATGTCGTTAGTGTTTTACTTAAGGGGGAGAAAGGGCTTAACTAAAACGTTTTACTAAAGCTAATTTTAAAACGTTTTACTAAAGCTAATTTTATGTAATGTTAATTACTTAAAGCAACCCTCAAGGGGGAGGATTAAGGTCTTTCTTCAAAGACTCACCCTCGGTCAAGGGGGAGGTTTCCTCAAGGGGGAGTACTTGAAGAAAATCCTTACTACTCCAACTTAATCTTCATTTTTTTCTCTCATGCACATTATTATTCTTCATGCTTGCTTAACTTTGTATGTGGGTTTGCCATAAATCAAAAGGGAGATTGTTGTTAGTGCGGCACCTAAGTCGAACCTATGTTTTGATTATAGCAAGCGATACAAAGTTAAGCTTATATTGTTATCTCACGAGCTAAATCAAGTGTGTAGAAAAGTCTCAATCTTTGAGGGTGATGGCTAGCGACACCGGAGAAGCCAGCGGTGGTCGAGGCGACACTCGAGTTGCCGGAGGAGTCGAAGGAATCAGTGGAAGGCGGAAGCAAAAGCGACAAGTAAGTATCGAGGTAAGCTCGTGTGTGCAAGCGTAAGTGAGGTCGTGTCCTTTATGCGGGGCGTCCTTGGCGACGATCAACCCAAGACTTCCCATGGAAGGTCTATGTTGAGATCGGACGGCAAGTGGCCGTCGATTCACTTGTATTTTGAGCTAAACTCCTTTTAGTCAAAAATCGTGGCTGCCAGTTCAAGCAAGCCAGTTCAAGCGGCGGCGATTCAAGGCGATTCAGCCGTGGCGATTCAGCCGGCCCGGTGGTCAAAAATCAGCCTCGAGGAGTAAAGCTTTATCACCATTTTCAAGGAGTTTTGTGCCCATTTGTGATTGGTTGAAGACCCATTCGTTGAGGGGCTTAAAGGCTATAAAAGGAGGGCCAAACCTAGGGTTTTTCATCAATTCAAAAGCTTCCAAGTGCTTCCGATACGCTCCGACTCTCCGACATCCCTACGACGAAGCGCTGCCGAGACGACGACTAAAGCTTCAACCTCCAATCCTTGAAGTCGTCGGTATAATCTTTAATTTTGTATAAGTTGTCTTTATTTTCAAGCTTTAAATCATATCAAGGAGAGGGGGAGTGTCCCTCTACCTTGAATCTTTATTGAGTTTTTGTATTCGCTTAACTCCTATCTCTATCGAGAAGGAGTTCGTTTAATATTTGCCCTCCGTGCGTGGTCAAGGACCATTAGGGCCTTGGAGTAGTAGCCGTAGGCTACGAACCAAGTAAAAACCCCTCGTGTTTTTATTTATTTATTGCTATCTTTCCGCTGCGTTTACTCGTGCCAATTCGAACGATTACGAAAAGTTTTTTCTTATCGCTATTCACCCCCCCCCTCTAGCGCTCAAATCGATCCAACATACTCAAGACTTGGACTTTCAATTGCCAAGACCCATGCTCTTGGACTTTCCATTGCCAAGATCCATGCTTGGACTTTCCATGCCAAGTACTCAAGACTTGGACTTTCCATGACAATCACATGTCATACGTTTTATCGAACATTAAAATACTGCTCGAGTCAAACTCGAGTTTGGTCAATTATGACCTGGGTTGATTACACCAACACATCGACCTAACATCGTTGGAACATCAATCACCGCTAATAATTTTGAACTTAAGCCTACACACATACACATGGTCTAGTATAGTCAGTTTGGAGGAGCTGTAACTGAAGATCCTAACCAACATCTAGAGACATTTCTAGAAATTTGCTCCACACTGAAATTCAATGGAGTACCTACAGATGCAATCTGCCTGAGCTTATTCCCATTTTCACTTAGGCATAAGGTGAAGACATGGTTACACTCATTGCCTTCAGGAAGCATAACCACGTGGGAGCAATGTGAGCTACAGTTTTTGAATAAGTTATTTCCACCAAGTAAGATAGTCCACATGTGCCAATTTATCACCAGCTTCCACCAGAAGGAAGAAGAATCCCTATTTGAAGCTAGGAATCAATACAAGGGTTTACTCTATCAGTATCCTCACCATGGGCTTGAGAGATAGCTCGTGATTCATATATTCTACAATGGGAAATCATACGCCATGAAGGTTTCCCTGGATTCTGCTATAAGAGGAACCTTAATGAATAAGACTATCGAGGATGCAGAAGACCTTATTGAGGAGGTGGCCCAAAACCACCATCAGTGGGCTTCCGAACACAGTCATCCAGCACCTGCAGTCGGAAGATATGTTGTTAAATCCATCGATCATCTACCAGCAAGGATGGACACACTAAATAGACGATTTGATACCCTAACCCCTTCCTCTTGATGTGCGGCTAATTCTTCTAGTGATGGAGTAACAGGATACTAGGAAGACTCCTACTATGGGGGCGGGGGGAGGGGGGGGGGGGGGTAAAACATCTCAAAAGAGCAATTACAACATGTTGATGAGGTGGGCGATTACAATCAAAGGCCCAACAATCCATATTCAAGCACATACAATCCCGGATAGAGGAACCACCCAACTTTTCGTACAAAAATAATTCAGGAAATTTCCAAGAATTGAGTGGGTACGAACAACCGAGCAATGGGTAGCAGCAACCACCTAAATCCAGGTTGGAGCAGATAATGGAGAACTTCATTCATACCCAAACAAAGGCAAAGGTAGAATTCCAACAGCGACATCAAAGAACAGAAGAAGTGCTGAAAGAATTAAAGACCTCTATAGAAGGTCTCACAAACCACGCCAAGATTCTATAAATGCAAGTAGTCCAAATAGCCAATACATCAACGCGAATCATGGAGGGTTTCCCGGGAAAATCTAATCTAAGTCACATGGAATTGTTGGTGCAACAATGCTCCAAATCATTTATATATGTTTTGATGTTTGGATAATCATCTAAGTTAGGCAATGTTCTGTGATCTAATTACGAATATGTTTAAGTGACAGGGAAATCCAAGGATGAAGCCTTGGTAAAAGAGAAGTCCAAGTATGATCTTGGCAAGGAAAGTCCAAGGGACGGACTTGGCAGCATAAGACCAAGCTTGTAGTCTTGGCAGCGTAAAGTCCAAAGTGAACCTTGGCAAAGGAAGACCAAGAATGATCTTGGCAAGGAAAGTTCAAGGGATGGACTTGGCAGCGTAAGACCAAGCTTGTAGTCTTGGCAGCATAAAGTCCAAGTGAACCTTTGCAAAGGAAGTCTAAAGTAAAGTCTTGGCAGCATAAGTCCAAGCTTGGAGTCTTGGCGGCGTAAAGTCCAAGCATTTGGCAACCCAAGACATGACGAGGCCGAAGGAAACTCTTGAAGGCAGGCGCAAGGCTGAAGGAAGAGTTAGAAGGTCAAGTCTAGGTCTAGGGTGAAAAATCAAGTGTAAATTACTCACACTTGATAAGTATCAGTCGACTGATACGATGTATCAGTCGACTGGTCAGGTGCTCGACTGAGTCAGGTTGAAACCCTGACCATCAGTCGACTGCTTTGACAATGGCAGTCGACTGATGTTACCATCAGTCGACTGCCAACAGTGGCAGTCGACTGATCAACGCAAAAACGAGCACAGAATGTAGTCGCACTCGACTACGGCCTGCGATCACTCAACTGATCGCTCCATCAGTCGACTGATGGAGGGATCAGTCGACTGATCACCTGGCCATTGGAAATTGTGGCTACGAATCTCCGCGGAGATCTCGGGTCAGAAGTCGTTGGCTTCGGCGACAGTCGACTGATGGTAAGCATCAGTCGACTGATCGAGGCCCAACGGGAAAAACAGCCCCTCTTCTATAAAAAGGGGCCTTGGGGAGCTTGGTGAAGCTAGTGCTCCCATTCCTAACTACACCCTCGTGCTCACCAAGCTTTCCCAAGTGTTTTAGCAATTCAAAACCTTCTCTTCTCTAGTTCTTAATCATCCATCATTGTAAAGAAGAGGAGAGCATTGTAAGAAAGGTTTCTCCACCTTGGTTCATCCAAAGGAGAATATAGTGAAGCTTGGCTAGGACTAATCCACCTTACGGATTGCCGTGGAGTAGGAGCGTCATCTCCGAACCACGTACATCAGGTGTTAGCGTTGCTTTCATCGTTTTCTTACTTGTATTCTTATTCGTATTTGTGTTGCTTTCGCTAACTTGCTTGTAGAAATGAAGAAACGCTATTCACCCCCCTCTAGCCATTACAAAGATCCTAACAAGTGGTATCAGAGCCCGGATAGCTTGGAAGATCTCACCATCAACCAAGGCATCAATGGCTCTTCAAGAGGGATATAGCACCGCCAAGCCACCGCTCTTCGATGGGAGTCATTTTGCGTATTGGAAAGGTAGGATGAAGTACTATCTTATGAGTAACATTGAAATTTGGCATAGTATTGTAGATGGCTTCGAGGAACCGGTGGATGAACATGGAAACCCTATTCCGAGCAAGGATTGGACGAGAGAAATAAACCGGAAGTTCGAATCAAATGCCAAGGCAGTACTCACCATCCAATGCGGCATTACAATGGAACAACTCAACAAGGTGGGGCCTTTCGAATCCGCCAAGGAGTTATGGGAAAAGCTCATTGAGCTAAATGAAGGTTCCAAGGAGTCAAAGAGGGCCAAGAAGGACCTACTAATTGGACAACTTCAAGCCTTTCAAATGAAGATGCATGAAACCGTAAGCCAAATGCATGGAAGGTTCAAGGAGATTGTGAATGGACTTCACATTATAGGTGAGAGAGTTGACAACCAGGACTTGGTAAGATACATACTTCAAGCATTTCCTAGAAATTCTTTATGGACTTCTATAGTTGATGCCATTAAGGTAACTAGGGATCTTTCTCAAATTAAAATTGATGAATTATTTTGTGAGTTTGAATTACATGAGCAAACTAACATGTCCTCTAAGGAAAAGGGTTTAGCTCTATTTGTTGAAAAGAAGGAAAAGAAGAAGAAGGAAAGAAAAGAAGTATCATCATCATCCGAATCGGAGCATAACTCAAGTAGTGATGAAGACTCATCTAGTGAGATGGCCAATTTTGTCAAGAAGCTCTATAGGAAATCAAAGGAGTTCAAGAGTAGAGAAGCAAGGAAGGGGTCTCATTCTTCAAAAGGTAAGTTTAGTGGTAATTCAAGTTTCAATAACAATGTGATTTTCCATGCTTGCAACAAGAAGGGGCACATAAAGCCAAATTGCCCGGAGCTAAAGAAGGAGGAAAAAGAAAAGAAAAAGAAGGACAAGAAGGAGAAGAAGAAGAAGGAGGCTATGGTAGCTCAAACCACATGGGACACACCAAGTGTTGAAGACTCCTCCTCCGATGATGAGCTTTGCCACATCACACGTCATGTGGCACTTATGGCCCTAGGAGATGATTCCGATACATCAAGCCAAGAAGACTCCTCAAGTGATGAATCGTCATCTAGTGACGATGAGGTAATGAACTCTCCCAAAGTTAAGCTTCTCTATAAATCAATTGCCTACCTTAAAGAAGCTCTAGATAAGTCTAAATCTAAGGTTAAGAGCATGAAGGTAGAACTAAAGGTCATTAGGAATGAAAAACCTTCACATGTCGATTCTTGCATGCTTAAGGAAGAAAATGACAAAATTAAGGATGAGGTTAGTGAATTAAAAACATGTTTAGAAAAATTTTCAAATGGCTCAAAATGTCTTGATATGATCCTTAGTCGACAAAGAGCCGTTTACAACAAGGCCGGCTTAGGATATAAGCCAAAAGAAAAAGAAGTTGCTTATATTTCATTGATTAATAGGAAAGCAACCATTAAGGGAAAGGTTAAGAAAGCATGGGTACCTAAGAAGTTTTTACTTAATGTTACCGGTCCAAATGTTTGGGTACCAAAAGCTTGTGTTTTTCATGTGATTTAGGTAGGAGAGCAAGGTATGTGGATTGTGGATAGCGGTTGCTCAACACATATGACCGGGGATGTGAGCAAGTTCTCCACAATTAAGTATGTGAAGAAGGGAGCGGTGTCCTTTGGGAATAGTGGAAAACTCAAGATATTAGGTAGAGGTACAATTGAGGTATCCCCTAAAATTGTCATTCACAAAGTCTTACTAGTTGAAAATATAAAATTTAATTTATTAAGTGTTAGTCAACTTTGTGATGCAAACTATCATGTCTCGTTTGAATCCTCTAAATGCATGATTAGGCACAAGGAATTAAATGATTGCATGTTAGTTGGATATAGAAAATCAAATATCTATTATGTTGATCTTTCATATGCTTCTAACATTTCTACTAAGTGTCTTGTTGCAAAAGAAGAAGAAAGTTGGCTATGACATAGGAGATTGGGGCACATCAACATGAAAAACATAGCCAAGGTAGCCAAGATGGAGTTGGTCAAAGGGCTACCAAAGATCAAGTATGTCAAGAACAAAATGTGTGATGCTTGCCAAGAAGGAAAACAAACAAAGGCATCACACAAAGGTAAAACCCTAACTAGTACATCTTTACCATTAGAATTATTGCATCTTGACTTATTTGATTGCCATAGTACGCCATCTTTAAATGGTAACAAATATTGTTTGGTTATAGTAGATGATTTTTCTAGGTATACTTGGGTCTACTTTATGAAACATAAGGATGATACCTTAGAAATAATCATAGGATTTAGTAAAAGGGTTGAAAATGAAAAGAGTCTCAAAATCAACCGGATCCGTAGTGATCATGGTGGTGAATTTGAGAACTCAAAATTTTCACAATTTTGTTTAGAGCAAGGGTACAAGCATGAGTTCTCTTGTCCTAGAACACCCCAACAAAATGGGGTGGTGGAAAGGAGAAATCGTGCCCTACAAGAGGCGGCTAGGGCTATGCTTAATGCATATTCTCTACCTAGCTACTTGTGGGCGGAAGTGGTTAATACCGCTTGCTATATCCAAAATAGGGTTCAAATCCATAGGTTTTTAGAAAAGACACCATTTGAGTTATGGAATGGGACTACTCCCACAATTCATTACTTCAAAGTTTTTGGATGTAAAGTTTATATTTTAAACACCAAAGATAATTTAGGAAAATTTGAATCCAAAGCGGATGAGGGAATCCTAGTTGGATACTCATCTACAAGTAGAGGTTATAGAGTCTACAATAAAAGAACCCAAGGGATTGAGGAGTCTTCTAATGTTCAATTTGATGAAACCACTAGTACCTACCCTAGAAGGTCCTCCATTGATAAGGATATTAATGACAATAATCAAGGCATTACCCAAAAACTTCAAAATTTGACCATAAGGGGTAATGATCAAGGGGGAGGAAGAGGAGATTCCGATGATGAAAGGAGGGTAGAAGATAATAATGATCAATTTGAAACCCCTTCTAGAACCCTAAGAATTCATCAAGATCATCCACTTGACCAAGTAGTAGGAGATCTATCTCAAGGAGTAAGAACTAGGTCATTTCATAGACCTCCTACTAGTCAAGTAGCTCTCATTTCACAAATTGAGCCCAAATCGATCAATGATGCATTACATGATCCGGATTGGATTTTGGCAATGCAAGATGAATTGGCCCAATTTGAGAGAAGTCAAGTATGGGAATTAGTACCTAGACCCAATGATAGCACCATAATTACTACAAGATGGGTCTTTAGGAATAAGCTAGATGACCAAGGAAATATCACTAGAAATAAGGCTAGGTTGGTTGCTAGGGGATTTAATCAAGTTGAGGGGCTTGACTATGATGAGACTTATGCCCCGGTTGCTAGGTTAGAATCTATTAGAATTCTTTTAGGGTATGCTTCTTATATGGGATTTAAACTTTACCAAATGGATGTTAAATCGGCATTCTTAAATGGTTATATTAAGGAGGAAATATATGTAGAGCAACCACCTGGATTTGAGAACATAGATTATCCAAACCATGTATGTAAGCTTAGGAAAGCATTATATGGGTTAAAACAAGCTCCTCGGGCATGGTATGAAAGATTGTCATCTTTCTTAATTTCTAAGGATTTTAGAAGAGGCCAAGTAGATCAAACGTTGTTTATAAAGTCAACATTCAAGGATATATTCATAGCCCAAGTATATGTTGATGACATCATTTTTGGGTCAACAAATGATGATCTTCTTCAAGACTTTATAAAAAATATGGAAAATGAATTTGAAATGAGTTTAGTTGGAGAGCTTACATTTTTCGTAGGTTTACAAGTCAAGCAAACCAATGAAGGGATTCACATTTATCAAACCAAATATGCAAATGAAATGATCAAGAAATTTGGTTTGGAAAATGCCAAAATTGTAACCACTCCTATGGCCACTAGCACTAGAATAGATAGTGATCATGAAAGAAAATCAATTGATCTTAAACTTTATAGGAGTATGATTGGTAGCCTACTATACCTAACCGCTAGTAGACCCGATATCTTATTTACAGTAGGTATGTGTGCAAGATACCAATCTTGTGCCAAAGAATCACATTTAGTAGCCGTTAAGAGAATTTTAAGATATATTAAAGGCACCCTAAATGTAGGACTCTGGTATCCTAGGACTAGGTCGTTTGAATTTCTTGGTTATACCGATTACGATTATGCCGGGTGCAAATTGGATAGGAAGAGTACTAGTGGTGGATGCCAATTTCTTGGGTCCTCCCTAGTTAGTTGGAGTAGTAGGAAGCAACATTGTGTTGCCTTATCAACCACCGAAGCCGAATATGTGGCTATGGGGGGTTGTGTAGCTCAATTACTTTGGATGAGGCATACCCTTGTGGACTATGAGCTACACTACTCTAACATTAAAGTTTATTATGATAATGTGAGTACCATCAACTTGACCAAAAATCCGGTACATCACTCTAGGACCAAGCACATTGAAGTGAAACATCACTTCATAAGAGATCATGTGGCAAGAGGGGACATTGAACTAAATTATGTAGAATCTAAGTCCAACCTTGCCGATATCTTCACCAAAGCTCTTCCCGAAACCGAATTTTCATCATTAAGGAGAGAGCTTGGTATGTGCTTTGTAGAGTAAAATTCTAGGTTTGCTTGATCCTATACTTATATAGTATCTTTATACCTTGATGCATCTCACAAAAGCCTTAAGAAACCTTGATTTTTGTATTGAGATACTTAGAAACATGTGAGATGATAGAGAAGGTGTACTTGGCTCATCATGCTTGTTATGATGCATTACTATGAGCCAATAACACACCTAGAGACATGAATACCTTATGGACCAATCATTGGGAAGGTTTGTATTCAAGTAATGAATACATAGCTCTAAGAACATGGTTGGAAATTCCAAATACTATATATTTTAAACTATGTTCATCATATTTTGAAAAACAATTTTCAAGTGGAACACAAAAGTGATACAAAGTTTGCAAAATCTTTAGAACTTTTGTTAGGTTCCAAGTTTGTATCAATATTGAAATATGGAAAACATATATTTTTAAAACTATTTTTCCTTAATAAAGTATGATCTTAAAAATGTGTATGCAAAATTTCATGATTTTTTGAGGTTTCTAGAATTTCTAACGCATTCCTGAAGTTGGGCTGAAAAGGTTAAAATTTCGATTTCAGGTAGTGATCATTCGTTCGTAAACCAATGACTGATAATCGTATTTTCTGATAAACAGCTCCATTTTGTGATATTTAGTGTATCTTTGACGTCCTAAAACTATAGTATGATAATATTGCGTATACACAAAGTTTTAGGACTGTTTAATGCAGTGTTTTTGGGGGAGTTTCATAAATTATATCCTTTTCATCCCCAAAATCCATTGTTAGTGCAAAATTAGGACTTTATTTTTGAAGTTTTGTTAGGCTTTGCTTCAAATATTGTTTACACATTATAAAGCATATCTTGGATTAAGGGGGAGCTTAATTTCAATCTTGTACCTTAGTCCAAGATCCAACACATTAATTCTTTCATGTTTGAATCCTTCTCTTTTTTATGTATGTCAAAGGGGGAGAAGGAGTGTTTAAGTTATAATTAATATTGAAAATATGATTATGTGTGTATTTTTAAAGACCTAACTTAAATGATTGTCAAACATCAAAAAGGGGGAGATTGTTGGTGCAACAATGCTCCAAATCATTTATATATGTTTTGATGTTTGGATAATCATCTAAGTTAGATAATATTCTGTGATCTAATTACGAATATGTTTAAGTGACAGGGAAATCCAAGGATGAAGCCTTGGTAAAAGAGAAGTCCAAGTATGATCTTGGCAAGGAAAGTCCAAGGGACGGACTTGGCAGCATAAGACCAAGCTTGTAGTCTTGGCAGCGTAAAGTCCAAAGTGAACCTTGGCAAAGGAAGACCAAGAATGATCTTGGCAAGGAAAGTTCAAGGGATGGACTTGGCAGCGTAAGACCAAGCTTGTAGTCTTGGCAGCATAAAGTCCAAGTGAACCTTGGCAAAGGAAGTCCAAAGTAAGGTCTTGGCAGCGTAAGTCCAAGCTTGGAGTCTTGGCGGCGTAAAGTCCAAGCATTTGGCAACCCAAGACATGACGAGGCCGAAGGAAACTCTTGAAGGCAGGCGCAAGGCTGAAGGAAGAGTTAGAAGGTCAAGTCTAGGTCTAGGGTGAAAAATCAAGTGTAAATTACTCACACTTGATAAGTATCAGTCGACTGATACGATGTATCACCGACCGTCGTGCTCGACCGAGTCGAGTTGAAACTCGACCATCACCGATCGCTTGACAATGGCAATGATCGATGTTACCATCGATCGACCAACAAGTGGTAATCGATCGATCAACGAAAAACGAGCACGTAATGTAGTCGCACTCATCAAGGCTCGCGATCACTGATCGATCGCTCCATCACGATCGATGGAGGGATCACGATCGATCACCGCCGCTGAAATTGCGGCTATGAATCTCCGCGGAGATCTCGGGTCAGAAGTCGTTGGCTTCGGCGGCAGTCGACTGATGGTAAGCATCAGTCGACTGATCGAGGCCCAACGGGAAAAACAACCCCTCTTCTATAAAAAGGGGCCTTGGGGAGCTTGGTGAAGCTAGTGCTCCCATTCCTAACTACACCCTCGTGCTCACCAAGCTGTCCCAAGTGTTTTAGCAATTCAAAACCTTCTCTTCTCTAGTTCTTAATCATCCATCATTGTAAAGAAGAGGAGAGCATTGTAAGAAAGGTTTCTCCACCTTGGTTCATCCAATGGAGAATATAGTGAAGCTTGGCTAGGACTAATCCACCTTACGGATTGCCGTGGAGTAGGAGCGTCATCTCCGAACCACGTACATCGGGTGCTAGCGTTGCTTTCGTCGTTTTCTTACTTGTATTCTTATTTGTATTTGTGTTGCTTCCGCTAACTTGCTTGTAGAAACGAAGAAACGCTATTCACCCCCCTCTAGCCGTTACAAAGATCCTAACAGGAATATCATAATGCTGAGAAGCATGATGGGTTATCAAAGGAATTAGTGAAATCGGCAAATGGGGGCACCAAGAGATGCGTCGTCGTGATTTTGATATTAGAGAGCCCAATTGTAATCAAAAATAAGTCTCCACCCAAGCTGGAGGACCCAGGGGAATTCATCATACCTTGCATGATTTACAGGTTCAATTTTTACATCGCACTATGCAACCTTGGATCAGCCATTAGAATAATGCCCCGCGCATTCTGCAAGGAGATGGGGCTAACAGGTGTAAAGCCCACCAATATGGCTCTTCAAATAGCAGATGACATAATTAGGCAGCCCATAGGCATTTTGGAGAATGTACCATTAATCATAGAGAATTTTTACAAACCTAAAGATTTCATTGTATTAGACATGGGAGAAGAGCCTACCACACCGCTGATCTTGGAAAGGCCATTTTTAGCCATCGCTGGAGCTTGCATCGAGGTAAAGAAGCATAGAATTTCCTTTAAAGTGGAAGATGATATCATACAGTTTGACTTGTCTGGGTACAACTACACTTTTCAGTAGGATATTCTTTTTTTCGGATAGCTAAGCTGCGATCGAAGGATGCAAATTCCGACGTCGATGAGTGGAGGTTCATGGAACTATCGGAGCCTAGTTGAAGTACAAGAGTATGGTCAAGCTAAAGACCTTAAACAAGCGCTTCTTGGGAGGCAACCCAAGTTTAACTTTATGTGTTTTTAGTTTTTTTTTTTTCATTCATGTATGCTAATTTAGGCTTTAATTTTTGTCCATTATAATCCTTATATGTGTTTAGTGTTATATAGAATTTGCTAGGTAGAAGGAAGAATTCTTTTTCAGCACTCCAAAAGGAAGCACAAGTTGTAATATGAATTTCACACGGCAGTGCCCAATGGGCAGAAGAGCGCACGACAGGGCGTGTGGAAAGTCTCGAACCAGGTGGCACTCCAAGAGAATTCCAGAGCCGCACATGGTCGATCGTGTGAATCTCACATGGTCGTGCCTTTTTTCGGGCTTTTCCCCAGCACATGGGGCAGAGCCACATATGGTCGGCTATGTGAATTTCACATGGCTATGTTGCGTGTTGGTGCAATCGGCCCAGGTCACGATTGACCAGACTCGAGTTTGACTCGAGTAGTATTTTGATTTTCGACAAAATGTATGACAATGTGATTGTCATGGAAAGTCCAAGTCTTGAGTACTTGGCATTGAAAGTCCAAGCATGGATCTTGGCAATGGTAAAGTCCAAGTCGTGGGTACTTGGCAATTGAAAAGTCCAAGTCCTGGGTCTTGGCAATTGAAAAGACCAACATGGAGTTGGCAATTGGGAAGTCCAAGGGTATGATATTGGCGGCGTAAAATCCAAGTGGTAGTCTTGGTAGCATAAGTCCAATGTTTGGCAGCGTAAAGTTCAAATGTGTGTCTTAGAAGCGTAAGTCTAAATATACCTTGGCAAAGTAGACCCGGTTAGCATGACAATAGCCGATGGAAGCAACACCAGAAGGCTTAGGTCTAGGCTAAGGGTGGTCTAACAAGTATGAGAGGATCATACTTGGGTTAAACCTAATGTTTGAGGTTTATCAGTCGACTGGGGTTATGGATCAGTCGACTAGCCAAGTGTTTAACACTCAGCATCCTAGTCGACTCTGAGAAGTCAACTAGGATTATGACTAGTGGACTGGTTAGTAGTCGACTGGCGCTCAACTGTGGCTATGTGCCATAGGCAGTCAATTACCAGCTTTAGGCAGTCGACTAGCTTTGATTAGTCGACTGTCATGGAGGGCTATCGATTGATGTTTGAGTTGGGTTTTCGGCACCGCGGCAAGTGTGTGTTCGAACATGTTTCGTAAACATGTGCACAGCGGAAGAAACAAAAATAATAAATGTAATTTATTACAACACACACACCACATGCATGCATAGTACAACATGTGCAGACATAACCGTAAATTCAAATTTTGCAATAAAAGGAAATTTATACTACGTATACCTGACGTATCACGTATAGCGGGAAAAACATCAACCTGAGCAATCCTTGCTAGAATCGTCTCTATCCGTATCCACGCCGAGTATCTTCGGGATGACTTCACAAAGTCATGAGCCTCATCTTTGTACGAGTTACTGGCCTCGTGTTGAAGACGATGTGATCGAGAGAAGATCACGATCCGAATCAAAATTCGGATCCAAAATGAGTCCTCAAAAACTCGCTTCTCCGGAGAGGTATTTGTCAACCGTTTGACGAATCCTTCATCCACCACCTATGAGGATTACCGGAGACCGAATCCCCGGCAATAAAGCCACTGTAGGAGCTTCAAACGTTGTCCAAATGATGCTCCAACATGAAATAAACAAGCTGTCCAGAAAACTGGACAGCTTTGGTGGAGGAATAGGGGCCGGCCAAATAAGGAAGCTTGATGCTCACCTTATCGCCGGACCCAAAGAAGATCACCGGAGGGTCGCCGGAGGATCACCGGCTGAAGCTTGGATGCCGGCAACTAGCTTGGACGGCAGCACAAAGCTAGGTGGCGGCTAGGGTTGGGCGCCGACTACTAGAGGAGAGGAGGGGTGGGCGGCAACTAGGGATTGCTTCGATTAGGGCTTAACAAAACCCTTAAGCCCTATTTTATAGAGAACAAATTCTCCTAATGGTTATTGGATCATAACCAAAAGACTGTTAACCCACTCCACTAATTTAAGTTAAAATAAATCAAACCATGTTGGTCTATTTTAAGTTAAAATGAACCGAACTAACTTTTGGTTCATTCATTTAAAACAAACCAAACCCCTTTGATTTATTCTCTTCCATTGGATTAAAACCAAACCAATTTGGTTCATCCATCAAGTCTTCATAAGACACGGTCCATCCACGCTTCCATTGCGACTAAAACGATTTCATGCTCACTCCTTGTTTGGTCCTACCAAACCTAGTTTCTCTCGGTCTGAGAATCTCATTCTCAAGCCCGTTTTAAATCCTTCGGATTACGCTCGTTGTACGTGTGACCAAATAGGTTCTAGGTTTATGTTGGCCTTATATAATTAACCATTAATTATAGAACGATCATGAGTGGCACCTAGTAGTACATCATGATCCCCAATTAATCGAAAAGATCAATAGTTGATCCAGAACTATTTCTGAAACCCTTCAGCAGCTCGAATGAATCGTGCCCCATTCCCTTCACTCATCTGATACCCACTTGGTTCAGGACATGGTCTATAGTGTCAGTACCCACTAGGTTGACTACGTCACACCTAGCCCAAGTATCATTTCCTTGTCCTAGGAATTCTAGTTACTGCACATGTATCAAAGAGTACCTTACTCTAAACATGTAATACTTTGGCCAAAGACTTTAGTAACAATCCGACGAGAGGCCATGGGTATACATCTCCTCGCAAGGAGTGGTGAATCCTTTATAGGCTATTCAAACACCTTCGATCACTTCGACTTATACCCATTCATCCCGGGTCCACATCTCCTCAGAGATGCTTACTTAAGATGTCAAAGCATAAGTCTTTATAATCAAGATGACTTGAATACCGCAAGTCAAAGAAACATCGCACTTAAGCTACAGTAAGAACATCATTGACATATCTATATATGCAGAGAACCATATGAAGTCTTACGGCTGGTCACTCCAATGAACTAGTTACCATAACTAGCATCCACGATTAACTCCGGACATCACAATGTCTCCAGCCAGTGAGAATCAGCTGCTTGGATACACCAAGGAGTATACCTTGTGCTAGTCTCGACAGAATCGATGGTGTCCAAATCCTTCAATTCATCGACTAGGGATAATTCCGATACATCACAATTACACATGTAGAGATACTCACTAGTTGTGATCCAATCACAAATTCTCTCATGCTGTGAATCGTATCGTGGGCATTCAGTAAATGAGTTTAAGATCTAATCAAATACATAAAACATGTATACTCAAGTAGTGAATCTTCATTTATCATATAAATGGTTGAAACATAAGGCGATTGCCTTAGGACATCTCTCATATATTACTAACAAACTCCCACTTGGCTTAATGTCAATCGCTACGGTATCCAATACCATAAGCTCTAAAATGACCCTCAAACTTACTTTGAGGCAATGCCTTAGTCAAAGGATCCGCTAAGTTCCTTTCAGTGGGGATTTATTCGATTTGTATTTCCTTCCTACTAATGATCTCTCTGATCAAATGATAGCGGCGAAGCACATGTTTAGATCGTTGATGAGACCTTGGATCTTTTGCTTGTGCAATTGCTCCATTGTTGTCATAGTAGACCGGTATTGCTTCAACAATGTCTGGAACCACACCAAGTTCATAAATAAACTTCTTGATCCAAACCGCTTCCTTTGCTGCTTCCGAAGCTGCAATGTATTCTGCCTCAGTGGTAGAATCCGCTATAGTGTCTTATTTGGAACTTTTCCAACTCACTGTGCCCCCATTCATGGTGAACACATATCCAGACTGATACCTGGAATCATCCTTATCTGTCTGGATGCTGGAATCCGTATACCCGCGTATCACCATGTCCCCTTCTCCATATATTAGGAACACATCCTTAGTTCTTCTCAAGTACTTAAGGATTGTCTTAACAGCGGCCCAATGATCCATTCCTGGATCAGACTGGTATCTACTCGTGACACTCAAAGCATACGATACATCGGACCTCGTACATAACATAGCATACATGATAGATCCTATTGCGGATGCATAGGAAATCTTACTCATGCAAATCCTCTCGTCTTCTGTGCGCGGACACATAGACTTTGAAAGGTGTATCCCATGCCTGATGGGTAGTAAACCTTTCTTGGATTCCGACATGCTAAACCTTTTTAGCACTCGGTCTATATATGTAGACTGCGAAAGACCAAGCAACTGCTTCGATCTATCTCTATAGATCTTAATCCCGAGGATGTAGGTTGCTTCTCCCAAGTCTTTCATGGAGAATGTCTTAGACAACCAAATCTTAACTGAATGTAAGACTGAAACATTGTTTCTTATAAGTAATATGTCATCAACATACAATACTAGGAACACGACTGCACTCCCACTAACCTTTTTGGACACACAAGGTTTGTCTGGATTTTGTGAGAAATTAAACTTTTTGATTGTCTCATCAAAACGAATATTCCAGCTCCTGGATGCTTGCTTCAATCCATATATGGACTGTCGCAATTTGTATACCTTGGTTTTATCAATCGATGTGAAACCCTCAGGCTGTATCATATACACGTCCTCAAGCAGGTTTCCATTAAGGAAAGCTGTTTTCACATCCATTTGCCATATCTCATAATCATAATGAGCCGCTATGGCCAGGAGCATCTGAATGGATTTAATCATAGCTACAGGCGAATAGGTTTCGTCATAATCAACACCTTGCTTTTGACGATATCCTTTCGCCACTAATCTAGCTTTATAGGAAATCACATTACCATCCATGTTGGTTTTCTTCTTGAAAACCCACTTGCACCCTATAGGCTTTATGCCTTCAGGGGGGTCAACCAAGTTCCAAACTTGGTTTTCATACATGGAATCCATTTTCGACTTCATGGCTTCAAGTCGCTTATCCCTTTCTGAACTTGTCAGAAATTCTTCGTAACTGGTAGGCTCCTCATCATCAATAAGTAACACGTCGTTCGATTCACTTACGAGAAATCCATATCTCTCAGAAATATTGCGTGTTCTACCAGATCTACGAAGATGTGGTGTTTCAATAGGTCCAGCCAATTGCTCATCACTATGAGTTATTCGTTGTTGTGCTTCACCAGGTATCTCATCAATGTCTATTTGAGTCTCTCGAGCCTCCTCAAGCTCGACGACACTCCCACTGTTTTCTTGCAAGAGAAACTCTTTCTCTTGAAACACAGCACGCCTTGAAACAAACACCTTTTGTTCCACAGGATGATAGAATTGGTAACCCCTTGTTTCCTTAGGGTATGCAATAAATAGACATTTATCAGACTCAGCATCCAATTTTTCTGATACAGTCCGCTTCACATAAGCAAAATAACCCCATATCTTCAAGTAAGATACATGAGGTTTCTTACTATTTCATATATCATATGGAGTAGTGGAGACTACCTTGGTTGGCATTCTGTTTAACAAGTAAACAGCTGTCTGAAGTGCATAACTCCAAAAGGACTTGGGAAGATTCGCATGATTCATCATTCACCTGACCATGTCCAACAAGGTCCGGTTATGCCTCTCAGATACACCATTATGTTGTGTGTATGGCGAAGTCCATTGAGACAATATACCATTGTCTCTTAGATAATCAAGAAACTCTTGACTTAAGTATTCACCACCTCGATCCGATCAAAGTATTTTAATACTCTTGTCATGTTGTTTCTCTACTTCATTTTTGAATTCTTTGAACCTTTCAAAGGCTTTAGACTTGTGTTTCATCAAGGACACATACCCAAACCGTGAGTGATCATCGGTGAAGGTAATGAAGTAGTTATAGCCTCCTAAAGCTTGAGTTGACATAGGTCCACATACATCAGTATGTATTAGACCTAGCAACTCTCCCACTCGTTCACCTTTTCCTATAAAAGGTAACTTAGCCATCTTGCCTTTTAAGCTTGATTCGCATGTATCGTATGAATCCAATTTAAAAAATTCCAGAATTCCACATCGATGTAATTCGGACATGCATTTCTTGCTTGCATGGCCAAGAAGACAATGCCACATGTAGGAGTCTAATTGATTATCCTTTCAAGCACGCTTGTTGCTCGCTTCGATATTGAAAACGTCACTAGATACGTCTAACATATAAACATCATTGCTTAAAGTTCCAGTCCCATAAAGAACTCCATTCAAAGTTATGTGACAACAATTGTTACTAAAAGTCAAATGGTACATGTTTCTATTTAAACAAGAAATAGAAATGATGTTCTTTATCAACGAAGGAACATAAAAGCAATTTTCCAGTTCTAAGACAAGTCCTGTAGGGAGTTTCAACAAATACGTTCCGATGGCGAGTGCAGCAACCTTTGCTCTATTCCCAACACGTAAATTTAAGTTTCCCTTAATGAGTCTTCTTCTATTCCTTATCCCATATATGTCATTACATATATGTGAGTCACACCCAGTATCCAATACCCAAGTGTTTGAGGAAATAGAATGATAATCAATAACGAAGATATCTGAAGAAGATGGGGCATCTGATGCCTTATTCTTCTTCACGAACTCAAGATAAATCTTGCAATTTCTTCGCCAATGGCCCTCCTTGCCATAATGATGGCAAGTGCCTTTTTGAGCTGGTTCTGCCTTTTTAGCCTTTTTCTTCCCCTTCTACTATTCCTTTGACTTCCTCTTAGAACCTTTCTTCGAGGAATCAACTTACAGCACCGTCCCCTGCTTATGATTCATAGAAGACTCCACAGCCTTCAGCATGTTGAGCAGTACCACAGATGAACCTTCTTGCATCTCAGAGGTGAAGAGGAGCTTGGAGACTTCGAACCTTTCGAATCTCATTTGCTCATCAGCCAACTCATAAAGATGAAAGACTATGGTATGAGCATCCATATGCTCAAGCTGCTTCCGCAGCTCAGGTACCATCGTGGTTAGCATGATGCAACTCGCCATTTCAGAATCGGTCACATGTTTCTGATAGGCCAACAATTGGTCCAGAGTTGCATTGTCACTAGGACGGGCGGGAAGAGGCTCTTCGAGGAAATTTGCAAGCTTTTCAACCTTGAGAATAATTCTTAAGTTTCTAAGCTAGTCCAAGAAGTTCAGCTCAGTCAATTTATTCGAATCCAAAATGGAACACAAATTCAAAGACATCATGATCAATAGATAAACTTAGAAATACAAAACGAGCATATATGAGAAAGATGATTTAAAATGCATCAATATACATTCATAAATCTCATTCATTTTTCGAATTTCAAAAACCCCAAAATCACTTCGGGAGATTGTAGGTCCATCTTCGAATGGGATGATATCCATCATAGATATGAACAACCTTGGAGAGAGTCCAACAAGTCATTCATAGCTATGATGGTAGGTATCAAATATATCGATTGCATATCACGTATATGCAACTATCACAATGTGCTATCAACTAATTGAATGTTCACACATACATCGGGTTGTTAACACATTAACAAGTATGCATCATATGCATAGCACCCAACTTCACCTCCCTTTATATCGACCTTGGAGAGAGTCCAACAAGCCGATGCTCCAGGTTAAATCCAACCCATTAATCGAGAAATAGTTTTAATATGGTTAGAGCGCATTCAACCAATTAGCCCAGCTTGGAGAGAGTCCAACAACCAAAGCTAACGATTGACCTCTGACTCTTACCATATTAGTATTAAACTATTCCATGGTTTGAACATGTTCGGGTTCAAGCCGGGCTTAGAGAGAGTCCAACAACCCAAACAAGAAATGGAACTCTGGTTCTAACCATATTAATGGAAGGTGTAAGCTTTAATATTGAGTAAGGGTTTTTATGTCTCATCCTCTTTGCATGCAAATAACTATTATCTACATTGCATGACATACATGACATACATCTACATGTCACGACACGCATGGCATAATTATATGCATCTAATGCAATTACATGGCATACAATTATGTCATGTACAAAATTTTCTTATATGTTATAACTATTTATGGAAATAAAAATATGTTTGAGATTTGATTCTCCAAATCAAATTATGATTAAATTAGGAAACAAATTTCCAAATCTAATCACATATTTTATTTGTGGAAAGTGTTGATTAAGGAAAGTCAATTTAGTAAACAAATTTCCTAAATCATCAAAACTACTTATGGAAATAAAATATTTTAAGATTTGATTTCCCAAATCAAATCATGATTAAATTAGGAAACAAATTTCCAAATCTAATCAAATATTTTATTTATGGAAAATATCAATTTCCATAAATACTTCTAACTTTCCAAAAGTAGAAGATTTCCATAAATACTTCTAGACTTTCCAAAATTAAAAATTTCCATAAATACTTCTAACTTTCCAAAAGTAGAAAATTTCCATAAATACTTTTAACTTTCCAAAAGTAGAAAATTTCCATAAATACCATTATGACTATCGCAAAACAATTTTACGATTATGTCGAAACACAACCTGGGCTCTGATACCACTGTTGGGTTTCCGGCACCGCGGCGAGTGTGTGTTCAAACATGTTTCGTAAACATGTGCACAGCGGAAGAAATAAAAATAATAAATATAATTTATTACAACACATAGACCACACGTATGCATAGTACAATATGTGTAGACATAATCGTAAATTCAAATTTTGCAATAAAAGGAAATTTATACTATGTATACCTGACATATCACGTGTAGTTGGAAAGGCATCAACCGGAGCGATCCTCGCTAGAATCGCCTCTATCCGTATCCACGCCGAGTATCTTCGGGATGACTTCACAAAGTCACGAGCCTCGTTTCATATGAGTTACTAGCCTCGTGTTGAAGACGATGTGATCGAGAGAAGATCACGATCCGAATCAAAATTCGGATCCAAAACGAGTCCTCAAAAACTCGCTTCTCCGGAGAGGTATTCGTCAACAGTTTGATGAATCCTTCATCCTCCACCTATGAGGATTACCGGAGATCGAATCTCCGGCAAGGAAGCCACTGTTAGAGATTCAAACATCGTCCAAACGGCGCTCTGACACGAAATAAACAAGCTGTCCAAAAAACTTGACAGCTTTGGTGGAGGAATAGGGGTCGGCCAAATAAGGAAGCTTGATGCTCACCTTGTCGCCGGACCAAAGAAGATCATCGGAGGGTCGCCGGAGGATCTCTGGCTGAAGCTTGGATGCCGGCAACTAGCTTGGACGGTGGCACAAAGCTGGGCGGCGGCTAGGGTTGGGCGCCGACCATTAGAGGAGAGGAGGGGTGGGCGGCAACTAGGGATTGCTTGGATTAGGTCTTAACAAAACCCTTAAGCCCTATTTTATAGAAACAAATTCTCCTAATGGTTATCGGATCATGACCAAAAGATCGTTAACCCGCTCCATTAATTTAAGTTAAAATAAACCAAACTATGTTAGTCTTTTTTAAGTTAAAATGAACCGAACCAACTTTTGGTTCATTCGTTTAAAACAAACCAAACCCCTTTGGTTTATTCTCCTCCATTGGATTAAAATCAAACCAATTTGGTTCATCCATCATGTCTTCATAAGACACGGTCCATCCACGCTTCCATTGTAACTGAAATGATTTCATGCTCGCTCCTTGTTTGGTCCAACCAAACCTAGTTTCTCTCGGTCTGAGAATATCATTCTCAATCTCGTTTTAAATCCTTCGGATTACGTTCGTTGTGCGTGTGACCAAATAGGTTCTCGATTTATGTTGGCCATCTATAATTAACCATTAATTATAGAACGATCATGAGTGGCACCTAGTAGTACATCATGATCCCCAATTAACCGAAAAGATCAACGGTTGATCCAGAACTATTTCTGAAACCCTTCAGCAGCTCGAATGAATCGTGCCCCATTCCCTTCACTCATCTTATACCCACTTGGTTCAGGACATGGTCTATAGTATCAGTCCCCACTAGGTTGACTACGTCACACCTAGCCCAAGTATCATTTCCTTGTCCTACAGATTCTAGTTACTGCACATGTATCGAAGAGTACTTTACTCTAAACATGTAATGCTTTGGCCAAAGACTTTAGTAACAATCCGACGAGAGGCCATGGGTATACATCTCCTCGCAAGGAGTGGTGAATCCTTTATAGGCTATTTAAACACCTTCGATCACTTCGACTTATACCCATTCATCCCGGGTACACATCTTCTCAGAGATGCTTGCTTAAGATGTCAAAGCATAAGTCTTTATGATCAAGATGACTTGAATACCGCAAGTCAAAGAAACATCGCACTTAAGCTACAGTAAGAACTTCATTGATATATCTATATATGCAGAGAACCATATGAAGTCTTACGGTTGGTCACTCCAATGAACTAGTTACCATAACTAGCATCCACGATTAACTCCGGACATCACAATGTCTCCAGCCAGTGAGAATTAGCTTCTTGGATACACCAAGGAGTATACCACGTGCTAGTCTCGACAGAATCGATGGTGTCCAAATCCATCAATTCATCGACTAGGGATAATTCCGATACATCATAATTACACATGTAGAGATACTCACTAGTTGTGATCCAATCACAAATTCTCTCATGCTGTGAATCGTATCGTGGACATTCAGTAAATGAGTTTAAGATCTAATCAAATACATGATACATGTATACTCAAATAGTGAATCTTTATTTATCATATAAATGGTCCAAACATAAGGCGATTGCCTTAGGATATCTCTCATATATTACTAACAAACTCCCACTTGGCCTAATGCCAATCGCTACGGTATCCAATACCATAAGCTCTAACATGACCCTCAAACTTACTTTGAGGCAATGCCTTAGTCAAAGGATCCGCTAAGTTCCTTTCAATGGGGATTTTCTCGATTTGTATTTCCTTCCTACTAATGATCTCTTTGATCAGATGATAGCGGTGAAGCACATGTTTAGATCGTTGATGAGACCTTGGAACCACACCAAGTTCATAAATGAACTTCTTGATTCAAACCGCTTTCTTTGCTGCTTCCGAAGCTGCAATGTATTCTGTCTCAGTGGTAGAATCCGCTACAGTGTCTTGTTTGGAACTTTTCCATCTCACTGCGCCCCCATTCAAGGTGAACACATATCCAGACTGAGACCTGGAATCATCCTTGTCTGTCTTGAAACTAGCATCCGTATACCCATGTATCACCATGTCCCCTTCTCCATATATTAGAAACACATCCTTAGTTCTTCTTAAGTACTTAAGGATCGTCTTAACAGCCGCCCAATGATCCATTCCTGGATCAGACTGGTATCTACTCATGACACTCAGAGCATACGATACATCGGGCCTCATACATAACATAGCATACATGATAGATCCTATTGCGGATGAATAGGGAATCTTACTCATGAAAATCCTCTCATCTTCTGTGCGCGGACACATAGACTTCGAAAGGTGTATCCAATGCCTAATGGGTAGTAAACCTTTCTTGGATTCCTACATGCTAAACCTCTTTAGCACTCGGTCTATATATGTAGACTGGGAAAGACCAAGCAACCGTTTCGATCTATCTCTATAGATCTTAATCCCGAGGATGTAGGTTGCTTCTCCTAGGTTTTTCATGGAGAATGTCTTGGACAACCAAATCTTAACTGACTGTAAGACTGAAACATCGTTTCCTATAAGTAATATGTCATCAACATACAATACTAGAAACACGACTGCACTCCCACTAACCTTCTTGTACACACAAGGTTCGTCTGGATTTTGTGAGAAATCAAACTTTTTGATTGTCTCATCAAAACGGATATTCCAGCTCCTGGATGCTTGCTTCAATCCACATATAGACCATCGCAATTTGCATACGTTGGTTTTATCAACCGATGTGAAACCCTCAGGCTGTATCATATGCACGTCCTCGAGCAGGTTTCCATTAAGGAAAGTTGTTTTCACATTCATTTGTCATATCTCATAATCATAATGAGCCACAATGGCCAGGAGCATCCGAATGGATTTAAGCATAGCTACAGGCGAATAGGTTTCGTCATAATCAACACCTTGCTTTTGACAATATCCTTTCGCCACTAATCTAGCCTTATAGGTAATCACATTACCATCCATGTCAGTTTTCTTCTTGAAAACCCACTTGCACCCTATAGTCTTGATGCCTTCAGGTGGGTCAACCAAGTTCCAAACTTTGTTTTCATACATGGAATCCATTTTCAACTTCATGGCTTCAAACCACTTATCTCTTTCTAAACTTGTCAGAACTTCTTCATAAGTGGTAGGCTCCTCACCATCAATGAGTAACACGTCGTTCGATTCACTTACGAGAAATCCATATCTCTCCGAAATATTGTGTGTTCTTCTAGATCTACGAAGATGTGGTATTTCAATAGAACCAGCCGATTGCTCATCACTATGAGTTATCGGCTGTTGTGCTTCACCAGGTATCTCATCAATGTCTATTTGAGTCTCTCGAGCCTCCTCAAGCTCGATGACTCTCCCACTGTTTTCTTGCAAGAGAAACTCTTTCTCTAGAAACATAGCATGCCTTGAAACAAACACCTTTTGTTCCACAGGATGATAGAATTGGTAACCCCTTGTTTCCTTAGGGTGTCCAATAAATAGACATTTATCAGACTTAGCATCCAATTTGTCTAATACAGTCCGCTTCACATAAGCAGGATAACCCCATATCTTCAAGTAAGATATATGAGGTTTCTTTCTATTCCATATCTCATATGGAGTAGTGGAGACTACCTTGGTTGGCATTCTATTTAACAAGTAAACAGCTGTCTGAAGTGCATAGCCCCAAAAGGACTTGGGAAGATTCGCATGATTCATCATTCACCTGACCATGTCCAACAAGGTTTGGTTACGCCTCTCAGATACACCATTATTCTGTGGTGTGTATGGCGGAGTCCATTGAGACAATGTACCATTGTCTCTTAGATAATCAAGAAACTCTTGACTTAAGTATTCACCACCTCGATCCGATCGAAGTATTTTAATACTCTTGTCATGTTGTTTCTCTACTTCATTTTTGAATTCTTTGAACCTTTCAAACGCTTCAGACTTGTGTTTCATCAAGAACACATACCCAAACTGTGAGTGATCATCGGTGAAGGTAATGAAGTAGCTATAGCCTCCTAAAGCTTGAGTTGACATAGGTCCACATACATCAGTATGTATTAGACCTAGCAACTCTCCCACTCGTTCACCTTTTCTTGTAAAAGGTAACTTAGTCATCTTGCCTTTTAAGCATGATTCGCATGTATCGTATGAATCCACTTCAAACAATTCCAGAATTCCACATCGATGTAATTCGGACATGCGTTTCTTGCTTGCATGGCCAAGACGACAATGCCACATGTAGGAGTCTAATTGATTATCCTTTCAAGCACGCTTGTTGCTCGCTTCGATATTCAAAATGTCACTGGATACGTCTAACGTATAAACACCATTGCTAAAGAACTCCATTCAAAGTTATGTGACAACAATTGTTACTAAAAGACAAATGGTACCCATTTCTATTTAAACAAGAAATAGAAATGATGTTCTTTATCAACGAGGGAACATAAATGCAATTGTCCAGTTCTAAGTCAAGTCCTGTAGGGTGTTTCAACAAATACATTCCGATGGCGAGTGCAGCAACCTTTGCTCTATTCCCAACACGTAAATTTGACTCTCCCTTGACGAGTTTTCTTCTATTCCTTAGCCCATGTATGTCGATACATATATGTGAGCCACACCCAGTATCCAATACCCAAGTGTTTGAGGAAATAGAATGACAATCAATAACGAATATATCTGAAAAAGATGGGGCATCTGATGCCTTATTCTTCTTCACGAACTCAAGATAAATCTTGCAATTTCTTCGCCAATGGCTCTCCTTGCCATAATGATGGCAAGTGCCCTTTTGAGTTGGTTATGCCTTTTTAGCCTTTTTCTTCCCCTTCTGTTATTCCTTTGACTTCCTCTTAGAACCTTTCTTCGACGAATCAACTCAAAGCTGTTAGTAATATATGAGAGATGTGCTAAGGCAATCCCCTTATGTTTGAACCATTTATATGATAAATGAAGATTCACTATTTGAGTATACATGTTTTCATGTATTTGATTGGATCTTAAACTCATTTACTGAATGTCCACGATACGATTCACAACATGAAAGAATTTGTGATTGGATCACAACTAGTGAGTTTCTTGACATGTGTAATTGTGATGTATCAGAATTATCCCTAGTCGATGAATTGATGGATATTGACACCATTGATTCTATCGAGACTAGCATGAGGTGTACTCCATGGTGTATCCAAGCAGTTGATTCTCACTGGCTGGAGACATTGTGATATTCGGAGTTAATCGTGGATGCTAGTTAAGGTAACTAGTTCATTGGAATGACCAGTCGTAAGACTTCATATGGTTCTCTGCATATATAGATATATCAATGAAGTTCTTACTGTAGCTTAAGTGCGATGTTCCTTTGACTTGCGGTATTCAAGTCATCTTGATCATAAAGGCTTATGCTTTGACATCTTAAGCAAGCATCTCTGAGGAGATGTGGACCCGGGATGATTGGGTATAAGTCGAAGTGATTGAAGGTGTTTGAATAGCCTATAAAGGATTCACCACTCCTTGCGAGGAGATGTATACCTATGGCCTCTCGTCGGATTGTTACTAAAGTCTTTGGCCAAAGCATTACATGTTTAGAGTAAGGTACTCTTCGATACATGTGCAGTAACTAGAATCCGTAGGACGAGGAAATGATACTTGGGCTAGGTGTGACGTAGTCTACTAGTGGGGACTGACACTATAGACCATGTCCTGAACCAAGTGGGTATAAGATGAGTGAAGGGAATGGGGCACGATTCATTCGAGTTGCTGAAGGGTTTCAGAAATAGTTCTGGATCAACCGTTGATCTTTTCGGTTAATTGGGGATCATGATGTACTACTAGGTGCCACTCATGATCATTCTATAATTAATGGTTAATTATAGATGGCCAACATAAACCGATAACATATTTGGTCATACTCACAACGGGCGTAATCCGAAGGATTTAAAACGAGCTTGAGAATGAGATTCTCAGACCGCGAGAAACTAGGTTTGGTTGGACCAAACATGGAGCGAGCATGAAATTGTTTCAGTCGCAATGGAAGCGTGGATGGGTCGTGTCTTATGAAGACATGATGGATGAACCAAATTGGTTTGGTTCTAATCCAATGGAGGAGAATAAACCAAAGGGTTTGGTTTGTTTTAAATGAATGAACCAAAGTTGCTTCGGTTCGTTTTAACTTAAAATAAACCATCATGGTTTGGTTTATTTTAACTTAAATTAATGGAGTGGGTTAACGGGCTTTTGGTTATGATCCGATAACCATTAAGAGAATTTGTTCTCTATAAAATAGGGCTTAAGGGTTTTGTTATGCCCTAATCCAAATCATTGCAAACCTAAGTTGCCGCCCCTCCTTCTCCTTGGTGTAGTCGGCGCCAACCCCCCCCTTGCCACCGCCCACCACCACCCAATCTCCTTGCCGGCATCCAGCAGCTGCCATCCTCTTCCCTTGCCTATGTCGAGCTGTTGCCGGAGGAGCTTCGGTGATCTCCTTTGGGTTCGGCAACAAGGTGAGCTTCAACCTTCCTTTTTGGCCGACCCCTATTCCTCCACCAAAGCTGTCCAGTTTTCTGGACAGCTTATTTCCTTCTTGTCGGAGCGTCATTTGGATGACGTTTGGAGCTCTGACAGCGGTAGCCTTGCCGGGGATTCGATCTCTAGTAATCCTCATAGGTGGAGGATGAAGGATTCGTCAAACGGTTGACGAATACCTCTCCGGAGAAGCGAGTTTTTTATGACTCATTTTGGATCCGAATTTTGATTCGGATCGTGATCTTCTCTCTATCACATCGTCTTCAACACGAGGCTAGTAACCCGTACGAAGATGAGGATCGTGACTTTGTGAAGTCATCCCGAAGATACTCGGCTTGGATACGGATAGAGACGATTCTAGCGAGAATCGTTCCGGTTGATTCCTTTCCCGCTACATGTGATATGTCAGATATACGTAGTATAAATTTCCTTTTATTACAAAATTTGAATTTACGGTTATGTCTACACATGTTGTACTATGCATGCGTGTGGTTTGTGTGTTGTAATAAATTAGATTTATTATTTTATTCCTTCCGCTGTGCACATGTTTACGAAACATGTTCGAACACACACTCGCCGCGGTGCCAGAAACCCAACTGTGGTATCAGAGCCTAGGTTGTGTTTCGACATAATCATAAAATTGTTTTTCCATAGTCATAATGATATTTCTGAAAATTTTCTACTTTTGGAAAGTTAGAAGTATTTATGGAAATTTTTTTAATTTTGAAAAGTCTAGAAGTATTTATGGAAATCTTCTACTTTTGGAAAGTTGGAAGTATTTATGGAAATTAATATTTTGCATAAATAAAATATTTGATTAGATTTGGAAATTTTTTTTCTAATTTAATCATGATTTGATTTGGGAAATCAAAGCTTAAAAATATTTTATAAGTAGTTTTGATGATTTAGAAAATTGGTTTCCTAAATTGACTTTCCTTAATCAACTATTTCCACAAATAAAATATGTGATTAGATTTGAAAATTTGTTTCCTAATTTAATCATGATTTGATTTGGAGAATCAAATCTTAAACATATTTTATTTCCATAAATAGTTATGACATATAAGGAAATTTTGTATACGACATAATTGTATGTCATGTAATTGCATTAGATGCATATCATTATGTCATGTGTGTCGTGACATGTAGATGTATGCCATGTATGTCATGTCATGTAGATAATTGTTATTTGCATGCAAAGAGGATGAGACATAAAAACCCTAACTCAATATTAAAGCCTACACCTTCCATTAATATGGTTAGAACTAGAGTTCCGTTTCTTGTTCGGGTTGTTGGACTCTCTCCAAGCCCGACTCGAACCCGAACATGTTCAAACCATGGAATAGTTTAATACTAATATGGTAAGAGTCAGAGGTCAATCGTTAGCTTTGGTTGTTGGACTCTCTTCAAGCCGGGCTAATTGGTTGAATGTGCTCTAACCATATTAAAACTATTTCTCGATTAATGGGTTGGCTTTAACCTGAAGCATCGGCTTGTTGGACTCTCTCCAAGGTCGATGTAAAGGGAGGTGAAGTTGGGTGTTATGCATATGATGCATACTTGTTAATGTGTTAACAACCCGAGGTATGTGTGAACATTCAATTAGTTGATAGCACATTGTGATAGTTGCATATACGTGATATGCAATCAGTATATTTGATACCTACCAACGTAGTTATGAATGGCTTGTTGGACTCTCTCCAAGGTTGTTCATATCTATGATGGATATCAGCCCATTCGGAGATGGACCTACGATCTCCTGAAGTGATTTTGGGGTTTTTGAAATTCGCAAAATTAATGGGATTTATGAATGTATATTGATGCATTTTAAAATCATTTTCTCATATATGTTCGTTTTGTATTTCTAGGTTAATCGATTGATCATGACATCTTTGAATTTTGCACTATTTTGGATTCAAACAAATTGACTGGGCCTAACTTCCTAGACTGGCTTAGTAACTTGAGAATTGTTCTCAAGGCGGAAAAGCTAGCATATGTCCTTGAAGAGCCACTTCCCAACCGTCCTAGGGACGATGCAACTCTAGACCAAATGTTGGTCTATCAGAAGCATGTGGCAGATTCTGAACTGGCGAGTTGCATCATGCTAGCTGCGATGGAACCTAAGCTGCAAAAGCAGCATGAGCATATGGATGCTAATACCATGGTCTTCCATCTTCATGAGTTGTTTGATGAGCAAGCGAGATCCGAAAGGTTCGAAGTCTCCAGGCTCCTCTTCACCACAAAGATGCAAGAAGGTTCGTCTGTAGTGCAGTTTGTGCTAAAGATGAACGGGTACATCGAGCGGCTAGCCACCCTCAGGTTTGTGATGGATCATGAATTAAGTATTGACTTAATTCTGCATTGTTTGCCCAAGAGTTTCTCACAATTTGTGATGAACTATCGGATGGACAAATTAGAATCCACTATTCCTGAGCTCCTCAATATTCTGAAGACTGTGGAGCCTTCTGTGAAGCATGAGGAGAAGGCGGTTCTGTTAGTTGATTCCTCAAAGAAAGGTTCTAAGAGGAAGGCAAAGGAACAGAAGAAAGGGAAGAACAAGAAGGCTAAGAAGGTAGAACCAGCACAAAAGGACACTTGCCATCATTGTGGCAAGGAAGGCCACTAGCGAAGAAACTGCAAGATTTATCTTGAGTCCATGAAGAAGAAGAATGCATCCGATGCCCCATCCTCTTCAGGTATCTTCGTTATTGATTGTCATTCTATTTCTTTAGATACTTGGGTATTGGATACTGGGTGTGGCTCACATATATGTAATGACATATAGGGGCTAAGGAATAGAAGAAGACTCGTCAGAGGGGAGTCAAATTTGCGAGTTGGCAATGGAGCAAAGGTTGTTGCGGTCGCCATCAGAACTTATTTGTTGAAGCTCCCTAGTGGACTAGTCTTGGAACTCGACAATAGCTATTGTGTTCCTTCTCTAATAAAGAACATTGTTTCTATTTCCTGCTTAAATAGAAATGGTTACCATTTGACGTTTAGTAACAATTGTTGTTATATAACTTTGAATGGCGTACTTTATAGAATTGGAACTTTGAGCAATGGCATTTATACGTTGGATGTATCTAGTGACATTTTCAATATCGAAGCGAGCAACAAGCGTGCTCAAAAGGATAATCAATTAGACTCCTACACGTGGCATTGTCATCTTGGCCATGTAAGCAAGAAATGCATGTCCGAATTATACCGATGTGGAATTCTAGAATCATTTGAATTGGATTCATACTATACATGCGAATCATGCTTAAAAGACAAGATGACTAAGTTACCTTTTACAGGAAAAGGTGAATGAGTGGGAGAGTTGCTAGGTCTAATACATACTGATGTATGTGGACCCATGTCAACTCAAGCTTTAGGAGGCTATAGCTACTTCATTACCTTCACCAATGATCACTCACGGTTTGGGTATGTGTTCTTGATTTAACACAAGTCTGAAGCCTTTGAAAGGTTCAAAGAATTCAGAAATGAAGTAGAGAAACAACATGACAAGAGTATTAAAAAACTTCGATCGGATCAAGGTGGTGAATACTTAAGTCAAGAATTTCTTGTTTATCTAAGAGATAATGGTATATTGTCTCAATGGACTCCGCCATATACACCAAAGCATAATGGTGTATCTGAGAGGCGTAACCAGACCTTGTTGGACATGGTCAGGTCAATGATGAATCATGCGAATCTTCCCAAGTCCTTTTGGGGCTATGCACTTCAGACAGTTGTTTACTTGTTAAACAGAATGCCAACCAAGGTAGTCTCTACTACTCCATATGAGATATGGAATAGTAAGAAACCTCATATATCTTACTTGAAGATATGGGGATGTCCTGCTTATGTGAAGCAGACTGTATCAGACAAATTGGATGCTAAGTCTGATAAATGTCTATTTATTGGATACCCTAAGGAAACAAGGGGTTACCAATTCTATCATCCTGTGGAACAAAAGGTGTTTGTTTCAAGGCATGCTGTGTTTTTAGAGAAAGAGTTTCTCTTGCAAGAAAACAATGGGAGTGTCATCGAGCTTGAGGAGGCTCGAGAGACTCAAATAGACATTGATGAGATACCTGGTGAAGCACAACAGCCGATAACTCATGGTGATGAGCAATCCGCTGAACCTATTGAAACACCACATCTTCGTAGATCTGGTAGAACACACAACATTCCTGAGAGATATGGATTTCTCGTAAGTGAATCGAATGACGTGTTACTCATTGATGATGAGGAGCCTACCAGTTATGAAGAAGTGCTGACAAGTTCAGAAAGGGATAAGTGGCTTGATGCCATGAAGTCGGAAATGGATTCCATGTATGAAAACCAAGTTTGGAACTTGGTTGACCCACCTGAAGGCATCAAGCCTATAGGGTGCAAGTGGGTTTTCAAGAAGAAAACTGACATGGATGGTAATGTGATTATCTATAAGGCTATATTAGTGGCGAAAGGATATCGTCAAAAATAAGGTGTTGATTATGACGAAACCTATTCACCTGTAGCTATGCTTAAATCCATTCGGATGCTCCTGGCCATAGCGGCTCATTATGATTATGAGATATGGCAGATGGATGTGAAAACAGCTTTCCTTAATGGAAACATGCTCGAGGACGTGTATATGATACAGCCTGAGGGTTTCACATCGGTTGATAAAACCAAGGTATGTAAATTGCGACGGTCCATATATGGATTGAAGCCAGCATCCAGGAGCTGGAATATCCATTTTGATGAGACAATCAAAAAGTTTAATTTCTCACAAAATCCAGATGAACCTTGTGTGTACAAGAAGGTTAGTGGGAGTGCAGTCGTGTTCCTAGTATTATATGTCGATGACATATTACTTATAGGAGACGATGTTTCAATCTTACAGTCAGTTAAGATTTGGTTATCCAAGACAATCTCCATGAAAGACTTGGGAGAAGCAACCTACATCCTCGGGATTAAGATCTATAAAGATAGATCGAAACGGTTGCTTGGTCTTTCGCAGACTATATATATAGACCAAGTGCTAAATAGGTTTAGCAAGTCGTAATCCAAGAAAGGTTTCTTACCCATCAAGCATGGGATACACCTTTCAAAGTCTATGTGTCCGCGCAGAGAAGACGAGAGGATTTGCATGAGTAAGATTCCCTATGCATCCGCAATAGGATCTATCATGTATGTTATGTTATGTACGAGGCCCAATGTATCGTATGCTCTGAGTGTCACGAGGAGATACCAGTCTGATCCAGGAATGGATCATTGGGTGGCTGTTAAGACGATCCTTAAGTACTTAAGAAGAACTAAGGATGTGTTCCTAATATATGGAGAAGGGGACATGGTGATACGCGGGTATATGGATGCCAGCTTCCAGACAAACAAGGATGATTCCAGGTCTCAGTTTGGATATGTGTTCACCTTGAATGGGGGCACAGTGAGTTGGAAAAGTTCCAAACAAGACACTGTAGCGGATTCTACCATTGAGGCAGAATACATTGCAGCTTCGGAAGAAGCAAAGGAAGCGGTTTGGATCAAGAAGTTCATTTATGAACTTGGTGTTATTCCAGCCATTGTTGAAGGAATACCGGTCTACTGTGACAACAATGGAGCAATTGCATAGGCGAAAGAGCCAAGGTCTCATCAACGATCCAAACATGTGCTTCGCCGCTATCATCTTATCAGAGAGATCATCAGTAGGAAGGAAATACAAATTGAGAAAATCCCCACAGAAAGGAACTTAGCAGATCCTTTAACTAAGGCATTACCTCAAAGTTAGTTTGAGGGTCATGTTAGAGCTTATGGTATTGGATACCGTAGCGATTGACATTAGGCCATGTGGGAGTTTGTTAGTAATATATGAGAGATGTCCTATGACAATCGCCTTATGTTTGAACCATTTATATGATAAATGAAGATTCACTAATTGAGTATACATGTTTTCATGTATTTGATTGGATCTTAAACTCATTTAATAAATGCCCACGATACGATTCACAGCAAGAAAGAATTTGTGATGGATCACAACTAGTGAGTATCTTGACATGTGTAATTGTGATGTATCGGAATTATCCCTAGTCGATGAATTGATGGATATGGACACCAATGATTCTGTCGAGACTAGCACGAGGTGTACTCGGTGTTTCCAAGCAACTGATTCTCACTGGCTGGAGACATTGTGATTTCCAGAGTTAATCGTGGATGCTAGTTAAGGTAACTAGTTCATTGGAGTGACCAGCCGTAAGACTTCATATGGTTCTCCGCATATATAGATATGTCAATGAAGTTCTTACTGTAGCTTAAGTGCGATGTTCCTTTGACTTGCGGTATTCAAGTTATCTTGATCATAAAGACTTATGCTTTGACATCTTAAGTAAGCATCTCTGAGGAGATATGGACCTGGGATGATTGGGTATAAGTCGAAGTGATCGAAGGTGTTTGAATAGCCTATAAAGGATTCATCACTCCTTGCGAGGAGATGTATACCCATGGCCTCTCGTCGGATTGTTACTAAAGTCTTTGGCCAAAGTATTATATGTTTAGAGTAAGGTACTCTTCGATATATGTGCAGTAACTAGAATCCGTAGGATGAGGAAATGATACTTAGGCTAGGTGTGACGTAGTTAGCCTAGTGGGGACTGACACTATAGACCATGTCCTGAACCAAGTGGGTATAAGATGAGTGAGGGATTGGGGCACGATTCATTCGAGCTGCTGAAGGGTTTCAGAAATAGTTCTGGATCAACCGTTGATCTTTTCGGTTAATTGGGGATCATGATGTACTACTAGGTGCCACTCATGATCATTCTATAATTAATGGTTAATTATAGACAGCCAACATAAACTGATAACCTATATGGTCACACGCACAATGAGCGTAATCCGAAGGATTTAAAACGAGCTTGAGAATGAGATTCTCAGACCGAGAGAAACTAGGTTTGGTTGGACCAAACATGGAGCGAGCATGAAATCGTTTCAGTCGCAATGGAAGCATGGATGGGCCGTGTCTTATGAAGACATGATGGATGAACCAAATTGGTTTGGTTCTAATCCAATGGAGGAGAATAAACCAAAGGGTTTGGTTTGTTTTAAACGAATGAACCAAAGTTGGTTCAGTTCGTTTTAACTTAAAATAAACCATCATGGTTTGGTTTATTTTAACTTAAATTAATGGAGCGGGTTAACGGGCTTTTGGTTATGATCCGATAACCATTAAGAGAATTTGTTCTCTATAAAATAGGGCTTAAGGGTCTTGTTAAGCCCTAATCCAAATCATTGCAACCCTAAGTTGCCGCCCCTCCTTCTCCTTGGTGTTGTCGGCACCAACCCCCCTTGCCGCCGGCCACCACAACCCAATCTCCTTGCAGGCGTCCAGCAGCTGCCGTCCTCTCCCCTTGCCGGCGTTAGCTGCTACCGGAGGAGCTACGGTGATCTCCTTTGGGTTCGGCAACAAGGTGAGCTTCAACCTTCCTTTTTGGCCGACCCCTATTCCTCCACCAAAGCTGTCCAATTTTCTGGATAGCTTGTTTCTTTCTTGTCGGAGCGTCGTTTGGACGACATTTGGAGCTCCGACAGCGGTAGCTTTTCCGGGGATTCGATCTCCGTTAATCATCATAGGTGGATGACGAAGGATTCGTCAAACGGTTGACGAATACCTCTTCGGAGAAGCGAGTTTTTGAGGACTCGTTTTGGATCCGAATTTTGATTCGGATCGTGATCTTCTCTCGATCACATCGTCTTCAACACGAGGCTAGTAACCCGTACGAAGACGAGGCTCGTGACTTTGTGAAGTCATCCTGAAGATACTCGGCTTGGATATGGATAGAGACGATTCTAGCAAGAATCGTTCCGGTTGATGCCTTTTCTGCTACACGTGATACGTCATGTATACGTAGTATATATTTCCTTTTATTGCAAAATTTAAATTTACTGTTATGTCACACATGTTGTACTATGCATGTGTGTGGTGTGTGTGTTATAATAAATTAGATTTATTATTTTATTCCTTTCGCTGTGCACATGTTTACGAAATATGTTCGAACACACACTCATCGCGGTGTCGGAAACCCAACAACAGCACCGTCCCCTGCTTATGCTTCACAGAAGACTCCACAGTTTTCAACATGTTGAGCAGTACCACAGATGAACCTTCTTGCATCTCAGAGGTGAAGAGGAGCTTGGAGACTTCGAACCTTTCGAATCTCATTTGCTCATCAGCCAACTCAAAGATGAAAGACTATGGTTTGAGCATCCATATGCTCATGCTGCTTCCACAGCTATGGTACAATTGTGGTTAGCATGATGCAACTCGCCATTTTAGAATCAGTCACATGTTTCTGATAGGCCAACAATTGGTCCAGAGTTGCATTGTCACTAGGACGGGTGGGAAGAGGCTCTTCGAGGTCATTTGCAAGCTTTTCAACCTTGAGAACAATTCTCAAGTTTCTAAGCTAGTCCAAGAAGTTCGGCCCAGTAAATTTATTCGAATCCAAAATGGATTGCAAATTCAAAGACATCATGATCAATAGAATAACTTATAAATACAAAACGAGCATATATGAGAAAGATGATTTAAAATGCATCAATATACATTCATAAATCCCATTCATTTTTTGAATTTCAAAAACCCCAAAATCACTTCGGGAGATCGTAGGTCCATCTCCGAATGGGCTGATATCCATCATAGATATGAACAACCGACGAGAGGCCATGGGTATACATCTCCTCGCAAGGAGTGGTGAATCCTTTATGGGCTATTCAAACACCTTCGATCACTTCGACTTATACCTAATCATCCCGGGTCCACATCTCCTCAGAGATGCTTGCTTAAGATGTCAAAGCATAAGTCTTTATGATCAAGATGACTTGAATACCGCAAGTCAAAGGAACATTGCACTTAAGCTACAGTAAGAACTTAATTGACATATCTATATATGCAGAGAACCATATGAAGTCTTACAGCTGGTCACTCCAATGAACTAGTTACCATAACTAGCATCCACGATTAACTCCGGACATCACAATGTCTCCAGCTAATGAGAATCAGCTGCTTGGATACACCAAGGAGTATACCTCGTTCTAGTCTCAACAGAATCGATGGTGTCCAAATTCATCAATTCATCGACTAGGGATAATTCCGATACATCACAATTACACATGTAGAGATACTCACTAGTTGTGATCCAATCACAAATTCTCTCATGCTATGAATCGTATCGTGGACATTCAGTAAATGAGTTTAAGATCTAATCAAATACATGAAACATGTATACTCAAATAGTGAATTTTCATTTATCATATAAATGGTTCAAACATAAGGCGATTGCCTTAGGACATCTCTCATATATTACAAACAGTTTGTGGACACGAGCATAGAAAGTTTTCTAGTTGACTAGGCAATCGACTACCGGGGCAGCAGTCGACTGCTAGTGTATCCGTTGGAGTTTTTTCACCGTGGATTGAGCCATTGTGTGACAACGGCTACAGGGGAAGCTGACTGGTGTCTTATGACAATCGACTGGTGTCTTATGGCAGTCAATTACTAGGCAAAAATTAGCCCGAGTTACAGCTTTATAAGGAGCATGAAGAGGAGGATTTTTGTCATGGTTCTTGGGGAGATTTGAAGGGTAATAGTTGGTGTTTTCCAGTCCTTCAAAGCCAATCCAAAGCAATCAACAAGTAAGTAATCAAAAGTTCCTTGTATAAAGTTTTCTTTACTTGTATTTGTGTATTGCTTAGTATACTTATTGTATTGTATTTATTACTATTGTAATCAATTGTACGAGGTTTCTCCACCTCTAGTGTGTCACCGAGAAGGAGTTTATTAGTGGTGGTGTGCATCACTTGAGCTCGCCCCGTGGAGTAGGAATCCTAGGTTCCAAACCGCGTATATCTTGTGTTGTGCTTAAGTTTGTGGTGTACTTTATTTCTATTATTTTCCACTGCACATGCTAATGATAATTGTAGACAAGCAACATGACAAACACGATTGAATTCCAAGCGACGATGTAAAATCGCTATTCACCCCCTCTAGTAAGTCATCAACGTTCCTACAATTGATATCAGATCCCGAGGCTCTTCTACGGACTAACCGCCAAGAGACCACAAGTGCTAGAGGATGGAGTTGCCAACGATGGATTTGGATGGGACATCAACACTCCAATTCCATATACATTCTATGGACGAGAAGGTTTCGATCAATGGTAGGCATGGATGGAGAATTTCTTTATGGTGAACTTTGAAGATTGGGTCATCCTAATGAAGGGATTTGAATTTTCAAGGGGTCCAAAAGGTTGATACCTCATGAAGAAGAGATGGACCGAAGAGCAAGCTCAAGCCTTCAAAATAAACGAAAGGGTAACAAAAGTTTTAGTTAATATAATCCCTAATGATATTTTGTGTAGATTAGGAGATTATAGGGACGCCAAGGAGCTTTAGAGCAAAGTGGCACAATATCATGAAGATCCATCTTCGGCTCAATTGGACAAGGAGACCAAAGAAGCAAGCTCATCCTCTCAAGAGAGTGAGGATTCAGAGGTCAAGAGGTGTTCGACATCCGAGGAGGAAGAAGAGGTGGAAGAATTGGAGGAAGTCTCTACTTCTAGAATTAAGAGGGAGGAGAGACCATCCTCAATGTCGGAGCAAGAAGATAAGCCATCCACCTCCGGAAGAGAATAAGAGCAAGCTCAAAATTCCATTTCCATCCTAGGTAACTCAAGAATTTTGATTAAAATAAAAATCATATTGTAAGCTTTGAGTGTAGGGAAAATGGACATTACAAGAGTAAGTGTCCAAAGCGAGTCAAGAAGACTCAACCGACAAAAATAGTCAAGGACAAGTCAAAGGATGCCAGTGCCCAAAGTCAAAAGAGCAAGGAGCATATCATTTGCTTCAAATGCAATCAACAGAGCCACTATAGGACTCAATGCCCTAGAGGGAGGAAGCAAACCAAGGGCGAAGGAGGAGTCTCAAATGTAGGGGGAGCTAAAGCAAACCGTAAGGTAACTTTTAAGTATGCTTCTTCTTCAATTAATAGTCAAAAGTGTTGGTGCAACAATGCCCCAAGCATTTATGTGTTTTGATGTTTGGATGATCATTTATAGTTAGGTAATGTTTTGTAATCTTACTATGAATTGTTAGTGAAAGCCCTAGAGTCAATCATGTGATGATTGTTATATGAACTTTATTGTATCATATTCCTATTTATAAAGGCATGGTTATTATATTTACTTGTATTGGTGCCAAATAACTAAATATAATAATGTCCATGAGTAGTAGGTTCTTATCTATATCAATCGATTGGTTGAATCGATAATGAGATGATATAGAGAACACTATTCTTAATCATTCCTAGTCGAGTATTAACATTCAGGGACAATGTTAATGCGTAGGGACTAGCATGTAGGTCAACACGATGACTTGATCTCACAAGTCATGGATATGAGATATCAAGTTGACACATGGGTATGCATTGGAGAATGCATACTGAATGACCCGCCATGAGAAAGTATTATGGATCGTTATATGAGTGTCATATACTTTCTCATGTGACTATTAGTATGACTATTAGTCCTTAGACCTGAAGTCACCATGGTTCCCTACATAAGAAGTTGCATACTTTGGCTTCGTCAAACGTCACCCGTAAATGGGTGGACTATAAAGGCGATTACTGGGTATGTAACAAATTATGCGGAGGGATGTGAGTGATGTAGATGGGATCTATCCCTCCTATATGACGGGGGTAAAATCGTTATTCTTGATAGAGTGAGACCATGAAGTGCATGGTCATGCCCAAATGAGTCAATATGAGATATTGAGCTCATTTGATTAGAGTGAGTATACTTGGAGTTCAAGATATAGATTGTACCGAGGATGACACGGTCTATGCCTCAATTGGTCAATCTAGATGTCAAGGATAGACGGACATTGTCACATATTGTAAGAGTCACAATTAGTAGTCACAAAGGTGATGTTGGTGCTCAACATTCTTGTAACTTGGGTAGCAATGATGTGTTGCTAGATACCGCTCATTGCTTATGTTCCCAAATCAGTTTAGGGACATTGCCAACGTTACAAGAACCTATAGGGTCACACACATAAGGGCATTTAGATGGAGATTAGGTTCATATGATGAACCATGAGGATTAGGTTCATGGGATGAACCAAATTGGATTAAGAGTAATCCAAATTAGATTAATTGAGTTAGACTCAAGTTGATTCAAGTGTTGAATGAGTCTAATTTAGATTTGATTCATCAAATCAATTTAAATTAATGAATAGAGATTCATTAAATTAAATTGACTTGAGTCAAGTGGTTAGATTTGATCAACCATGGGAGATTAGAGGTCAAGTTTGACTTGACTTGAGAGGGAAGATGAAAGGTCAAGTTTGACTTGACCAAATGTCATGTCATGATGATGACTTGGCATGGCCGGCCAATGATGATGCTCCACATCATCATTGACTTATCATGTGGTGCCACCTCATGAGGCAGACCAAGAGCCATGGGACATGCATGCATGTAACCTCCCAAGCCTTGAAGTGGCCGGCCACTTTAGGAGTTTTGATCGTTGAATTTTTTGGGTGAGTTACACACAACTTCATCTTCTTCCTTGGATCAACTTCCCTCAAGCTCTCCCTCTCTCCTTCCTCATCATGTCAAGCATCTAAGGACTGCTAGCACACTCAAGATTTCTTTTCTCCACCTTTTGATTGTGTGGATACCAATAGAGGAGTGTGCACTTGACGCTCTTGAGTTCCGGCGAACCTTTTGGACGAGCGAGATTTGCGAAGGGCGTCGCATCGAGGGTAACATCCTTATCATTTAGATATAATATAGATCTAGGGTTTTATATAAGCACATACATGTTTTATTTTTAATACATATTCGCACGGATCCATGGTCGGGGCTTCCGAGGTTTTCGCAACGCAAAGAGCGGTTTTTGCGGCTCAGAAAATCCCAACAGTGGTATCAGAGCCACGTGCGAAGCATGTATGTGTTTCATTTTTGTAGTTTTTATATTAGATATAAAAATTATATATTTTTATGTTTCTGTAAATTTCCTAATTTTATAGAATTTTTGGGTATTTTTCTCAAAGAGTCGAAGCAACGAGTGTTGGGACACTTGTAGGCTTCAACCGTTGAGAAAAACTCTCCGAAACGGCGAGTTCTTACTTTAGGTTTTTGGGACAGCGACTTAAGTCATTGTAGGATCGTAATAGGGACACTCGCGAAGTTAATTTTGTGAGTATGAGCGCTGCCCCTATCCCCGAAAGGGGCCTTGTCCCACAATCGCGCCCGGAAACCGCTTAGCGGGACCGTTACGGAGAGGTGACTCATAAATTTGAAAAAAAAAATTAGGAAAAATTATAGAAATTTTCTGTAAAAATACATAATTTAGAATTATGTATAATTCTATGATTGTCATGGCCCAATGACCCCAATTTGATTGGATTATGTGTGTTGTAATTCATAATATGGCCTGCGTGCCATTTTTATGGTTGTGCGTGTTGTATAGTGTATGCGACCTGTGCGTCGTTCTTCTTCTTTTGAAATTCTAGTTGTAAATAGTTTTAGACTCGAATGTAACTCGAGTTTCATATTTGTAAAGTACAAAATGGAGCGGTGGAAAGTCCACTTGTAGACGAAGTTACGAGAAGGGTGCCGACAACACATGGCGATCAAAGGAAGCGCTTGGAGAAGCCGCTAGCCTTAGGTTGACCATCCGATCTTCTCATTGGCTTGAGAAGATCGTGGTAGGGCCATGACTACATCACAGTTATATATATATATATATATATATATATTTGGTTTTGCTTGTATGTATGTGATGCATGCTAGTAGAATAATGCTTGTATGTATATGATGCATGCTAGGATAATTTTCTTGTATGTATATGATGCATGCTAGAATAATGTATGTATGTATGTGATGCATGCTAATATAGGATAATAAAGGCCTCAATGCGTATATGATACACATTACGATTAGATTAGATCATAATCGAATCAACTCGAAAATGCCTACCGAGCCTTGATACCCATCACTACCTCGATCATTTGTTGTTGTTGAATCTGCTTAAACGAGCAAGCATATTATCTTGGTAGAGTCTTGGAGGACAATCTTAGTCACTTTATTCACTCTTGGGTTAGTGTAAGCTCAATTAGATTGAGCAAAACTAGTTAACTCAATTGGATCGAGTAGAACTATAGGCATATTCCAACCGTTGGAAAGATAGGATAAGATCGCATTTACACTAAATCTTGGGCGATTTAGCCAAAGCTAACTCAAGGTCTTTTGTAAATGTGGGTCTTGATCCTATAAACAAGAGTTGCATAGAGATGTAATCGGTAATGTGTTACCCACCGATCATACTAAGTCTTGGGCGATTTAGCCAAAGCTAACTCAAGGCTTAGTATGATGTGGATCTTGTCCCGCAAGAATTATAGCTAGTTTGTATGAATCTAGTAATGTGGTTTGACCACATCCATAACTCGATTCTACAAAATTCCTATAATTCAGTGGGAGCATCATTTGATTAAAGGCCTAATTAAATGATAAAAGGAATATGATATTAATTCTCTGCATTGTATGTTGTAGATTACTATGTCGACAAACACGAACACTCTCTCTCTGCGTTCTGTCCTTGAGAAGGACAAGCTCAATGGAGCAAATTTCCTGGACTGGTACAGGAACCTGAGAATTGTTCTCACCCAAGAAAGGAAGTTGTACGTCCTGGAGCAGCCCATTCCGGAGGCACCTCACCTTGCTTGCCTCGCATGCTTACAAGAAGCATTAAGATGATGCATTAGATGTGTCATGTCTAATGCTCGCGACCATGAACTCTGAGCTTCAGAAGCAACACGAGTTCATGAATGCTTATGATATGGTTGGACATCTTCATCAACTATATCAAGGACAAGCAAGGCATGAGAGATATGAAGTCTCTAAGGCATTGTTTGAGTCCAAAATGCAAGATGGGACTCCCGTAGGTCCATATGTACTCAAGATGATTGAGTACGTAGAAAACCTACAAAGGCTGGGATTCCCACTTGGCCAAGAGCTGGCCACTGACCTGATCTTGCAATCTTTGCCACAAGCCTACAATCAATTTGTCATGAATTACAACATGAATGAAATTGATAAGCCACTGCCTGAGATGCTCAGCATGTTGAGAACTGCTGAGCTTAACCTTAAGAAGGGAAAATCTGACACCATTTTGATGATGCACAAAAAGAAAGGCAAGGGCAAGCCTAAAGGTAAGGGAAAGTCCCAAGCCAAGGGCAAAGGCAAAGAACTTAAACCCAAAGGAGGGGTAGCCAAGGAAGGGGCTTGCTTCCACTGCAAGGAAGCTGGACACTGGAAGCGTAACTGCAAAGCTTACCTGGAAGATCTTAAGAAGAAAAGAAGTGAGACTTCTACTTCAGGTATAAATGTTATAGAAGTCAATCTATCTATTTCTTCATCATGGGTATTAGATACCGGATGTGCATCTCACATTTGTACCAATGTGCAGGCGCTGAGAAATAGCAGGGCATTGACAAAGGGCGAGGTGGACCTACGAGTAGGCAATGGAGCAAGGGTTGCTGCTGTTGCTGTAGGAACTTATGATCTATCTCTGCCCTCTGGGCTTGTACTAGAATTAGATGAATGTTGTTATGTGCCTGCTTTGACTAAGAACATAATTTTGGTTTCTTGTTTGGACAAGAAAGGATTTACATTTATAATAAAGAACAAATGTTGTTCAGTTTATTTAAATGATATGTTCTATTGTAGTGCACCTCTAATGTGTTGGTACAGTGAGGCACCGAAATCGAACCTGTGTTTTGATTATAGCAAAGACACAAAAGTTAAGTCTATTTTGTTTTCTCACGAGCTGAACGATAAGGCCGGTCACGACGATGATGACAAACGATCGATGGTCAATGATCGATTCGGGAGTCAAGGCTTATCACTCCACCTCAAAGCGGTTTGGTGTCCATTTGTGATTGGTTGAAGACCACTATAAAAAGGGCCAAGGCTATAAGGAGGGCCAACCTATTTAAGTGCTCAAATCTAAGCTCAACAGCCAACTCTCACCGATTTAAGTCCTTCCATTCACGCCTAGGTTTAACTTTCTTTATTATTGTACGTCGGTCTTAGTTTTGTCATTTATATTTTTGAGCTTTTATCGATATCAGGAGAGGGGAGTGTCACTCTACCTCAAGTGTTTTTGTATCGATTAACTCCTAACCTCACGAGAGGAGTTTGTTTAGTGATTTGCCCTCGTGGTCAAGGGACCACTAGGGCCTTAGGAGTAGCCTTCGGCTCGAACCAAGTAAATATCTTGTTTCTATTGTCTCCTTTACTTTTTGTTTTGCTTATCTTTCCACGTATATTTCTTTTGAAGCAATTAATTTTTTTCTTCGCTATTCACCCCTCTAGCGAACCGCATTGATCCAACAATTGGTATCGTGGGGCGACTGGTGAAACCACCAATCTAACTTTTCACAGATTTATTTTTTCGATTCAAAATTTTTCTCCCAAGACTACTAATCCAAGACGAAGTCTTACTACTTTATTTTGCTTGATTTTGCAAGTATTCGCTTTTGGAGTAACCGCCGACGGGCATAACTTTCGCTAAGTTGACCACCACTCTACCTACCAAAAAAGCTCTAGAGATCTACACTTTTACCGGGGTTTACCCTAACAAGCTTTTTCATCCTCAAAAACGGTTTAGTATCGGGACATCGAAGGTTGTGAGTACTTACTTTTATTTAGTTTCTTATTTCTTTGCTTAACTTTCTATTTTCTATTTCTTTCTATTTCCACTATTCTAAATCCAAGACGCAAGTCTTGGTACTTTCGTGTTTTTGTTGTTGCTAGATTTTCATTTTAGTCTCCTTGTTTTTTGTTCTAATGGCCCATCTCGAGGGTTTTAGCATCACCTCCTCGTTTACAACGGAGATGATTTCCACATGGAAAGGTCGGATGGAATGCTTCTCAAAACCCAAATTGAGATGTGGATCATAATTCAAACGGGTTTCACACTTCCACCAATGAAGTGGGTGACTCCTTGGATTATGATCAATGGATCACAACAAAGCGACAAGTCGGCCGACGCCAAGGCGACACAAATCCTCCAATGTGGCCTATCCAAGGAGGAGCTAAATCGTCGCCCCCCTTCATAAGCGCAAAAGATCTTTGGACAAAACTAATCGAGTTACACGAAGGATCAGATCAAGCTCAGGTTTGCAAACGTGATTTGTTATTCAATAAATTGTACACACTAAAAATGCAGGAACACGAGTCCGCGACGCAACTCCACGCCCGCGTGTCCAAGACATAGTCAACAACCTACACGCAATTGGGCAAAAGGTCGAAAACCGCGACCTTATTAGGTATGTCCTAAACTCTTTTCCGAGGACTACCTTATGGGCATCCATGGTTGATGCCTATAAGGTCTTCAAGGACCTTTCTAAAATTAGGTTGCGAACTCTTTTCGGATTTCAATTACATGAACAATCAATCCCTCGAGAGGGTATAGCCTTGTTTGCGAGGTTCAAAGAAGAAGAAAATCGCAAGCCACCACCACCGAGGAGGAAGATGAGTCCAGAAGAAGAAGTTGACCGAGGAGAACTAATGAACTGGCTGAAGGAAATGAGCCACGAACCCGACTGACCAAGGTAAGTCTAAAAGTTCTAACATTAGGTGTTATGAGTGTACAGGTTTGGACACATCAAGTCCGAGTGCCCCAAGCGCAACCACCAAGCACCTAAGCACAAGAAGGCACTCAACGCGACATGGGAAGAAGCGTCATCCGAAGAAGACGAAGACCACGTCTTCATGGCGAAGTCGATTGAGATTACAGACCGAAACTTGAGTCAACTGAGGATGACTCTGACTACGGTTACCTTCAAGTCAAGCCACGGATACGCATCCGGTTCAAAAGATACCCTTAAGGTGAGTCGAGCTTTATTTAATACTTTACATAATACGGTTAGGTTTTTGTCTAGGAAGTTAGCTAAGTCCGAGTCCAAGGTCGAGACCCTTGTTGAGGAGGTTAAACTCCTCAAACACGAGGTCTCCCTAACCTCTTCGACTAGTCGAGTTCAAGAGAAGGACTCAACTCGAGTTGAAAAGCTTGAGAACTCTCTCTTGAAAGTCAAGTCAAGATCTTAGGAACACGCTGAAAGGTTCACTGGGATCCAAAGGACTTGACCTACTTGGATCTCAAAACTTTGTGTACAACAAGGCCGGACTACTGGGTTTAACTCAAACACGAACTAATAGTCGATATGTCATCGAAGTTGTAAGTCGACATAAGATGTCCAAGCATGGGTCCCTAAGAACTTTTTGATTTCAACTCTAGGATCCAACCCGCATCGGGTTCCTAGACCAAACAACTATTAATCCGATTCAACCTAGGGAGATAGTAAAAACAGTGCTTTAACTTAGAAATTGCATGTTTTAACTTAGAATGTTTATGCTTTAACTTAGAAATTGCATGCTTTAGTTTGTACTTTAAAACTTGTGAACTCACTTAGAACAAAACATAACCAACTAAAATTTCTCGAAAGATTGAGCCTCGGGAGCCTCTTTTCAAAAACATAACCAACTAAAATTTTTCAAAAGATTGAGCCTCGGGAGCCTCTTTTCAAAAATAACTAGTTAGACGAGGAAATAATTTTAGGTAAGTCAAGTCATCATTTTCTTGAGAATGGCTTTGTCTAAGGAAGTGGTCGATGATCCGATAAAAGAAGGCCCCGTGCCTCGCCACGACTGAAGCCATGATCTTGAAAAGGTAAACTTGACAAGCCTAGGGTTAAATCCAAATCTAACATAAAATTACTTGAACCTAAATCCACTCAATCAACTTAATTGAAAGTCATCTCAAAAAAAACATAAGTATAACACATAAGATCATATTGATCACGACTCGAGATGACCTAGGGTTAACAACTTACAACCAATTTTCTTAACAAAAATCTAACATCCAATCCAACCACCTTGTGTGTAGGATCAATGGATGTTGGACGGTTGCTCGACATTACACGGGATCAACTCAAAAGCTTCGATTCGACAAAGGATCGTAGCCTTTGGGAATATGGCAAGCTCAAAATCATCGGATCGTGATGGTATATCGAGCTTAACACAATTTTGTTATTAAAAATGTATTACTTGTAGAGAATTTTGAATATAACTTACTTAGTGTAAGCCAATTGTGTGATAATAACTATAAGGTCATATTTCTAGAAAATGAATGCATAATTAATACCTGAAACCTCTAAAACAAACTAAAGGAACTAGAAATAACAACATTTATACGATCAATTTAACCAACTCCTCAACTAAGTGTCTTATGACACGGCAAGAGGAATCATGGTTGTGGCACCGACGACTCGGTCACTAACACCCAAGACTCGTCCACAAGATGAGTCAGAGTGGCTTAGTCAGAGGCTTACCCAACCTCAACAACTTGGTTAATAAAATCTGTAATGCTTGTCAACAAGGAAAACAACCTAGGACACAACACAAGTTAACTAACCAAGAACGAACCTCAAGTGTACTTGAGCTCCTGCATATGGATTTGTTGATTCACATGGAGCCAAGTCTCTCAATAGAAGTCAATATTGCTTAGTCATACTCGATACTACCTGTGTTTACTCGGGTTAGGTTCATCAAACATAAAAATGATACCCTAGATCAATTAATTAATCTATTCAAATTAATTGAGAATCAAAAAGACCTTAAGGTTAAAAGACTTAGAAGCGATCATGGTGGTGAATTCGAAAATCATCAAGGTTCACCGTCAGAACCAAAGCGGATACCACCATGAATTCTGCCTCCCTAGGACCCTCAAAAATGGCCTAGTGGAGCGAAAAACCGAACGCTACAAGAAGCCGCTAGGACCATGTTGAGCGAATATGACCTACCCGATAGGTTTTAGAAGGTTAGCACGCTTGCTATGTCCAAAATAGGATCCTTATGGTAAAGAGGCACCTTAAGACCTCGTCGAGATTTATCACGATAAAATACCTAACATCAAGTACTTTAGGGTATTTGGGTGTAAGGTACATATCCTAAACACTAAGGATTAGAAATTTACAAAAAAAACCGGAATCTTTCTAGGATACTGACTACAAGTAGAGCTTATAGAGTATATAACCACGACACCCTTAGAGTCGAGGAGACTATCAATGTAGTGTTCGATGAAGGACATGAACCTACAAAACCCCGCACAACCCCAATTAGCAAGCCACATACTAGACCTTACTCGATCAGAGATCGGTCTAGTGTTAATCCTAACCTAAGTCACCTAGTCACTCTATTGATCAAGTGATAGATGACTCCAACCAAACTAGTGTTCAGCAAGTCACCACATTGATCAAGCATTAGGTGACACAAACCCAATCCCAATCTAGATTCGGACTAACCACCCTATCGATCAAGTGATAGGAGATCCTAATCTAGGAACTAACTAGAGCATCCTATAGGAACCTTAGTCAAATTTCCTTAATTTCAAAGATAGAACCCAATCAATCAACAAGCTCTTCTTGACAATTGATTATTGCAATGCAAGAAGAGCTAGCTCAATTTACTAGGAACGAGGTGTGGGAATTAGTACCACCACCTAAAGACAAAACGATAATTGGAACAAGGTGGGTGTTTCGAAATAAGCTTGATGATAAAGGTGAAGTAGTTAGAAACAAGGCTAGGTTAGTCGCCAAAGGTTTTAGCCAAGTCGAAGGCTTAGATTAGACTAAACCTATGCTAGAGACTCGAATCCATTCGAATGTTGCAGCTAGCTTATGCCGCACATCGAGGATTTAAGCTATTTCAAATGGATGTTAAGTCGGCATTCCTAAATGGATACATTAAAGAAGAAGTTTATGTTAGCCAACCCCGTGGATTCGAAAATCTAGATAAACTAAACCATGTTAAGAAAGCTCTCTATGGACTTAAACAAGCTCCTCGAGCTGGGTACGAGAGACTTTCAATCCATCTTAAGTCAAAAGGGTTTAACCAAGGCTTAGTTGACCCAACTCTCTTTGTAAAAACCTTAGGTAAAGAAATATTCATAGCTCAAATTTACGTAGATGATATAATTTTTGGAACCTCTAACTAACTTTACTAAAGCGAGTTCGTTTCGCTCATGGAAAGTGAGTTCGAAATGAACTTAGTAGGCGAGTTAAGTTTCTTTTTAGGTCTACAAATTAAACAAACTAAGGATGGTATATACCTATATCAACAAAAATACACTAAGGAGTTAATTAAAAGATTTGGAATTCAAGACGCTAAGATAATAAACACCCCAATGGCGATTAATGTTAACATAGGAGAAGACCTAGAAAGTAAGTCCATTGACTTAAAGTACTATAGGAGCGCGATAGGAAGTCTCCTATACTTAATCGTAGTCGACCGACATCCTATTCGCAGTATGAGTATGTGCGCTGTGTTTCAAACCTGTGCTAAGGAGTCTCACCTAACCCTAGTTGCGTATCCTTAGATATCTAAAGGGTACACTTAATGTCGGTATTTGGTATCCTAGATCTACCGAGTTCGAACTAATCGGCTACTCCGATTCGGATTATGCCGAGTAAACTCGAGAAAGAGCACGACAGTGGTTGTTGTCAACTACTCTACCGAGTCTAGTGAGTCAGCAGAGGAAGCAACATTGTGTTGCCTTATCTACCACCGGAATAATACGCTTGCGATGGGTGAGTGTGTAACTCAGCCTTCTTTGGATGAAGCACACTCTCCGAGACTTTAGGTTGGACTTCACCAAAACTAAAATTTTGTAGACAACATAAGTTCGATAAATCTAACTAAGAACCCTATATGTCACTCTAGGACAAAGCATATAGAGGTAAAACACCATTTCATTCGAGAACATGTAGCCAACGGCTCCATACAACTCAATATGTTGACTCAAGTCTAACCTAGCATATATTTACTAAACCACTACCCGGCTAATTTAGTCTCTTGACGAAAAATTAGGCATGTGCGTAATAGAATAGGAACTTACAAATTATATTTTCTTACTACTATTTCTTACATTTTGATGGAACTAGCATAGGACATACCTTAGATATCATGCACCTATAGATTTAAGGAGCCAAGATATCTCACAACACATAGGACTAATGTGTTTGTGTACTTAGCCACGAGATGGGCGTGAGATGTTAGGACCCTACTCCAGTTCCAAGATGTAGATCAAGTCGTCAATATGAACCTCGGAGTATAAATATCAACATATTAACCAACTCTAATCAGACTTATTGATAATATCATTTCAATCAAGTCAAACTAGAGTTGAACATTTAGATGAATTATTTTCACATACTATTTTTAAAATCATCATGCTTGGACTTAGGGTTTTCTTAAACCCCCACTACTTTGATATGTCAAAAGGGGAGAAAAGGCCAAAGTTAAGGTTCAAGAAAAGGCCAAAGTTAAATTTCAAATTTTTGAAATTGATAACTTAACTTAAAACTTTGATTCGCCAAAAGTTAAGGGGGAGTTAAGGTTTCAACTTTCAATTGAAAAGAAATTAAGAAAGTTAAGAAATCAAAAGTTAAACCTTTGAATAATTTTTTAAACTTGACTTAACTTTTGATTACTTAATAATTTATTATTTGACTAAGAATTTTAAGTAAATGTCATTTACTTAACTCATTATCTTTTGTGTTTGAGAGCTAAAAGTCTTTTTCAAGTACTCACCCTCGGTCAAGGGGAGGGTTCCTCTAAGGGGAGAACTTGAGAAATATTTTTACTACTCCTACTTACTTGCTCTTGTCTTTCATGTATCTTCATGCTTAATTTCCTTAACTTTGTGTGTTTTTGCCATATATCAAAAGGGGGAGATTGTTGGTACAGTGAGGCAATCAAATCGAACCTGTGTTTTGATTATAGAAAAGACACAAAAGTTAAGTCTATTTTGTTTTCTCAATGAGCTGAATCGAGTGTGCGTAAGATTGATATAGCTCGAAGGCTAGCGACACCCGGAGGAAGCCGCTGTGGAAATGGGCGACGATACTGAGTTACCGGAGGGAGCCAAGGAATCGAGTGGAAGGCCTAAGCAAAGCGTAAGTATCGAGGTAAGCTCGTGTGTGCGAGTAAGTAAGGTCGTATCCTCTTTACGGGGATGATCTTAGCGTAGATCCGACCAAAGACATCTTATAGATTGTCTAGGTCGAGATGGGATGGTCGACGACCATCGAATTATGTTTTTATTGAGCTAACTTTGAGCAAAGCATCACGAAATGCTTGAGGACTCGATCGGCCGTATCACCGATCGCTGAAGTTATCAATCGATCGATGTCGCTTATCACGATCGGGTGATGGCCATCATCCGATCGGTCAATGGTCAGCGATCGAGGAGTCAAGGCTTATCCCACCTCAAAGCGGTTTGGTGTCCATTTGTGATTGGTTGAAGACCCACTCGAAAAGGGGCTCAAAGGCTATAAATTGTTGGCCAAACATAGGGTTTAATCAACAATTCTAAGTGCTCAAAAGCCTCCAAGTCTAACTTGCCCGACAAAGTCCTTCCATTCTTCGACGTCTAGGTTTAACTTTCTTTATTATTGTACGTCGGTCTTAGTTTTTGTTATCAGTTTGTCATTTATATTTTCGGAGCTTTTATCGTATACGAGGAGAGGGGGAGTGTCCCTCTACCTCAAGTTTTTTTGTATCGATTAACTCCTACCTCCAACGAGGAGGAGTTTGTTTAGTGATTTGCCCTCCGTGTGTGGTCAAGGACCACTAGGGCCTTGGAGTAGTAGCCTTCGGCTACGAACCAAGTAAATATCTTGTTTCTATTGTCTCCTTTACTTTTTTTTTGCTTATCTTTCCGCTGCGTATATTTCTTTTGAAACGAATTCGAAAAAGTTTTTTTCTTTCGCTATTCACCCCCCCCCTCTAGCGAACCGCATTGATCCAACATAATGAACAGACTCTACTTTCTAGACTTAGAGAGTCATATCTATAACATAAGTGTCAAAAGGTTCAAGTCAAATGAGTTGAACCAAACCTATCTCTGGCATTGTCGCTTAGGTCACATAAATGAGAGTCGCTTATCTCAGCTCCATAAGGATGGGCTGCTAGACTCATTTGATTTTGAATCATATGAGACATGAGAGTCTTGCCTTTTAGTCAAGATGACCAAGACTCCCTTTAGTGGACACAGTGAAAGAGCAACAGATTTGTTAGGACTTAAACATAGTGATGTATGTGGTCCTTTCAATGTTGCTGCTAGAGGTGGTTATAGTTACTTCATTACATTTACTAATGACTTCAGTAGATATGGTTATGTGTATCTTATGACACATAAATCAGAATCCTTTGAAAAGTTCAAAGAATTCAAGAATGAAGTACAAAACCAGCGTGGCAAGAGTATTAAGATACTTCGATTAGATCGAGGTGGTGAATACCTTAGCCATGAGTTTCGTGACTATCTAGCTGAGTGTGGGATTCTATCCCAACCTCCTCCCGAACATCACAAAGGGAATGGTGTATCCGAAAGGAATCGCACTATTAGATATGGTACGCTCTATGATGAGTGATCTTCCTATATCCTTTGGGGATATCCAAGTGAGGCACTTTTACCCTTAACCGTACCATCCAAGGTCAGTAAAAAGACACGATATGGACAGGAGAAATCCCAAGATGTCTTTCTGAGGATTTGGGGTTGTGAGGCTTACGTTCGCCAAGTCTCGCATAAACCGGGACCCAAATCCGATAGGTGCTATTTTGTTGGATATCCCAAGGATACAAAGGGATATTACTTTACATTCCCAAAGACAAAGTGTTTGTGGTAAGACTGGAGTTTTTCTAGAAAGGATTTTGTTTCTAGAAAACTAGTGGGAGGAGTTTCGATCTTGAAGAAATTCAAGATAAGGACCATAGCACGAGGCCTTGATGGAGGTTGAACAGAACCACAAAGTGTGGGTGATGAGGTTGTTGCACAAAGAGTTGTGGAACAACCAATTGCTCATGTAGACCTACCTCTTCGCAGATCCGATAGGGTACGCCACCGAGAGATACTCATTTCTCTTGTCCGACCATGATGACATTATGCTCATTGAGAATGAGCCTACCTCCTATCGTAGAAGCCGTGATGAGCCCAGATTCGAGAAATGGCTAGAGGCCATGAGATCCGAGATGGAATCCATGTACACCAACCAAGTATGGACTTTGGTTGATCCACCAAGGGTCAAACCCATTGGGTGTAAGTGGTCTTTAGGAGAAAGACTGACATGGATGGACTTACGATACCTATAAGGGCCGATTGGTGGCTAAAGGTTTCAAGCAAATTCATGGTATTGACTATGATGAAACCTTTTCTCCAAAGGGCGATGTTTAAGTCCATTCGATCTTGCTTGCTATTGCAAAGATACCACGATTATGTAGATCCGCAGATGGATGTCAAAACCGCATTTCTGAATGGAAACTTACTTCGAGGATGTGTACATGACACAACCCGAGGGTTTTGAAGATCCACAAAGATATCGGGAAAGTATGCAAGCCGCAAAGGTCCATTTATGGGCTAAAGCAAGCTCTGAGCCGAATCTTCGATTCGATGATGCGATCAAATTTGGTTTCATCAAGAATGAAGATGAACCCTGGTCTACAAGAGGGTTAATGGGAATACAGCTTGTCTTCCTTGTATTGTATGTGGATGACATACTACTCATTGGGAATGACATCCCTTCGCTACCGTGAAGACTTGGCCGGGACGTGCTTCAATGAAGGACTTAGGTGAAGCACCAGTATTCTAGGCATCAAGATCTATAGAGATAGATCTAAGAGATTGCTTGGCCTAAGTCGAGTACATACATTGACACGATTACTACGGCTTGCCATGCAGAATTCCAAGAAGGGACTTCGCGATGTCACATGGTGTGAGTCTTTCAAGACTCAAAGTCCTCTTCTAGAGAGGAGAGAGACCGCATGGATAAGATCCCTTACGATCCGCTATAGGATCTATCATGTACGCCATGCTACTGTCTCCGATGTCTCGTGATGCTTTGAGCATGACGAAGTAGATACCGGTCAGATCGGTGAGCATCAGCTTTGGATGGCGATCAAGAATATTCTTAAGTACTTGAGAAGGACTAAAGAATATTTCTTGATATTTGGAAGCGATGAGAGCTAGGCTATAAAGGGTTCTGTGATGCCGGCTTCAATTGACGACCGGGATGATTATAGATCGCGATCGGGGTTCGTGTTTTGCTTGAATGGTGGCTGTGGTGGAAGAGTTGAAGCGAGACGTTGTTGATTCTACAGCGAAGCCGAGTATATCGCATCTGAGGCTGAAGGAGGCAGTTTGGATCCGCAAGTTCATTACTGAGCTTGGGGTGGTTCCTAGCATTGCAGATCCTATAGAGCTCTATTGTGACAACAATGGAGCGATTGCACAGGCTAAGGAACCTTGCTCACACCAGCGGACCAAACACATATTACGGCACTTCAATCTCATTCGAGAGATTATCGATAGAGGAGATGTGATGATTTGTAGAGTACCCACAGAGGTTAACATCGCAGATCCCTTGACCAAGGCTTTGGCACAAAAAAAGCATGATGGTCACACTAGGTCATTGCGTATTAGATACTACGGTGATTGACACTAGTGCTAGTGGGAGATTGTTAGTGAAAGCCCTAGAGTCAATCATGTGATGATTGTTATATGGACTTTATTGTATCATATTCCTATTTATAAAGGCATGGTTATTATATTTACTTGTATTGGTGCCAAATAACTAAATATAATAATGTCCTTGAGTAGTAGGATCTTATCTATATCAATCGATTGGTTGAATCGATAATGAGATGATATAGAGAACATTATTCTTAATCATTCCTAGTCGAGTATTAACATTCAGGGACAATGTTAATGCGTAGAGACTAGCATGTAGGTCAACATGATGACTTGATCTCACAAGTCATGGATATGAGATATCAAGTTGACACATGGGTATGCATTGGAGAATGCATACTGAATGACCCGCCATGAGAAAGTATTATGGATCATTATATGAGTGACATATACTTTCTCATGTGGCTATTAGTATGACTATTAGTCCTTAGACCTGAAGTCACCATGGTTCCCTACATAAGGAGTTGCATACTTTGGCTTCGTCAAACGTCACCCGTAAATGGGTGGACTATAAAGGCGATTACTGGGTATGTAACAAATTATGCGGAGGGATGTGAGTGATGTAGATGGGAACTATCCCTCCTATATGACGGGGGTGACATTGATATTATTGATAGAGTGAGACCACGAAGTGCATGACCATGCCCAAATGAGTCAATATGAGATATTGAGCTCATTTGATTAGAGTGAGTATACTTGGAGTTCAAGATATAGATTGTACCGAGGATGACATGGTCTATGCCTCGATTGGTCAATCTAGATTTTAAGGATAGAGGGACATTGTCACATATTGTGAGAGTCACAATTAGTAGTCACAAAGGTGATGTTGGAGCTCAACATTCTTGTAACTTGGGTAGCAATGATGTGTTGCTAGATACCGCTCATTGCTTATGTTCCTAAATCGGTTTAGGGACATTGCCAACGTTACAAGAACCTATAGGGTCACACACATAAGGGAAATTAGATGGAGATTAGGTTCATATGATGAACCATGAGGATTAGGTTCATGGGATGAACCAAATTGGATTAAGAGTAATCCAAATTAGATTAATTGAGTTAGACTCAAGTTGATTCAAGTGTTGAATGAGTCTAATTTAGATTTGATTCATCAAATCAATTTAAATTAATGAATAGAGATTCATTAAATTAAATTGACTTGAGTGAAGTGGTTAGATTTGATCAACCATGGGAGATTAGAGGTCAAGTTTGACTTGACTTGAGAGGGAAGATGAAAGGTCAAGTTTGACTTGACCAAATGCCATGTCATGATGATGACTTGGCATGGCCGACCAATGATGATGCTCCACATCATCATTGACTTATCATGTGGTGCCACCTCATGAGGGAGACCAAGAGCCATGGGAGTTACATGCATGCATGTAACCTCCCAAGCCTTGAAGTGGCCGGCCACTTTAGGAGTTTTTATGGTTGAATTTTTTGGGTGAGTTACACACAACTCCATCTTCTTCCTTGGATCAACTTCCCTCAAGCTCTCCCTCTCTCCTTCCTCATCTTGCCAAGCATCTAAGGAGTGATAGCACACTCTAGATTGCTTTTCTCCACCTTTTGCTTGTGTGGATACCAATAGAGGAGTGTGCACTTGACGCTCTTGAGTTCCGACGAACCTTTTGGACGAGCGGGATTTGCGAAGGGCTTCGCATCGAGGGTAACGTCCTTATCATATAGACCTAACGTAGATCTAGGGTTTTATATAAGCACATACATGTTTTAGTTTTAATACATCTTTGCACGGATCCGTGGCCGGGGCTTCCGAGGTTTCCGCAATGCAAAAAGCAGTTTTTGCGGCTTGGAAAATCCCAACATGAATATGTCAAGTAACAGGAAAATCTAAGTGTGAAGACTTGGTAAAGGAAAGTCCAAGTCTGATCTTGGCAAAGGAAGAACAAAGGCAAGGTCTTGGCAGCGTATGTCCAAGCATGTAGTCTTGGCGGCATAAAGTCCAAGCAGTCCTTTGGCAAAAGAAAAACCCAAGACATGACGAAACCGAGGGAAGCTCTTGGAAGCAAGCGCAAGGATGAAAGAGTCGCAGACTCGGAGGGATCCTGGAGGCACAAGGCTGAAGGAAGAGCTAGAAGGTTGAGTCTAGGTCTACGGAGTTATGACTTCAAGTATGATTTGATCATACTTGAAGTGTATCAGTCGACTGATGCTTTGTCTCACTCGACTGATCAATCACTCGATTGATGAGGGTAGTGTTCTGGTGCCATCAGTCGACTGCTAGGGTTTGACAGTTGACTGGTCCACCATCAGTCGACTGTTATAAGTGGACATGGGCACAGAATATTTTCCAGTCGAGTGATCATTTGCAACACTCGACTGATTAAGATATCAGTCGACTGATGGTATGATCAGTCGACTGATCATCTCCCATTGGGTAGTGACGAATCACGATCAGGCTCATCAGAAGTCGTTGGATTGCGTCAGCTATAGCAGTAGTCGACTGATGGAGACCATCAGTCGACTGCTCCTGCCCCAATGGGAAAATCAACCCTCTCTCTATAAAAAGAGGGCATGGGGTGTTGAGGAGGCTAGTGCTTACATTCCTAACATACTCTCAAGCTCCCCACATTTTCTTAAGCTTTCTAAGTGTTTTTAATCCTCCTCTTCTCTAATCTTTATCTTCATCATTTGTAAGAAGAGGAGTGTCTTGTAAGAGAAAGCTTTCTTAGTGGAGAATTGCTTGGATTGATCCACATTAAGGATCGCAGTGGAGTAGAAGCTTAATCTCCGAACCACATAAAATCCTTCTTGTTAGCGATTGCATTTTTAACTCTTATTTTCTTTAGTATTTGTATTTGCTTTCGCTAATCGAAATTGTAGAATTCAAGAGAGGCTATTCACCCCCCCCCCTCTAACCTTCCAAAGATCCCCCAATAAGTGATATCAGAGCCCGGATTGCATTGGAGGATCTAACCATCAACCGAAGCATGCCATTTCAAGAGCGATATAGCACGGCGAGGCCTCCATTCTTCGACGGCAACGATTTCGGCTATTGGAAAGGTAGGATGAAATACTACCTTATGAATGATATTGATAATTGGTTTAGTATTGTAGATGGTTTCGAGAAGTTGGCCGATGAATTCGGAGCACCAATACCAATGAAGGATTGGACTAGGGAGATGGAGAAGAAGACTCAAGCCAATGCCAAAGCAACAACCACACTTCAATGTGATTTATCTAAAGAGCAACTAAGCAAAGTAAGACCCTTCGAATCCGCAAAGGAACTTTGGGAGAAGCTCATTGAACTAAATGAAGGGCCAAAGGAGACAAGCAGAGAAAAGAGGGACCTTTTGATAGGGCAACTCCAAAATTTCAACATGAAGACCAACGAGACCATGGGACAAATGCACGGTCAATTCAAGGAGGTAGTCAACGAACTACATGTAATAGGTGAGAAGGTAGAAAATCACGACCTAGTAAGGTATATCCTTCAAGCATTCCCTAGAACAACTTTATGGGCATCAATGGTAGATGCTTATAAGGTCTCTAGGGACCTTTCCTTAGTTAAAATAGATGAACTATTTTGTGAATTTGAGTTGCATGAGCAAGATAACACTTCGTCCAAGAAGAAAGGTGTAGCTCTTTTTGTAGGTAAAAAGGAGAAGGAGAAGAAAGAGAAGAAGGAAGTTTCTTCTTCATCCGAATCAGAGGAGGAGTCCTCTAGTAGCGGTGATGAGTTGTCGGCAAGTGAGGTGGCTCATTACGTGAAGAAGTTTAGTGGGAGATCAAGGAAGCTCACCAAAAAGGATGTGAGGAGGATGTTCCAATCCTCAAAAGGTAAATCCTCTAATAGTTCCATTTTAAACACTAACGTGACTTGTTATGGTTGTAATAAGAAAAAGCACATCAAGCCAAATTGCTCGAACCTAAAGAAGGAGGTGAAGGAAAAGAAGAAGAAGGAGGCCATGGTAGCCCAAACGTGGGATACACAAAGCATTGAGGATTCATCTGATGAGGAGGAGCTTTATCACGTCACACACAACTTAGCACTCATGGCCATGGAGGGTGACACGGAAGCCTCAAGTCAAGAGGAGTTATCATCATCAAGCGACAAATCGTCCTCTAGTGACGATGAGGTAAAAGACTCCCCTAGGGTAGAATTATTGTACAAAACCATTGCATGTCTTCAAAATGCATTAAATAAATCAAAATATAGGATTAAGGATTTAAAGGTAGAAATTAGGGCAATTAAGAATGTAGAACCTTCATGTAATGATGCATGGTTATTTAAAAATGAAAATGAGGAACTTAAAAATGAGATATGTGAATTAAGGACATGCTTAGAGAAATTTACTAGTGGGTCTAAATATCTTGACATGATAATTAGGAACCAAAGGGCTATTTACAACAAAGCTAGAATAGGATATTGTTGGTGCAGGGGCACTAGATAATCGAACTTGTGTTTTGATTATGGCAAAGACACAAAGTTAATTCTACATCGTTATCTCACGAGCTAAATCGAGTGTGCAGAAAAGTACTAAAGCTGGAGCTGAAGGCTAGCGACACCTGGAGGAAGTCGCAGTGGTCAGGCGACACTCGAGTGACTTCGGAGGAAGCCGAAGGAATCGAGTGGAAGGCCGAAAGTGAGAGCTACAAGGTAGGTATCGTGGAAAGCTCGTGTGAGTGAGAGATTGTAAGGTCGTGTCCTCTTTACGGGGATGACCGTAGGTGGCGATCTGACTAAGACTTCTTGTGGAAGGTCTAGGTCGAGATTAGATAGTTAGAAACCATCGCATTTATCATTTTCCGAGCTAATCTCTTACTGCAGGGAAGTGGTCAGGCTGGCAGTCGACTGTTGGACATTGGGCAGTCGACTGATGCTCATCAGTCGACTGATGGGAGGCATCAGTCGACTGATGGCGACGAATCAGCCTTTGCGCTAGGTCAAAATGGATAACATTTGACGCGGTCACTTTGCGATAAAATTTTGTACAACTTCGTGATCTGTTCCGAAATATGAGGAGACAAATTTAGATCCCAAAATCTATAAAAGGAGGAGAGGATTCCAATTCCAAAGATCATCAAGATTATTCTCAAGCGCTCTTACAACGACAAAGCTCCAACATCGTCATAACGACAAGTTCAAATCTCCTTCGTCGGTAGCAGTAGCAAGTAATTGTTTTTATTGTATTCTTTATTTTTATTTGTAACGAGGTGAGGTAGGCTTGTTGCCTCATCCTCATAATTTCAGTTTTGTGATCGTTATCTCCTACCTCCAACGAGGAGGAGACGTTATAGTGCTTTGCCCTCCGTACGCGGTCTAGGACCGATAGGGCCTTGGAGTAACAACCGCTGGGTTGTGAACCAAGTAAAATAAATGTGTCTCTTTATTTTCTGCTGTACTTACTCATTTAATTGTCTACTCGAACGAAACGAAGAAAAGATTTACGCTCGCTATTCACCCCCCCCCCTCTAGTGACGCTTCTCGATCCAACAGATATAGACCTAAGGAAAAGGAAGTAGCTTTTACCTCCCTCATTAGTAGAAAATCAACACTTAGGAGCAAGGTTAGAAAGGCATGGGTTCCCAAGAGTTATGTAGTTGATGCTACCGGTCCAAAAATTTGGGTGCCTAAGGCTTGTGTTTTTCATGTTGTTTAGGTAGAAGGACCAAGCATGTGGATTGTTGATAGTGGATGCTCAAGACATATGACCAGAGATGTGAGTAAATTTTACACAATCAACCATCTTAGCAAGGGAACCATGTCATTTGGTAATAGTGGGAAACTCAAAATTCTAAGAAAAGGCACAATTGAGGTATCCCCAAACCTTGCTATTCATAAAATATTTTTAGTCAAAAATATGAAATTCAACTTGCTTAGTGTTAGCCAATTATGTGATGCCAACTTTAGTGTTGAATTTACTTCTACTAAATGCCTTATAAGACACAAAAAATTAAATGATTGCATGTTAGTAGGATATAGGAAATCAAATATTTATTATGTTGATTTATCCTCTGCTTCTAACATTTCCCCTAAGTGTCTTATGGCAAAAGAAGAAGAAAGTTGGCTATGACATATGATATTAGGGCATATCAACATGAAGAACGTAGCCAAGGTAGCTAAATGGGATCTAGTGAAGGGATTGCCAAAAGTGAAGTACATCAAGGATAAGATGTGTGATGCATGCCAAGAAGGAAAACAATCAAAGTCATCACACAAGGGTAAAACTTTCATTAATACTTCTTTACCTTTAGAGCTTATTAATTTAGATTTATTTGATTGTCATAGTATTCTCTCTTTAAATGGTAGTAAATATTGCTGAGTTATAGTTGATGATTTTTCTAGATATACTTGGGTGTATTTTATGAAACATAAGGGCAATACCCTAGAAATAATCATAGGTTCTAGCAAAAGAGTAGAGAATGAAAGAAATCTCAAAATCAACCGAATCCGTAGTGATCATGGTGGAGAATTTGAGAATTCTAATTTCTCCAAATTTTGCTTAGAACAAGGGTACAAGCATGAATTCTCTTGTCCTAGAACATCCCAACAAAATGGGGTGGTGGAATGGAGAAATTGTGCCCTACAAGAGGCGGCTAGGACTATGCTTAATGCATACTCATTACCTAGCTACATGTGGGAGGAAGCGATTAATACTGCTTGCTATATCCAAAATAGAGTCCAAATCCATAGGTTTTTAGGTAAAACTCCATTTGAATTATGGAATGGCACAATTCCAACAATTCATTACTTTAAAGTCTTTGGATGCAAAGCTTACATCTTAAACACCAAGGACAATTTAGGAAAATTTGAGTCCAAAGTGGATGAGGGAATCCTAGTTGGATAATCATCCACTGGTAGAGGCTATAGAGTCTACAACAAGAGAACACAAATAGTTAAGGAATCTTCAAATGTTCAATTTGATGAAAACATTACTACTTACCCTAGGAAATCCCCCATTGATAATGATATCAATAATAAAAATCAAGACATTACCCATAAGTAGAGCTGTCAAATGGGCCGACCCATAGTGGGGCGGGCGGGCCAACCCGTCGTAAATCGAATATTTAGCGGAGAGGGATGGGCGGACCCGCCATCTCAGCGAGTTGTGAAATTTCCAACCCAATCCAACCCAAGGCAGGTTGCGGGTTAAGCGAGCCAACCCGCGGGCCACACAAATTTAAAAAATATATCTAAAATTACTAAAGTGTTAAGGGCTTGAGGTAATGATCTGTAAGACAGATATAATACCATGATTAAAAAAATAAATATTTAAAGTAACTAAAATCTTATAATTGAGATTCAATTATCGATTTACAAAATTCAGTACTAATGTTTTTGATTCCTTTCTAATGTTCCAAAATATCCAAATATTGATAATATGTAAATATAAATTTTTACTCCTTTAAATAGAGATTCAATTGACATTTTTTAGCCTGGATAATTATTTAATTTTGATAAGTCATTATTTCTTATATTGATTAGAATAGTAGTGATGAAATAATAAAAAATAATTAGAGTATAAAAAATATTCTTTTGTTCTTTACTCTTAACTTTTTTTATACTTTATTGAGGTGTATGTGTGATAGAAGAAGATTGTAATGGTAAAAAACTTGTCTTTTGACATTTCTTAACCCGCGGGCCAACCCGTCTAGACCTGTAACCCATGCGGGTCGATCCATTTAGGCCTGCCTAAATGACGGGTCGATAAAAGTTCAACCCAACCCGCTTAAATTATTTGGCGGGGCGGGCCAACCTGGCGGGCCTAACCCAACTTGATAGCTCTACCCATAAGCTTCAAACCTTGACCTTAGGGGGTAATGATCAAGGGGGAGGATTAGTGAGTAATAATCAAGGGGGAGTAAGAGGAGATTCCGATGATGAGAGGAGGATTGAGGGTAGTCATTGTCAAAATCAACTTGATACACCTCCTAGAACAATAAGAGTTCATCAAAATCATCCTCTAGACCAAGTTGTAGGAGAATTATCTCAAGGTGTTAGAACTAGGTCTTTTCATAGAGCTCCCTCTAGTCAAATAGCTCTCGTCTCCCAAATTGAGCCCAAATCAATCAATGATGCATTACTCGATCCGGATTGGATTTTAGCAATGCAAGATGAATTGGCTCAATTTGAAAGGAGTAAAGTATGGGAGCTAGTCCCTAGACCCAATGATAGCACCATTGTTACTACAAGATGGGTCTTTTAGAACAAATTAGATGATAAAGGTAACATAACAAGAAAAAAGGCTAGGTTAGTTGCAAGGGACTTTAATCAAGTTGAAGGACTTGACTATGATGAAACTTATGCCCCGGTTGCTAGGTTAGAATCAATTAGGATCCTATTAGGATATGTCTTTTACATGGGTTTTAAACTCCATCAAATGGATGTAAAGTAGGCATTCCTAAACGGGTTCATTAAGGAAGAAGTATATGTAGAACAACCTCCCGGGTTTGAGAGTGTAGACTATCCAAACCATGTATACAAGCTTAGAAAAGCTTTATACGAGTTAAAACAAGCTCCCTGGGCTTGGTATGAAAGATTATCATCTTGTAGGAGATCGTTGGAAGCTAGAGGGGGGGTGAATAGCTTGTATTCGTTCGTTGATGGAAATTGTTCGATTGTGTTTGTCTCTACAAATTTCATTAGTGCGCAGTGGAATAATAATAAAAGCAATAACGAAACAAGACAATCACGCAAACACAAATATTTAACGTGGTTCAGAACCGAACGGTTCCTACTCCATGGATCGAGCTCTAAAGAGCTCTAACGATGCCAATCACACACCACTATGTAATAACTCCTTCTCGACACAAGTCAAAGGTGGAGAAACCTCGTACAATTGATTACAACAGTAATACGAAAAACAAACAAGCAAATACAATGTAAATATGAAAACAAGTAAAGAGAACTTTACAACACTTTGCTTTTGATTGCTTGAATACTTGGTAGCTTGACTTGCAGTTGGAGACCCTGATTTGCAGCAACAAATCACCCCAAAAGCCCTCAAGAAACCATTTTTGTTTTCCTCCTTCACGAGCTTCATTTAAAGATTCAACCTGTGCTGGAAATCGCCAATCAGTTGACTGCTCGGGACCATCAGTCGACTGATGCCACTGTTGTCGTGAGACAACGGCTAGATCGACGCTGAAAAAATCTAACAGATCCATCATCAGTCAACTGATAATGACCATGAGTCGATTGTTCGAGCCTCCACTCATGCTAACCCGTGATCAGTCGAGACTCTAATATCGCTAGAAAACCGAGCACCGATCGATCATGATCATCTTGCCAATTGGGTTTGCCCTCCTTTGGCAGCTGACTGCTAGGCCAATTCCCACAGTCAAACCCTAGTTGACTCATGATAGTCGACTGGCACACCTCAAACATGAGATTTTAGCCCAAGTATGGTTCCCCAATACTTTCTTGACCACCCTTAGTCTAGACCTAAGCCTTCTAGCCACCTCCATCAGCCTCACGCCTCTCGGATCCCTCCAAGTCATCCATGACTTGTTCATCCATTGCGCTAGCCTTCAGGTGCTTCCATCGGCTATGTCATGCTAACGGTGTCTACACCGCCAAGGCACATTGGACTTACGCCGCCAAGACTCCGCTTGGACTTTACGCCGCCAATATCAAACCCCTTGGACTTTCCAAATGCCAAGACTCAAGCTTGGACTTTCCCTTGCCTACCCATGTTAGACTTTCCATGCCAAGACTCATGCTTGGACTTTCCCTTGCCAACCCATGTTGGACTTTCCATGCCAAGACCCATGCTTGGACTTTTCCTTGCCAACCCATGTTGGACTTTCCATTGCCAAGACCTATGCTTGGACTTTCTCAAATGCCAAGTGTCCCACTTGGACTTTCCATGCCAAGTACCCAAGACTTGGACTTTCCCATGACAATTACATTGTCATATGTTTTTGTCGAACATCAAAACATCTCTCGAGTCAAGCTCGAGTCCTGGTCAATCGTGACCTGGGTCGATTGCACCAACAATCTCTCCCTTTTTGATGTTTGACAAAAACGAAATAAACCATTGAGTTAGACCATCTAACTCAAACCAATCATCCCCGTCAATTTTCCCAATTGATTTCATTCTCTCAATAAGTTCTCCCCCAAAACATTCTTCCCCTTTTTGACTAACATCAAAAAGGTTCTCTCCAAGGAGGTCAATGTCTCATGTCCCAATGAGATCTTACAATCTCCCCCTTGGTCCAAAAATACCTAGGATGCCTACCATCTTCCTAGTGATAAGTCTCATATCACTTAAGAGAGGCAATCCTATACACTCTTCCAATTTCCAAATTGGGTATCTCAAAATCCCATTTTCGTCCTCATGAGGAAAATATATCATCCATCATCCCATGATGGATACCTCCCCCTAAAGGCTTGCTCCCCCTTGACCATTGCACCAACAATGTCCATGGGAAGTCCCTAAGCCAATAGGAACTCTAAACCATCAAAAATAAGGTTCAAAGTTCAAACATGAACTCTCCCATCCTTAAATTTGATACAAACCCTAAACAACTCTCCTAATCCATATCCAATGGATTTTCTCCCTTTATAATGCTTCCCAAAGCATATCCTAGGGTTAGGAGTGGTTAGGGAACTCTAACATAGTTGAAAGTGGGGTAAACAAACCTTGTTTTCCGAATCACTGCAATCGACTTTATCGAGATATCAATCGATCACTCATCATCGATTGCCACAAGCGCGATGATCGATAATCAAATTTCCAAATTTCAATTATCAGAAATGGATTTTGAAAATTCATAAATAATTATACGTATATCGAAAAATCATGAAAATTCATACGTATAATACTTATGACCAATACAATGGGTGAAAAATATTTGAAAATTATTTTACCCATAAAATAGTGAAATTGACACAAAGTTCAAAACCATTGAAATTTTCAATGTTTTGGCCCTACTTTGTATCAACTTCATTAATGGTGATTACTATCAAAAGATAGACTTCACCAAGGTTTTTCAAAATGGTTTTTAAATGTTTTCAAAACCTTATTTTGGATCATATTCCTTGGTCTCTATGTACATGACTTGTACACAAGCTTTTCCAATGATCCACCAATAAGACAAGATGAGTTTTAGTTCATCTAGATGCAAAAACTATGCACCTTGAACTCAACTCATATCCTACCATCTCACATGTATCTAGGGTGTATAAATATACATACATGTCAATGTAATGTGAGATGTGGGTTTTGTTCTCCTAATATAGGGTTTCATGCATTTTTCTAAGGTAACCCTACTTGATTCCCATATAAATGGGCTCCAAATCATGCCAAAGTCCTTAATTCAATTTTAATCAATTTAGATGCATGAATGATCATGGCATAAATGATAACATAAGTAAAGCATGGCCAATGATCATGATGTCATGGCATATGATACAATCTCAGCATACATGACATTTAACCTAACCCTAAGCATGATCATGACATTTTAAATGATTAAAAATGGATATGATGTCATGGCATATTATATGCCAAATAAAGCATGGCAAATAAAACGTATAGGTATAATACTACCTAAATTTTAATATTAATTGTCATTTGATATAATTAAATATATTTTGCCATATTATCACTTTTCTCCCTAGTGTGCCAAAAACCCAAAATGGCACACTATGACCTCTAATCCTAACTTGTGCCAATTTAATCGATTTATTGGCACATCCTAAAATCTTTTAGGATCATAAGATCAAATCTATTTCCAAGGTACCCATAACCTTGAAAATTACCTAAAGTGTCACCTTTACCATGGTTAGGTTAACTACCCTTCCATTTAAAGTTGGCACACCCTAAACCCATCTAGCGTGAATCAATCACGCTCTTAGGAACCCAAAACCTATTTGAGCTCCTAGGGTTTACTAGGTACTCCTTAGGGATAACCTCCCTAGATACCTTCCTAATGACCCTTCTAGGCTTGTTAGCCTTGGTCATTGTGGTCTTACCTAGGTTGACTCTAGGGGTAACTTCCCTTGCAACCTTCTTAGAGGCCACCCTAGGTTTCTTAGAAACCCTAGCCACTAGGCACATACCTTGGTCAACCTTAGGGATGACTTCCCTATTGACCTTGGCTTTCTTAGACTTAATTTGAGTTCCATAATCAAATGGGACATTGTGGTAGGTCTTTTTGGGCTTAGGCTTGCCCTTGGATGGTTCTTGTTTCCTAGGTCTTTGACTTTGACTTTTATACACTAGGCTTTTACCATTTGACCCTTTAATTGAATTTTGCATCTTTGCAAGGGTCTTCTCAGGTTTCTCAATCCTTGACCTCAAGGCTTGATTTTCAACCTCTAATTGCCCAATTTTAGAATTTTGATTTAATCCTTGGGCAATGTTCTTCCTAGGCATATGCCTAGTCCATTTGAGGTTGATGCCTAGATGTTCTCTTATTTTCCTAATGGTTTCCTTAGGTAGAATATTTTTAGGGACATTATTCCCAAATTTCTCTTTATTCCTAAGGTGAATATTCTTAGCTCCTAGACAAAAATATTTATTGCTCCTAGCATGCTTTTCATGATAAATAGCAAGTGAATTGAAATTCCTAGCATGCTTTTGTCTATTAACTAAAATAGGAGCATTATCAAAATATACCTTAGGGCTTGCCTTAGTGGCTCCCCCTACTTGTGATGCTCCCCTTTGAGTCTTCTTCTCCCCCTTTGGGCATTGATTCCGGTAGTGTCCCGGTTGTCGACATTTGAAGCAAATCACTTGCTCCTTGCTTTTGGTTGTTGGGGGACCGGCATCCTTGACTTTTGGTGCCGGAGGAGACTTCTTGATCCTTTTAGGACACTTACTCTTGTAGTGTCCTTGCTCCCTACACTCAAAACATATTATATGATTTTTGATTTTAGCCACAATGTTTGAGTTACCTAGGTCAATGGTGGAATTTTGGATTTGTTCTTCTTCTCGACCAAAGGTTGAGACTTCTTCTTGATGTTGCTCCGGTGATCTAATCTCCTCCCCCTCAATCCTAGAGGTGGAGGTCTCCTCCGATTCTACTTCCTCTTCCTCCTTGGATGTTGATGGTCTCTCAACCTCCAAGTCCTCACTTCCTTGTGAGGATGATGTGTTTGCCTCTTCAGTCCCTTCCTCTTGAATCGGTGATGGACTTTCATGGAGCTTAGCCACTTGGCTCCATAGTTCCTTGGCATCTACATAATTACCTAACATAACCAAGATATTGTTAGGTATTAAATGAATTAAAAACTTCATTACCTTATCATTTTTCTCGAAGGCTTGGACTTGCTCTTCGGTCCATCTCTTTTTCTTGAGGAACCCTCCCTTTGGTCCTATTGGATAGCTATATCCCTCCATCAAAATGATCTTCGAAGTCCCTAATCATGATAAAATCTTCAATTCTTCTCTTCCAAGAATTGAAGTCTTTTCGTCCATATAAGGTGTAAAGGACCGGTGTGTTGATGTCCCAACCTAGTTGCTCTTGAACTTCCATCTTCACCCTCAAGCGTGCTCCCTTAGTTGTTAAACTTGAAGAGCGGCCTCGCTCTGATACCACTTGTAGGAGATCGTTGGAAGCTAGAGGCGGGGGGGTGAATAGCTTGTATTCATTCGTTGATGGAAATTGTTCGACTGTGTTTGTCTCTATAAATTTCGTTAGCGCGCAGCAGAATAATAATAAAAGCAATAATTGTTAGGTTTCCAGCACCGCGGTGAGTGTGTGTTCGAACATGTTTCGTAAACATGTGCACAGCGAAAGAAATAAAAATAATAAATCTAATTTATTAAAACACACACACCACACGTATGCATAGTACAACATGTGTATACATAACCATAAATTCAAATTTTGCAATAAAAGGAAATTTATACTACATATACCTGACGTATCACGTGTAGCGGGAAAGGCATCAACCGGAGTGATCCTTGCTAGAATCGCCTCTATCCGTATCCACGCCGAGTATCTTCGGGATGACTTCACAAAGTCACGAGCCTCGTCTTCGTACGAGTTACTAGCCTCGTGTTGAAGACGATGTGATTGAGAGAAGATCACAATCCGAATCAAAATTCGGATCCAAAATGAGTCCTCAAAAACTCACTTATCCGGAGAGGTATTCGTCAACTGTTTGACGAATCCTTCGTCCTCCACCTATGAGGATTACCGGAGATCGAATCCCCAGTAAGGAAGCCACTATCAGAGCTCCAAACATCATCCAAATGATGCTCCGACACGAAATAAACAAGCTGTCCAGAAAGCTGGACAGCTTTGGTGGAGGATTAGGGCTGGCCAAATAAGGAAGCTAGATACTCACCTTGTTGCCGGACCCAAGGAAGATCACCGGAGGGTCGCCGGCTGAAGCTTGGACGCCGGCAACAAGTTTGGATGATGGCACAAGGCTGGGCGGCGGCTAGGGTTAGGCGCCGACCACTAGAGGAGAGGAGGGGTGGGCGGCAACTTGTGGATTGCTTGGATTAGGTTTTCACAAAACCCTTAAGCCCTATTTTATAGAGAACAAATTCTCCTAATCGTTATCGGATCATAACCAAAAGCCCATTAACCCGCTCCATTAATTTAAGTTAAAATAAACCAAACTGATTTGGTCTATTTTAAGTTAAAACGAACCGAACCAACTTTGGTTCATTCGTTTAAAACAAGCCAAACCCCTTTGGTTTATTCTCCACCATTGGATTAGAACCAAACCAATTTGGTTCATCCATCATGACTTCATAAGACACGACCCATCCATGCTTCCATTGCGACTGAAACGATTGTTAGGATGTACACTGAAAAGTCTATCTTTTGTATGAATATCTTTATTTTGAAATAATAATCACATGATCATTGATTGCATATTTTTATGGTTATGCAATATTGTCTAATACTTTACATTGTAGATAACATGGTGTGTGGTGTCACACGGGAGATCATGTTATCGGCCCCTTGAAAAGTATAAGTAAAGGCTCACAACCGAGATGGCTTTGGACAAACCATCGGAATGGTTGTAGTGTGATTTGGTATTGGTTTGTCTTGACCATAGAATCACACTAGTGCACTTTGTGTGTATTGAGCAGGACCGACTTAGAGGTGATTCGATTTATTGCTGACTACATAATTGAATCGGACCTCAGATATTATTATGTACATGCTCTTAATCCCGATATAATAACGGACACATATACTTAGTATTCATCTCTTTGATTTACCAATGGGCGAGATTTATAGATTAAATCGATAGGCTCGGTAAGGTTGGAGATGATATTATTTATATGGTGTGTCGTTGATTATAGGAGGAAACCATGTCCTATATATTAGGATGATGATGTCCCCTTGAGGAGCTCATAAGGTTCATCATGTAAATCCTGCAGGTGGACTTGGTCCGGCATGATGAAAAGGTTGAGTGGTACTACTCAAGGAGTTAGATGTTGATTAATTAATGGTCAGTAAATTAATTAATCAATGGACATTCGAGATCTTAAACACGGAGAGAAAATGTACAAATAATATATGGAGCCCATATTATAATATGGGGTTGGTGAGGTAGATCAATGATAATCCTTTAGTGGATTGGATTATCATTAGTGGATCGGACTTTATGTGGGCTTGATCCATGGGTGGCCAAAATCCAACTCCTCCTCATGGCCCCTATTGTAGCCTATTAACACCTCATGAATCTTAGATCCAATGGATAGAAACAAAACTCTAGATCCAAAGGTAGAGATTAAATCTCTAAGATCCAACGGTTGAGATTAAATCTCTAGATCCGACGGTTGAGATTAAATCCCTAGAACCAATGGTGGAGATTAAACCAAGGCTTATCCCTAACTCTATAAAAGGGTGGACTAGGGGTGGGTGGAAAAGACAATGGAGAGGAAAGGGGGCTAGGGTTTTGGGCGGCAAGAGCAAGGGAGGTTAGGGTTTTGGGTGGCCACAATTAAGGAAAGTTCTTCTTCTTCTTCTTCCTTTGGTGGTCGACAACCCCTTTCCCTCATCTCTCCTTGGCTTAGCCGGCGTCCTCCATTCTCCCTTTCATCTATGGCTGATGATTGATGGGGATTAGGGCTTGTCCCTTGGGCGGCAACCCAATCCTAATTAGATTAGGATTGGGCTTGGGCGGCTAGGGTTAGGGTTTTGGGACTAGGTTGGGCGGCAACAAGAAGATGAAGCTCCTTTCTTCTTCTTCCTAAGGTTGGCCGGCCACTATCCTTGTTCCCTCTACCTTGGCTGGAGCTCAACCTATTCTCCTTTCTTTTCATCCTTGGCCGGAAATTAGGGGAGCTTAGTTTAGGGTTTGGGTGGCAACAAGGAGGAGGATTGCTTTCCTTTCTCTTCTCCAAGTGTTGGCCGGCGCCCATGCCCTTGTTGTTTCTCCTATGGTTGGTTTCCATATTCCATGTTCTCTTCCTTGGCCGGCGGCAACATCGAGTTTATTGACTTGGTGGCCGGTTCTAGATAGGAAGATGAGTTTTATTTTAGGATCTTCCTTTGTTCGGAGTGAACAAGGAAAGGAAGATTGGTGATCTAGGAGGCTTCAACTTTTGGTAGATCGTCGCCCACACGACGTCCGAAAGGAGGAAGGACATACAATAGAAGATCAAGAGGTATAATCTTGTTTATTTTGATTAGTGTTCTTTTGAATTATGTTTATAATTGCTTTTCAATTATATGCATGTTTTGTGTGGATGGTTACTTGCTTGTATTTGTTTTTCAACAATGAGCATGATGTAATATTCTGTATATGGCTAAATAATACTTGGACCCCGAGAATAAACATAAAAACTGGCGATCCGGACATCGTCTATTCCGTAGCTACTCGTAGAATAGAGGATGGTCGCTTGAACAACTAGTTTGTTCAAGTGACCTCTCTAAACGAATAGCACGACGATGACTTGGTTGTTTGGGCAATCCCTTTTGTCTAGGATTAAATTTTTTTAATCCGAGGACATCGATGGGATCGCCATGAAGGAAGCTACCGAGGTGAAGTGGAAAGCAAAGTTTCCCCTCACGGACTCGATAAGCAAAACCCTTCAAATGGTACAAGAGCTTCCGGGCAAACAAAACCCTTCAACGATTTCATGCTCGCTCCTTGTTTGGTCCAACCAAACCTAGTTTCTCTCGGTCTGAGAATCTCATTATCAAGCTCGTTTTAAATCCTTCGGATTATGCTCGTTGTGCGTGTGACCAAATAGGTTCTCGATTTATGTTGGTCGTCTATAATTAACCATTAATTATAGAACAATCATGAGTGGCACCTAGTAGTGCATCATGATCCCCAATTAATCGAAAAGATCAACGGTTAATCCATAACTATTTCTAAAACCTTTCAACATCTTGAATGACTCGTGCCCCATTCCTTTCACTCATCTTATACCCACTTGGTTCAGGACATGGTCTATAGTGTCAGTCCCCACTAGGTTGACTACGTCACACCTAGCCCAAGTATCATTTCCTCGTCCTACGGATTCTAGTTACTGAACATGTATCCAAGAGTACCTTACTCTAAACATGTATTTCTTTGGCCAAAGACTTTAGTAACAATCCGACGAGAGGCCATGGGTATACATCTCCTCGCAAGGAGTGGTGAATCCTTTACAGGCTATTCAAACACCTTCGATCACTTTGACTTATACTCAATCATCCCGGGTCCACATCTCTTTAGAGATGCTTTCTTAAGATGTCAAAGCATAAGTCTTTATGATCAAGATGACTTGAATACCGCAAGTCAAAGGAACATCGCACTTAAGCTGCAATAAGAACTTCATTGACATATCTATATATGCAAGAACCATATGAAGTCTTACGGCTGGTCACTCCAATGAACTAGTTATCATAACTAGCATCCACGATTAACTCCGGACATCACAATGTCTCCAGCCAGTGAGAATCAGCTACTTGGATACACCAAGGAGTATACCTCGTGCTAGTCTCGACAGAATTGATGTTGTCCTAATCCATCAATTCATCGACTAGGGATAATTCCGATACATCACAATTACACATGTAGAGATACTCACTAGTTGTGATCCAATCACAAATTCTCTCATGCTGTGAATCGTATCATGGGCATTCAGTAAATGAGTTTAAGATCTAATCAAATACATGAAAACATGTATACTCAAATAGTGAATCTTCATTTATCATATAAATAATTCAAATATAAGGCGATTGCCTTAGGACATCTCTCATATATTACTAACAAACTCCCACTTGGCCTAATGCCAATTGCTATGGTATCCAATACCATAAGCTCTAACATGACCCTCAAACTTACTTTGAGGTAATGCCTTAGTCAAAGGATCCGCTAAGTTCCTTTCAGTGGAGATTTTCTCGATTTGTATTTCTTTCCTACTAATGATCTCTCTGATCAGATGATAGCGACGAAGTACATGTTTGGATCATTGATGAGACCTTGGCTCTTTCACCTGTGCAATTGCTCCATTGTTGTCGCAGTAGACCGGTATTGCTTCAACAATGGCTGGACCACACCAAGTTCATAAATGAACTTCTTGATCCAAACCGCTTCCTTTGCTGATTCCGAAGCTGCAATGTATTCTGCCTTAGTGGTAGAATCCACTACAGTGTCTTGTTTGGAATTTTTCCAACTCACTGCGCCCCCATTCAAGGTGAACATGTATCCAAACTGAGACCTAGAATCATCCTTGTCTGTCTAGAAGCTGGCATCCGTATACCCGCGTATCACCATGTCCCCTTCTCCATATATTAGGAACACATCCTTAGTTCTTCTCAAGTACTTAAGGATTTTCTTAACAGCTGCCCAATGATCCATTCCTGGATCAGACTGGTATCTACTCATGACACTCAGAGCATATGATACATCAGACCTCGTACATAACATAGCATACATGATAGATCCTATTGCGGATGCATAGGGAATCTTACTCATGCAAATCCTCTCGTCTTCTGTGCACGGACACATAGACTTTGAAAGGTGTATCCCATGCCTGATGGGTAGGAAACCTTTCTTGGATTCCGACATGCTAAACCTCTTTAGCACTCGGTCTATATATATAGACTGCGAAAGACCAAGCAATTGTTTCCATCTATCTCTATAGATCTTAATCCCGAGGATGTAGGTTGCTTCTCCCAGGTCTTTCATGGAGAATGTCTTGGACAACCAAATCTTAACTGACTGTAAGACTGAAATATCATTTCCTATAAGTAATATGTCATCGACATACAATACTAGGAACACGACTGCACTCCCACTAAACTTCTTGTACACACAAGGTTCATCTGGATTTTGTGAGAAATCAAACTTTTTGATTGTCGCATCAAAATGGATATTCCAACTCCTGGATGCTTGCTTCAATCCATATATGGACCATCGCAATTTGCATACCTTGGTTTTATCAACCGATGTGAAACCCTCAGGCTGTATCATATACACGTCCTCGAGCAGGTTTCCATTAAGGAAAGCTATTTTCACATCCATCTGTCATATCTCATAATCATAATGAGCCGCTATGGCCTGGAGCATCCGAATGGATTTAAGCATAGCTATAGGCGAATAGGTTTCATCATAATCAACACCTTGCTTTTGACGATATCCTTTCGCCACCAATCTAGCCTTATAGGTAATCACATTACCATCCATGTCGGTTTTCTTCTTGAAAACCCACTTGCACCCTATAGGCTTTATGCCTTCGGGTGGGTCAACCAAGTTCCAAACTTGGTTTTCATACATGGAATCCATTTCCGACTTCATGGCTTCAAGCCACTTATCCCTTTCTGAACTTGTCAGAACTTCTTCATAACTGGTAGGCTCCTCATCATCAATTAATAACACGTCGTTTGATTCACTTACGAGAAATCCATATCTCTCAGGAATATTGCGTGTTCTACCAGATCTACGAAGATGTGGTATTTCAATAGGTCCAGCAGATTGCTCATCACTATGAGTTATCGGCTGTTGTGCTTCACCAGGTATCTCATCAATGTCTATTTGAGTCTCTCGAGCCTCCTCAACCTCGACGACACTCCCACTGTTTTCTTGCAAGAGAAACTCTTTTCTAGAAACACAGCATGCCTTGAAACAAACACCTTTTGTTCCATAGGATGATAGAATTGGTAACCCCTTATTTCCTTAAGGTATCCAATAAATAGACATTTATCAGACTTAGCATCCAATTTGTCTGATATAGTCTGCTTCACATAAGCAGGACAACCCCATATCTTCAAGTAAGATACATGAGGTTTCTTACTATTCTATATCTCATATGGAGTAGTGGAGTCTACCTTGGTTGGCATTTTGTTTAACAAGTAAACAGCTGTCTGAAGCGCATAGCCCCAAAAGGACTTGGGAAGATTCGCATGATTCATCATTGACCTAACCATGTCCAACAAGGTCCGGTTACGCACCTCAGATACACCATTATGCTGTGGTGTATATGGCGGAGTCCATTGAGAAAATATACCATTGTCTCTTAGATAATCTAGAAACTTTTGACTTAAGTATTCACCACCTCAGTCCGATCGAAGTATTTTAATACACTTGTCATGTTGTTTCTCTACTTCATTTCTGAACTCTTTGAACCTTTCAAAGGCTTCAGACTTGTGTTTCATCAAGAACACATACCCAAACCGTGAGTGATCATCGGTGAAGGTAATGAAGTAGCTATAGCCTCCTAAAGCTTGAGTTGACATAGGTACACATACATCAGTATGTATTAGACCTAGCAACTCCCCCACTCGTTCACCTTTTCCTGTAAAAGGTAACTTAGTCATCTTGCCTTCCAAGCATGATTCGCATGTATCGTATGAATCCAATTCAAACGATTCTAGAATTCCACATCGGTGTAATTCGAACATGCGTCTCTTTCTTGCATGGCCAAGATGATAATGCCACATGTAGGAGTCTAATTGATTATCCTTTCGAGCACGCTTGTTGCTCGCTTCGATATTGAAAATGTCACTGGATACGTCCAATGTATAAATACCATTGCTCAAAGTTCCAGTTCCATAAAGTACGCCATTCAAATTTATATAACAACAATTGTTACTAAACGTCAAATGGTAACCATTTATGTTTAAGCAGGAAATTGAAACAATGTTCTTTATTAGAGAAGGAACGCAATAGCAATTGTCTAGTTCCCAGACTAGTCCACTAGGGAGCTTCAGTAAATAAGTTCCAATGGCGACCGCAGCAACCTTTGCTCCATTGCCAACTCGCAAATTTGACTCCCCTCTGACGAGTCTTCTTCTATTCCTTAGCCCCTGTATGTCATTACATATATGTGAGCCACACCCAGTATCCAATACCCAAGTGTCTAAGGAAATAGAATGACAATCAATAACGAAGATACCTGAAGAGGATGGGGCATCTGATGCCTTCTTCTTCTTCACGGACTCAAGATAAATCTTGCAGTTTCTTCACCAGTGGCCTTCCTTGCCACAATGATGGCAAGTGCTCTTTTGTGCTAGTTCTGCCCTCGTAGCCTTCTTGTTCTTCCCTTTCTTCTGTTCCTTTGCCTTCCTCTTAGAATCTTTCTTTGAGGAATCAACTAACAGAACCGCCTTTCTCCTCATGCTTCACAGAAGGCTCCACAGTCTTCAGCATATTGAGGAGCTCAGGAATAGTGGATTCTAATTTGTTCATCTGATAGTTTATCACAAATTGTGAGAAACTCTTGGGCAAACAATGCAGAATTAAGTCAATACTTAACTCATGATCCATCACAAACCCGAGGGTGGCCAGCCGCTCAATGTACCCGTTCATCTTTAGCACAAACTGCACTACAGGCGAACCTTCTTACATCTTAGAGGTGAAGAGGAGCCTGGAGACTTCGAACCTTTCGGATCTCGCTTGCTCATCAAACAACTCATGAAGATGGAAGACTATGGTATTAGCATCCATATGCTCATGCTGCTTTTACAGCTCAGGTACCATCGCAGCTAGCATGATGCAACTCGCCAGTTCAGAATCTGCCACATATTTCTGATAGGCCAACAATTGGTATGGAGTTGCATCGTCCCTAGGACGGTTGGGAAGAGGCTCTTCAAGGACATATGCTAGATTTTTCGCCATGAGAACAATTCTCAAGTTTATAAGCCAGTCCAAGAAGTTAGTGAAGGGTTTAGCTTATCGAGTCTGTGAGGGGAAACTTTGCTTCCCACTTCACCTTGGTTGTTTGTTCATGGCGATCCCATCGATGTCCCCGGATTAAAAAAAAATTAATCCTAGACAAAAGGGATTGCCCAAACAATCAAGTCATCATCATGCTATTCGTTTAGAGAAGTCACTTGAACAAACTCGTTGTTCAAGCGACCATCCTCTATTCTACGAGTAGCCACGGAATAGACGATGTCCGGATCGTCGGTTTTTGTGTTTATGTTCGGGATCCAAGTATTATTTAGCCACATACATAAAGTAAACATCCACATAAAACATGCATATAATTGAAAAGCAATTATAAATATAATACAAAGAAACACTAATCAAAATAAACAAGATTATACCTCTTGATCTTCTATTGTATGTCCTTCCTCCTTTTGGACGTCGTGTGGGCGACGATCTCCCAAAAGTTGAAGCCTCCTAGATCACCAATCTTCCTTTCCTTGTTCACTCCGAACAAAGGAAGATCATCAAACAAAACTCTTCTTCCTATCTAGAACCAGCCACCAAGTCAATAAACTCGATGTTGCCGCTGGCCAAGGAAGAGAATATGGAGTATAGGAACCGGCCAAAGGAGAATCAATGAGGGCATGGGTGCCGGCCAACACTTGGAGAAGAGAAAGGAAAGCAATCCTTCTCCTTATTGCCGCCCAAACCCTAAACCTAGTTCTTCTAATTTCTGGCTAAGGATGAATGGAAGAAGAATAGGTTGAGCTCTAACCAAGGTAGAGGGAAAAAGGAAGGTTGCCGGCCAAACCATGAAAGAAGAAGAGAATCCTTTCTCCTCATGTTGCTGCCCACAACCAACAACCAAACCCTAACCCTAGCCGCCCACTCCTAATCCTACCCCAACTAGGAATTGTTGCCGCCCAAGGGAAGCAACCCTAATGCCATCCATCATAAGCCATAGATCAAGGGGAGAAGGTTGGGCACCGGCCAAACCAAGGAGAGAAGAAGAAGGAAGGGTGCTGGCCACCTAAGGAAGAAGAAGAAGAAAAAACATCTTTCCTTAATTGTGGCCACCCAAAACCCTAAGCCTCCCTTGCTCTTGCCACCCAAAACCCGAGTCCACTTTCCTCTAATTCAATTCTTGCCGCCCACCCTCAAGCCCATATATATAGAGTTAGGCTTAAGGCTTGATTTAATCTCCACCATTGGGTCTAGGGATTTAATCTCAACCGTCGGATCTAGAGAGTTAATCTTAACCGTCGGATCTAGAGATTTAATCTCTACCTTTGGATCTAGAGTTTTGTTTTCATCCATTGGATCTAAGCTTCATGAGGTGTTAATAGGCTACAATAGGAACCATGAGGAGGAGTTGGATCTTGGCCACCCAATGGATCAAGCCCACATAAAGTCCGATCCATTAATGATTATCCATTCCACTAGAGGATTATCATTGATCTACCTCACCAACCCCCATAAGTTAATATGGGCTCCATATATTATTTGTACATTTTCTCCCCATGTTTAAGATCTCGAATGTCCGTCGATTAATTAATTTACTGACCATTAATTAACCAACATCTAACTCCATGAGTAGTACCACTCAACCTTTTCATCCTGCCGGACCAAGTCCACCTGCAGGGTTTACATGATGAACCTTATGTGCTCCTCAAGGGGACATCATCATCCTAATATATAGGACACGATTTTCTCCTATAATCAATGACACACCATATAAATAATATCATCTCCCAACTTACCGAGTCTATCAATTTAATCTATAAATCTCGCCCATTGGTAAATCAAAGAGATGAATACTAAGTATATGTGCCCGTTATTATATTGGGATTAAGAGCATGTACATAATAATATCTGAGGTCCGATTCGATTATGTAGTCAGCAATAAATCGAATCACCTCTAAGTCGGTCCTGCTCAATACACACAAAGTGCACTAGTGTGATTCTATGGTCAAGACAAACCAATATCAAATCACACTACAACCATTCCGATGGTTTGTCCAAAGTCATCTCGGTTGTGAGCCTTTACTTATACTTTACAAGGAGTTGATAACATGATCTCCCGTGTGACACCACACACCATGTTATCTACAATGCAATGTATTAGACAATATGCATAGTCATAAAAATATACAAAAAATGATCATGTGATTCTTATTTCAAAATAAAGATGTTCATACAAAAGATAGACTTTTCAGTATACATCCCTACAATCTCCCACTTATACTAAAAGACTATGTTATTCTCAAACTGCCATACATCTGATCCCCATTCCCTCCACATGCCTATCAAAAGCTTTCGCTGGAAGGGCCTTAGTGAAAGGATCTGCCAGGTTATCCTCCGATGCAATCTTGGCCACATCAACTTCTCCTCTCTTTACGATTTCTCGTATCAGGTGGTACTTGCGCTCTATGTGTTTACTAGCCTTATGGGCTCGTGGTTCCTTCGAGTTTGCAACTACACCACTATTATCACAATAAATTGTGATAGTTCTGGGCAAACCAGGAATCACATCCAAGTCCATCAGGAAGTTCCTGAGCCATACAGCTTCTTTGGCCGCCTCAGGGGCTACCACATACTTAGCTTCCATGGTATAGTCCGCCACGCATTTCTTCTTGACACTCCTCCATACAATGGCTCCACCTCCCAAAGTAAACACAAAACCTGAGGTAGACTTACTGTTATCCCTATCAGATTGGAAGTCGGAATCCGTGTAATCCACAGGGAGTAATTGGTCTGCCTGGTAAACTAGCATATAATCCCTAGTCCTTCTCAGGTACTTCAATATATGATTTACCGCAGTCCAATGTCTTTGTCTTGGATTACTCTGATATCTACCGACCATGCCCATGGCATAACAGATATCTGGTCTCGTACATAACATTGCATACATGAGGCTTCCTACTGTCGAAGCATAAGGAACCGCCTTCATCTCCTCTATCTCCTCAGATGATCTAGGACACATCTCCTTAGATAAAGGAACTCCATGCCTGAAAGGTAGAAAACCCATCTTGGAGTTCTGCATGCTAAAATGATCTATAATCGTGTCTATGTATGAAGCTTGGGATAAGCACAACATCCTCTTCCTGCGATCCCTTATAACCTTGATCCTAAGGATGTGTCCCACCTCTCCCAAATCCTTCATATCAAACTGTTTGGATAACCATACCATACGTCCGATAACACCTTGATATTGTTGTCAATCAACAAAATGTCATCTACGTATAGTACAAGAAATACCACTACATTTCCGTCACATCTCTTGTATACACAAGACTCATCCAGACTTTGAATAAATCCATAATCCTGAATCAAATCGGATGTTCCAAGACCTCGAAGCTTGCTTCAATCCATAAATGGACCGATTAAGCTTACATACAAGATGTTCTTTGCACTTCGCAATGAATCCCTCTGGTTGCTTCATATAGATGTTTTCCTTAAGACTTCCATTAAGGAAAACTGTCTTGACATCCATCTACCACACCTCATAATCCATATGAGCTGCTATATATAAGAGAATCTGGATAGACTTAAGCATGGCTACCGGAGAAAAGGTTTCCTCATAATCGATACCCTCTTTCTGAGTATACCCCTTCGCAACAAGCCTCACTTTGAAGGTCTCAACCTTCCCATCTATTCCTCTCTTTCTTTTGTAGATCCACATGCATCCAATGGTTTTTACACCATCGGGTGGGTCTACTAGCTCCCAGACCTAATTTGAATCCATAGATTCAATCTTAGCATTCATTGTACTTTGTCAAGATGCTGCATCTTTATCTTGGATTGCCTCATCATATGTCCAGGGATCAGGTTCATGTTCGCCAGGGACCAAATCAGAAGATTCTCCCAAGAACATGAATCTCTCAAGCTGTCTCACAACCCTCCCACTACGACAAGGTATCACTTGTGTATCCTCTGTGACACGTGGTGCAGTGACATGTGGTATATCCTCTTGTACCGGTGGTACTAAAGAAGTGACTTCCCCTTTTAATTCCTCCAGAACAATTTTACTCTTGGGCTTATGGCTCATCACATAGTCTTCCTCTAGAAATTTGGCGTTCGTGCTAACGATCACCCTCTGATCTCTAGGACTATAAAAAAAACCACCCTTCGTTCCTCTAGGATAGTAAACGAACATGCGTACTTCTGTATAAGGTTCTAACTTACCAGCATCTGCCTTCAAAACATGTGCTGGACTCCCCATATCCGAATATGTCTTAGACTAGGCTTTCGCCCAGTCCACAATTCTATGGGAGTAGAAGGCACTGATTTAGATGGAACCAAGTTCAAAATGTACACCGTCGTTTCTAGAGAATATCCTCAGAACGAATCTGGCAATTCAAAATAACTCATCATCAATCTAACTATCTCCATAAGAGTCCTATTCCTTCGCTCTGCTACACTATTCTACTGGGGTGTGCCAGGTGTAGTCAATTGGGATTGAATCCCAGCCTCTGATAAGTAGTTCCTAAACTCTCCCAAGAGGTACTCATCACCACAAGCAGATCGTAGTGTCATCCATATCTTGAATAATTGTCTATGAAAGAGACGAAATATTCAAGACCACCTCTTGCCTGGATAGTCATAGGACCACACAAATCAGAATGAACCATTTCTAACACATCTTTGGCTCTATACCCCTTGGCCTTAAAAGGCCTCTTGGTCATTTTACCTTCCAAGCAAGATTCGCAGGTTGGGAAATCTTCCACCACTAATGAACCCAAAGGTCCATCAGCAATCAACCTTTGAATTCTGCTTAGGTTAATATGACCAAGCCTAAGATGCCAAAGATATGTTTGGTTCATCTTTGAAGGTTCTTTTCTCTTATTGGAATTAGAAGATGAGTTATTAATTTCAATTTGCATCGTGTGAGGTTTTGGTTCAAGTGTATACAAATTTCCTATCAATGTACCTGAACAGATATTCTCCCTATTCCTTTTTATAACAACTCTATCATTAAAAGAAATAGAATATCCATCCATAAATAATTTAGAAACTGAAATTAAATTCTTTCTAAATAAAGGTACATAAAGGGAATTTTCCAGAACCAAAGTTTTATTTTTCTCAAAAGATAAATAAAATGTCTCCCACTGCAATAGTCGCCACCTTAGTGGCATTGCCCAAGTAAATGATAATCTCTCCCTCAGCTTGTCGTCGGGTTTCCTGGAACCCCTGCAAAGTATTGCATACATGATCAGTGGCTCCCGTATCTACACTCCAAGTGCCGATAGATAACACCGCTAATCATATTTCAATGACTAGTCCAAAGGATATACCTTTGTTCTTCTTTGGATTGGGACAATCCTTCTTCCAATGTCCATCCTGCTTGCAAGTGAAGTACTTGCCTTTCGGCTTCTTCACTCCTCCTTGAGATCCTCCCACCAGCTTTGCTCCACATTGTTTCTTCTTCTTCTTGCCTTTCGGCTTAGAAGTAGAAACCTTCTGAGCAATCATGGCCTGAGGACACTCTTCGAAGAGTGCATACTTATACTCCTTAGCAGATAAGACAATATCTAGATTCTTTTCCAATCAACATTATTTGGGTACAGTAAGTTTATTTTTCTTTAGTATCATAGTAAGTGGACTGAAAGTCATTTTTGAAAATCCTAAGAATCACATTGATCATTACTTTAGATTTCAAAAAATTATTGATTCCTCAAACAATAAAATTTTAAAATCAACCAACACCTCAAAACACCGAGAATATCGTATGCCATGATCGTGTGGACGTATACGAATTCTACATTTGTAAGAGGAGGTTTTACCCATTAATTTTACTATCTTGTCAACCTAACTTTTTGACAAATAAAATTAATAGTTGGTTTCTCTTCGGCCCTACAAATAAAAGCAGTGACTCTGATGGGGAGGATACTTATATTTGTATCTAAGTGTTCACCATTACTTGGTACCAAGGTAATTATCTCGGGTTATGTGCCTTACGATGGAGAAGTACACATGCTCCTTAATAATTTCCTATAACCATATTCGACCTTGTGATCCGTAAACAAATTCATCCGATGGGGAGGAAGGCACTCAAAGCCGACGCGCATGTTTGCTTGCATCACATGTCAAATCGTAATGGAGGTCGTGGGAATTCATAAAAATATCCCTCTCCCACTTAGTAATTTGAAAATGAGGAATTTTCTAGCCTATGACATGCATATCAAACAAAAAGTAATAAATATGAAAAATAAATTATTTTCCAACTAGTATGACTTTTGTCTTCAATATGTCTCCCGTCGCATCGCCTTCTCGTCCGCTCCTCCTACGCCATGTACGAGCCATCCGGAGATCCGAGCCGAGACTAAAATCTATTTTAATTTACATCCATCGATCTTATACTCCACGAGGGAGTGTACATGAAATCTAGATCGAAAGTAAACTAAAATAAAAGGAGTGGCTAAACAATGTCGTATCTAATTTACAAAAAATTAAATACTAGCCTCGTCAACCCCGAGGATTCAACAAAATATACACATACAATCACATACACACATATGGCCATAATAGTCGGATCTTATGCCTGCAACCAAAGAGATAAACTACGCATATCCTACTATTATCCGGCACATATAATATATGAAAAGTGTATAAAAATTAATCGAATCCTAAACACACAAAACCGAAAACCTTGGCTCTGATACCAATTGAAGGGTTTTGCTTATCAAGTCCGTGAAGGGAAACTTCGCTTCCCACTTCACCATGGTTGTTTGTTCATGGCGATCCCATCGATGTCCCTGGATTAAAAAAAAATAATCCTAGACAAAAGGGATTGCCCAAATAATCAAGTCATCATCATGTTATTCGTTTAGAGAGGTCACTTGAACAAACTCGTTGTTCAAGCGACCATCCTCTATTCTACGAGTAGTCGCGGAATAGACGATGTCCGGATCGCCAGTTTTTGTGTTTATGTTCGGGATCCAAGTATTATTTAGCCACATACATAAAGTAAACATCCACATAAAACATGCATATATTTGAAAAGCAATTATAAACATAATACAAAGAAACACTAATCAAAATAAACAAGAGTATACCTCTTGTTATACCTCTTGATCTTCTATTGTATGTCCTTCCTCCTTTTGGACGTCGTGTGGGCGATGATCTCCCAAAAGTTGAAGCCTCCTAGATCACCAATCTTCCTTTCCTTGTTCACTCCGAACAAAGGGAGATCATCAAACAAAACTCTTCTTCCTATTTAGAACCGGCCACCAAGTCAATAAACTCGATGTTGTTGCCGGCCAAGGAAGAGAACATGGAGTATAGGAACCGGCCAAAGGAGAATCAATGAGGGCATGGGCGTCGACCAAAACTTGGAGAAGAGAAAGAAAAGCAATCCTTCTCCTTGTTGCCGCCCAAACCCTAAACCTAGTTCTCCTAATTTCCGGCTAAGGATGAAGGGAAGAAGAATAGGTTGAGCTCCAACCAAGGTAGAGGGAAGAAGGAAGGTTGACGGCCAAACCATGAAAGAAGAAGAGAAGCCTTTCTCCTCATGTTGCCGCCCACAACCAACAACCACACCCTAACCCTAGCCGCCCACTCCTAATCCTACCCCAACTAGGAATTGTTGCCACCCAAGGGAAGCAACCCTAATGCCATCCATCATAAGACATAGATCAAGGGGAGAAGGTTGGGCGCCGGCCAAACCAAGGAGAGAAGAAGAAGGAAGGGTGCCAGCCACCTAAGGAAGAAGAAGAAGAAAAAACATCTTTCCTTAATTGTGGCCACCCAAAACCCTAAGCCTCCCTTTCTTTGCCGCCCAAAACCCTAGCCCCCTTTCCTCTAATTCAATTCTTGTCGCCCACCCTCAAGCCCATATATATAGAGTTAGGCTTAAGGCTTGATTTAATCTCCACCATTGGTTCTAGGGATTTAATCTCAACCATCGGATCTAGAGATTTAATCTCTACCTTTGGATCAAGAGTTTTGTTTTCATCCATTGGATCTAAGCTTCATGAAGTGTTAATAGGCTACAATAGGGGCCATGAGGAGGAGTTGGATCTTGGCCACCCAATGGATCAAGCCCACATATAGTCCGATCCATTAATGATTATCCATTCCACTAGAGGATTATTATTGATCTACCTCACCAACCCCCATAAGTTAATATGGGCTCCATATATTATTTGTACATTTTCTCCCCGTATTTAAGATCTCGAATGTCCATCGATTAATTAATTTACCGACCATTAATTAATCAACATCTAACTCCATGAGTAGTACCACTCAACCTTTTCATCATGCCGGACCAAGTCCACCTGCAGGGTTTACATGATGAACCTTATGAGCTCCTCAAGGGGACATCATCATCCTAATATATAGGACACAGTTTCCTCCTATAATCAACAACACACCATATAAATAATACTACGTATACCTGATGTATCACGTGTAGCGGGAAAGGCATCAACCGGAGCGATCTTCGCTAGAATCGCCTCTATCCGTATCCACACCGAGTATCTTCGGGATGACTTCACAAAGTCACGAGCCTCGTCTTCGTATGAGTTATTGGCCTCGTGTTGAAGACGATGTGATCAAGAGAAGATCACAATCCGAATCAAAATTCGGATCCAAAACGAGTCCTAAAAAACTCGCTTCTCCGGAGAGGTATTCGTCAACCGTTTGACGAATCCTTCGTCCTCCACCTATGAGGATTACCGGAGATCGAATCCCCTGCAAGGAAGTCACTGTCGGAGCTCCAAACGTCATCCAAATGATGCTCTGACACGAAATAAATAACCTGTCCAGAAAGCTGGACAGCTTTGGTGGAGGATTAGGGTCGGCAAAATAAGGAAGCTAGATGCTCACCTTGTCGCCGGACCCAAGGAAGATCATCGGGGGATCGCCAGAGGATCGCCGGCTAAAGCTTGGACGTCGGCAACATGTTTGGACGACCGCACAAGGCTGGGCGGCGTCTAGGGTTGGGCGCCGACCACTAGAAGAGAAGAGGGGTGGGCGGCAACTTGTGGATTGCTTGGATTAGGTTTTCACAAAACCCTTAAGCCCTATTTTATAGAGAACAAATTCTTCTAATGGTTATCGGACCATAACCAAAAGCCCATTAACCCGCTCCATTAATTTAAGTTAAAATAAACCAAACTGATTTGGTCTATTTTAAGTTAAAATGAACCGAACCAACTTTGGTTCATTCGTTTAAAACAAACAAAACCCCTTTGGTTTATTCTCCACCATTGGATTAGAACCAAACCAATTTGGTTCATCCATCATGTCTTCATAAGACACAGCTCATCCATGCTTCCACTGCGACTGAAACGATTTCATGCTCGCTCCTTGTTTGGTCCAACTAAACCTAGTTTCTCTCGGTCTGAGAATCTCATTATGAAGCTCGTTTTAAATCCTTCGGATTACGCTCGTTGTGCGTGTGACCAAATAGGTTCTCGATTTATGTTGGTCATCTATAATTAACCATTAAGATTGGTGAGTCGTGACCCATTCCATTCACTCATCTTATACCCACTTGGTTCAGGACTGTTAGGGCAATCTCTTGCCGTGATATGGTTTTGATGGTGTGGCAAAGGGTTTAAGTTAGTTTGATACATTCCTTTCACTCATCTTATACCCACTTGGTTCAGGACATGGTCTATAGTGTCAGTCCCCACTAGGTTGACTACGTCACACCTAGCCCAAGTATCATTTCCTCGTCCTACGGATTCTAGTTACTACACATGTATCCAAGAGTACCTTACTCTAAACATGTATTGCTTTGGCCAAAGACTTTAGTAATAATCCGACGAGAGGCCATGGGTATACATCTCCTCGCAAGGAGTGGTGAATCCTTTATAGTCTATTTAAACACCTTCGATCACTTCGACTTATACCCAATCATCCCGGGTCCACATCTCTTTAGAGATGCTTGCTTAAGATGTCAAAGCATAAGTCTTTATGATCAAGATGACTTGAATACCGTAAGTCAAAGGTACATCGCACTTAAGCTACAGTAAGAACTTCATTGACATATCTATATATGCAGAGAACCATATGAAGTCTTACGACTGGTCACTCCAATGAACTAGTTATCATAACTAGCATCCACGATTAACTCCGGACATCACAATGTCTCTAGCCAGTGAGAATCAGCTGCTTGTATACACAAAGGAGTATACCTCGTGCTAGTCTCGACAGAATTGATGTTGTCCAAATCCATCAATTCATCGACTAGGGATAATTTTGATACATCACAATTACACATGTAGAGATACTCACTAGTTGTGATCCAATCACAAATTCTCTCATGCTGTGAATCGTATCGTGGACATTCAGTAAATGAGTTTAAGATCTAATCAAATACATGAAAACATGTTTACTCAAATAGTGAAGCTTCATTTATCATATAAATGGTTCAAACATAAAGCGATTGCCTTAGGACATCTCTCATATATTACTAACAATAACGAAACAAGATAATCATGCAAACATAAATATTTAACATGGTTTGCAACCGAACGGTTAATACTCCATGGATCGAGCTCTAAAGAGCTCTAGCAATGTCAATCACACACCACTATGCAATAACTCCTTCTCGACACAAGTCGGAGGTGTAAAAACCTCGTACAATTGATTACAACAGTAATACGAAAAACAAACAAGCAAATATAATGTAATTATGAAAACAAGTAAAAAGAACTTTACAACACTTTGCTTTTGAATACTTGAATACTTGGTAGCTTGACTTGCACTTGGAGACCCTGATTTGCAGCAGCAAATCACCCCAAAAGCCCTCAAGAAACCATTTTCATTTTCCTCCTTCACAAGCTCCATTTAAAGCTTCAACCTGTGCTAGAAATCGCCGATCAGTTGACTATGCGGGACCATCAGTCCACTGATGCCACTGTTGTCGTGAGACAACGGCTAGATCCACACTAGAAAAATCCAACAGATCCATCATCAGTCGATTGATAATGACCATCATTCGACTGTTCAAGCCTCCACATGACTGCTAACCCCAGCAGTTGAATCAGACTCCATTCTGTGCCTGAAAAACCAAGCACCAGTCGTCTGATCACAAGATCAGTCGGCTGCTTGGCCAATCAGTCGACTGCCCTCCTTTGGTAGTCGACTGCTAGGCCAATTCCCGTAGTCAAACCCTAGTTGAGTCATGTCATTCAACTGCCACATGGCACCAGTCGACTGGCACACCTCAAACATGAGATTTTAACCTAAGTATGGTTCCCCCATACTTGCGAGACCACCCTTAGCCTAGACCTAAGCCTTCTAGCCACCTCCGTCAGCCTCACGCCTCTCGAATCCCTCCAAGTCATCCATGACTTGTTCATCCATTGCGCTAGCCTTCAGGTGCTTCCATCGGCTATGTCATGCTAACGGTGTCTACAATGCCAAGGCACATTGGACTTACGTCGCCAAGACTCCGCTTGGACTTTACACCGCCAATATCAAACCCCTTGGACTTTCCAAATGCCAAGACTCAAGCTTGGGCTTTCCCTTGCCAATCCATGTTGGACTTTCCATGCCAAGACCCATGCTTGGACTTTCCCTTGCCAACCCATGTTGGACTTTCCATGCCAAGACCCATGCTTGGACTTTTCTTTGCCAACCCATGTTGGACTTTCCATTGCCAAGACCCATGCTTGGACTTTCCCAAATGCCAAGTGTCCCACTTGGACTTTCCATGCCAAGTACCCAAGACTTGGACTTTTCCATGACAATTACATTGTCATATGTTTTTTTTCAAACATCAAAACATCTCTCGAGTCAAGCTCGAGTCCTGGTCAATCGTGACCTGGGCCGATTGCACCAACACATCTTTCTTAGTTTCTAAGGGATTTAGAAGGGGTCAAGTAGATCAAACTCTCTTTATTAAGTTAAAGGATATCTTTATGGCCCAAGTATATGTAGATGACATCATTTTTTTGGTTAACAAATGATGAGCTCCTTCAAGACTTCATCAAAAATATGGAGAATGAGTTTGAAATGAGTTTAGTTGGAGAATTAAATTTCTTCCTCAGTTTACAAGTCAAACAAACAAATGAAGGAATTTATGTATACCAAACCAAATATGCTAAAGAAATGATTAAGAAATTTGGTTTGGAAAATGCTAAGGTAGTATCAACTCCTATGGCAACCAACACAAAGATAGATAATGATCAAGAAGGTAAATCAATTGACCTAAAGCTTTATAGAAGCATGATTGGTAGCTTTTTATACTTAACCGCTAGTAGACCCGACATTTTATTTGCGGTAGGTATGTATGTTAGATACCAATCATGTGCCAAAGAATCTCATTTAGTGGTCATTAAGAGAATTTTAAGATATATCAAAGGCACACTAAATGTAGGACTTTGGTATCCTAGGACAAAATCTTTTGATTTGATTGGGTACACCGATTCCGACTATGCGGGTTGCAAGTTGGATCAGAAGAGTACTAGTGGTGGATGCCAATTTCTTGGATCCTCCCTAGTTAGTTGGAGTAGTAGAAAAAAACCTTGTGTTGCTTTGTCCACCACCGAGGTCGAATATGTGGCTATGGGTGGTTGTGTGGCTCAATTACTTTGGATGAGACACACTCTAGAGGACTATGAGCTACAATACTCCAATGTCAAAGTTTATTGTGATAATGTGAGTACCATAAATTTGACAAAAAATCCGGTACATCACTCTAGGACAAAGCACATTGAAGTGAAGCATCACTTCATTAGAGATCATGTGGAAAAGGGGGACATTGAACTCAACTACATAGAATCCAAGTCCAACCTAGCTGACATTTTCACCAAGGCTCTCCTCGAAACGGATTATTCATCACTTAGGAGAAAACTTAGAATGTTCTTGGTAGAGTAGAGGTTTAGTCTTGCATGATCCTATAGAAACCCTAGGATTATACCTCTATATCATCTCACAAAATACCTAAGAAATCATTATTTTTGTATTGATTCACTTAGACATCATGTGAGATGTTAAGAAGATGCACTTGGTTCATCATGCTTGTTATGATGCATTACTATGAACCAAGATGTTATCTAGAGACATTGATCCTTAATTGGACCAATCATTGGGAAGGTTTTGTGTATAATTGATGTATACATAGCTCTAAGAACATGATTGGAAATGTCAAACAACACATAATTTAAACTACGTTTATCATACTTTGAAAAACAGTTTTCAATTGCTAAGCAAAAGTGATACAAAGTTTGCAAAATCCTTAAAGCTTTTGCTAGTTTTCAAATTTGTATCATTTTTGAAATCTGGAAAACATATATTTTTCAAATTATTTTTCCTTGATAAAGAATGATTTTAGAAATGTGTATACAAAATTTTGTGATTTTTCGATGATTTTGAAATTTTACGTGCATTTCTGAAGTTAGGTTGAAAAGGCTAAAATTGGCGTTTCAGGCTTGGTAGTCGACTACTTCAGATTTCAGTTGACTGACACTCTGATTTTTCTACAGATCAGCCCTATTTCTTTGTCTTGAGTATAATAAGTTTCCTAACCCTATGGTATGGTAATTCAAGTAATTAAGAGGGTTTAGGACTGATTGATGCATTGTTTTAGGGGGAGTTTCATTGTGCAAACTTTTCATTCCCTAAGTCTATATTATGTTTATTGTTGGTGCAAAGTTAGGCTATACTTCCTATCTATTGTTTCATGCTTTTCTCAACATGTTCTTTGCACATCATGAACCATGTCTTGGATTAAGAGGGAGCCTTATATCTATCTTATACCTTAGTTCAAGACATAACCAATTTAATTCTTTCATGAAACTATTTTGTATGAATCCTTCTCTTTTTGATGTATGTCAAAGGGGGAGAAGGAAATTTTAAGTTAGAATTCATGTTGGAAATATGATGTTTTCATTATGTGAATATTTTAAGACCTAACTTAAATGATTGCCAAACATCAAAAAGGGGGAGATTGTTAGTGCAACAATGCCCCAAGCATTTATGTGTTTTGATGTTTGGATGATCATTTATAGTTAGGCAATGTTTTCTGATCTAACTATGAATATGTCAAGTAACAGAAAAATCCAAATGTGAAGACTTGGTAAAGGAAAGTCCAAGTGTGATCTTGGCAAAGGAAGAACAAAGGCAAGGTCTTAGCAGCGTAAGTCCAAGCATGTAGTCTTGGCAGCGTAAAGTCCAAGCAGTCCTTTGGCAAAAGAGAAACCCAAGACATGACGAAATCGAGGGAAGCTCTTGGAAGCAAGCGCAAGGATGAATGAGTCGCAGACTCGAAGGGATCCTAGAGGCGCAAGGCTGAAGGAAGAGCTAGAAGGTTGAGTCTAGGTCTAGGGAGTTTTGACTTCAAGTATGATTTGATCATACTTGAAGTGTATCAGTCAACTGATGCTCTGTCTCACTCGACTGATGAGGGCAGTGTTCTAGTGTCATCAGTCGACTGCTAGAGTTTGGTAGTGGACTGGTCCACCATCATTCGACTGTTATACCCTAGCAGTTGACTATTATAAGTGGACACAGGCACAGAATGTTTTCCAGTCGAGTGATCGTTCAGAGCACTCGACTGATTAAGACATCAGTCGACTGATGGTATGATCAGTCGACTGATCATCTTCTCATTGGTTAGTGACGAATCACGATCAGGCTCGTCAGAAGTTGTTGGATTGCGTCAGCTACAACAGCAGTCGACTGATGGAAACTATCAGTCGACTGCTCCTGCCCCAATGGGAAAATTAGCCCTCTCTCTATAAAAAGAGGGCATGGGGTGCTTGAGGAGGCTAGTGCTTACATTCCTAACATACTCTCAAGCTCCCCACGTTTTCTTAAGATTTCTAAGTGTTTTTAATCCTCCTCTTCTCTAATCTTTATCTTCATCATTTGTAAGAAGAGGAGTGTCTTGTAAGAGAAAGCTTTCTTAGTAGAGAATTGCTTTGATCGATCCGCCTTAAGGATTGCCGTGGAGTAGGAGCTTAATCTCCGAACCACATAAAATCCTCTTGTTAGCGATTGCATTTTTAACTCTTGTTTTCTTTAGTATTTGTATTTGCTTCCGCTAATCGAAATTGTAGAATTCAAGAGAGGTTATTCACCTTCCTCTAGCCTTCTAAAGATCCCTAACAAAAAACATGCTAGGAGTAAATTTAATTCTCTTGCAATTGTGCATAATCATAAGGAGCATGCTAGAAATATATCTTATTGCTTGGGGATTAAATCATGTGATATTAGGGTTAATGACAAATCTAGAACCAATACCCTTAAAACAATTCTACCTAAGGAAGCTATTAAGAAGGTAGAAAATCATTTTGGCATTAACCCTAAGAAGGGTAGGTGTCACGCCCCGAGAGTATACTGTACCGAAAAGCAAACGGACGACATCTCCCCTGTACGTGGCAACATATCGGGTTAATACAAGGCCCATAGGCCCACAACAACAACACAATATATATAGATATCAACATATCAAACACAGCGGAAACATACAACAGATAAAACCATATACAAAGACCAACTGTGCACTCCGGAGTGACTTGACACGACAATAATCATAACCGAAATCGAATCAAAGACCAAATACATACAATATGTTCGTATATCACAAATACGGAAACAATACAGGGTAAAAACCCAAACCAACAATCTGTAAGGATACAACAACACGAAAAACATATCCATTCGTCCGGTGTGAGATGGGATCAGCTGGCGGAGCTCTGAATGTCCAAGGAATCTTCTACCTGTTATCTGGGCGACAGGAAAACCCAGAGTCCAGGGGTGGTGAGTATAAACTCAGGGGTAATATATAGAAAGTGCATGAACATATAGGGTAAAGAAATCTACAAGTATACATGTGAAGATCTATAGGTATACAACATGAGTCCAATAGACATACAGTCCTATCCAACTCTAATAACAAGTAACTACAGTAAAGTCATCCTCAGTGTATATATATACTAAACTGATCAACTAAACATGAAGTAATGTACCAACGTACCTGACGGTCTGTAACACCAGATGCTAGATCATCCTGAACAGATTTACAATAACATAACTCATATAACGTACCAAGTCAATCCCATACCTGACCAATACTCCAACATATGAACAGTATATGATCACCTGTAATAACAACCCGTTCCGTACCACACAATGACATGATGCTAATCAAATGCATATAACAGTCTGAATCAACGCATGTATCATGCTCAACACATAGCAGTATATAAAATGCAGATGGCATGTGTCATGATGAACAACCATATGCAGCAATCATAGCTCAATCAAATGCAGCATCTCACAGGCATATGTAAAACATATATCAAATACATGCATACATATATATCTGCAATGCATATGCATGGTCATGCCTGCGCACCCAACTCGCTACCATGACCCCAGTGTGGCCTAGGTGGCAGGACATGACAACTATCCCGACTCCAGCCGCCACCACTCTCGAGTGACCGAGTTGGGTAGTATGAAACAGTAGCTAGCCCGCCATAGAGCTATATGCTACCCACACGGGGGTCCCTGCTGCTAGCTGCTCCGTCCCTACCCATGAGTAGACGAGCACCGCACCCAGGACAACTGCACATCACACGACCACTGTCTATAGTGGGTGAGTGCGCTAACTACCACTCCCCACAGTGGCCAAGTGCGCATCTCCAGCTACCACCATCCATAGTAGCCGAGCATGGCACGCACAACAATGCTCTGCCCTCAACCCTGTAACCACTACCCCGAGTGTCCGGGGAGGCAGGATGACTGATGACCCATCTCAACCACAAGGGAGACTCAGTCTACAGCATGCATGCAATGTAATGATGCATAGATCCATACATGTATCCTCGCCACACTCCCTATCCCACAGGGAGTCCTGGTCAACCAAAAGTCAACTATACAAGGACTACAATCGACAAGACTCTCTCTATCGCACAAAGAGTCATACTCATCTGACAGTCAACCATACTAAGACCTCTAATCAGTAGCGATATACAATCGACCGTCCATATAACCATACACAGGCACACAATCCATAAGGAATATACCATCACGCTAAGACCTCTAGTCTATAGCCACATACTGACAACCACACACTTAACTATGCACAGACAACTAAATCCACCATAGATGCACCACTAATATATGTACGATACAACAATCGACTTCCTAACCCAAACCATCACCTAACCCTAGTGATGTAACATAGTAATCCAATCTGAGGTCACAAGGATAATCCTAACCACCTCTATTTACTGAACATCCATCGACTTCAAACAGATCAATATGAAACAATTAACTCTAAATTGAATCCAGTAAATCCATGGCATAAACCAACAATAATCCAAAATCCTTACCACCACTCACCACTGTGTTTCCCTCTTTCACCGTGGCAGCTTTAGCATCTTGGAGCTCTGGAATCAAGCTATCGTGGAGGTGTGGAAGAAGGCGGCGGTGAAACTAATTGGGTGTGTGTTAAGAGATCCAGCAGTTGTGATGCACACGTAAGAACCTAGCAGTCGATGTGTTGCCCCGGCGAGGTTAAGCTCTCAGCGATCGTAAGAACATCTACAAAGAAGAAAGAAATCGACCGATGACCGATTTGAGTAATCGCGAGTTGGCTGTAATCCAAGAGAAACTGCAGATCGAAATCGACGTCGGACAATACCTATTGCAGCGACGAAGTAGAACCAAGGAAGGAAGGAATCAGTCGTGGCTGCCGTAGGCGTTCGACGGAGCTGGCGACCACTCCGGCGATGCTTGAGAGGAGTGTTGGAGATCGATTGGCCGGCTAGAGGGGCTGAATAGCCCTCTTACGATGGATGTCGAAATTCTCTCGTTCATTTGCTCGTCTACACAATCGTTAGCGCAAGCGGAATATGCAAATACAAATAAATAAAAACAAGCAAATAAACAATGAAAACAAACAATACAAACACCAAGATGTAACGTGGTTCATGGCTACGCCGCTAATCCACGGTCCGATTCGTCCAAGGTGAATAACTCCGCAATCTATCCACTAGATCTCTCCTTTGCACAAAGCTATGTGGAGGTAACCTCTTTACAATCTCTCTTCTTACAATAGAATGGAAATAAAGCAAGTAAGAAGAGTGGAAGAACACTTAGAGCACTTTTAGAGCAAATTGGAGCATAAGCATTAGCCCCCCAAAGCCCCATCCCCTTCCTTTTTATAGAGGAAGAGGGTTTCTTCTGATGCCTCGATCAACGCTTTCCACGCTGGACTTCATCCAATAAGATCGCATCACCGACCGATCCTACATCACCGATCGATGCTCGATCAGTCGAGTGCTCAATGGAGTCGATTCCATTTTGTGCCTGCTGCCGCATGCCATCCGACCGCCATTCCCTAGCGGCCGATCGTCGCCGACATCGGGCCGATCATACCATGGCTGGCCGCCAAGCACTAAATCGGTCTTATACCGATCAAACCATCGATTGAGCAATGACCGCCATGACATGGCAATGACCGTGTCTGAAAACTCATCCAACACTTGGCCAAATGGACAAGTTTCACCTAAGAGCTACCCCTTCCCGGGTCACATTTGCTCACTCTCATCTCTAGGAGTCCCTCGCCTTCGAAGTTCTCTTCGTTCGTGGCCACGTCCCTCGGTAGCATCAGGTGCACGGCTATGCAATGCTCCTTTGCATTTCTTGACTCGAAGTCTACTTCCTCCGGCTTCACTCCAAGCTCCTCGTCCGGTGGTCCCTCGGATGCTCCAAGCGCACGGCTTCCACAAAGCTATCCTTCACCGACTCAAGGCACGAGTCATGAGATGTGAAACTCGCCACGGCTCCATGTGCGAATTACTAAGTCCTGCACGACTTCAACGCACATATCAAATCAACATAACAAACTAACTTAAACCCTTTGCCACACACATCAAAACCTTATCACGGCAAGAGATTGCCTTAACAATCTCCCCCTTTTTGATGTGTGGCAATCCGTTTAAGTTAGGTAAAAATATTTGATAAAAAAATTTTTAAAGGAAGGAAAGCATGTAAACATAAACATGATATAGCAACATGCAACTCCCCCTTAATCCATGAAACTCTCTCTGCAAATTCTCAATTTTCTCCCCCTATCATAATTTACTTAAACATAATCAATTCTCCCCCTTTGACACCATCAAAAAGATTAACACTAAATTATAAACTCATGACATCAAGTCTAATAGAAGAAAAATACCAAAAAATTAGTTTAAAAACTGAATTCGGCCATTACTGTTCTGATTTACAGGCCATCAGTCGACTGGTTCAGACTACCAGTCGACTGGCACGCGAATTTCAGAACTTTCTGATTTTCGGACCGAATTTCAGAAATGCATTAAAAATTCCAAAAAATTCAAAAAATCATGAAATTTGGGGAACATATTTCTTTTAAGTATATATATCAATAAAAAATAGTTTTTCATGAAAAATCATTATAGTTTCACATATTTGCCAAAAATCCAAAAGATTTAAAAACCACTAGGTTTTTGATCATGTGAGTATCAAGTTTAACACCTACTTTTGGTTCCAATTGTTTCAAAACATGAATACATAGATTTTAGATTAAGAAATTGTTTTGAAAACTTATGAAATATCCAACCATTATCTTTGGGCAATATGTCTATGAATTAAACATAAGTCTTCCCCATGATTGGTCTAATATTGCTATTTTGATACTTTAAATGACCATCTAAATGCCATAGGCATTAGTGGACATTTGTATCATCCTAACATCTCACTCATGCTAAGTTTTCAATCAAAGTAGCCTATGGTGAGTGTGAGATGCATCCTAGGGGTATTTGTATGTACTTAACCATTAAATTCATGCAATTCTATCAAGGTTAAGTATCACCCTAACAATCTACGTGGTCACAAAGACATATATGAATTAATTTTACATTATGATCATTAAACACATGTATTCATCAAATAATGATCATGCATTAGGTATTATATGATGATAATAAACAAAGTATCACCTAAAGCATGATTCAAACCTATTTCCCATGATTATGTGCCAAATATCAATATCATAAATCATGATTGCAAACATGTGTAACAATTACATTAATCATCATGATTTATGCATTATTATCTATTTATGGGCACGTTATCATCACCCAACACTATTTAAAAATGTTATCCCGCCATCCTAAGTCAACCAAAATATGATATAGGTCAATTGCATATGGTTGACTACCCTAGGGTTATCCTGACCCTTAAGAATGGATGTTGGAACCCAAAATAAGTTCTTGCCTATGGGGTTCACTAGAAATTCCTTAGGAATCCATTTCCTAGCAATTACTTTCTTCTTATCTTGTCCCCTAGCAATTAGGCATTTATAGGCCTTTTCATTTTTCTTTTCTTTGTATCCTAGGCCTTTCTTGTTAAAGCTTGCTCTTTGGCTCCCTATGATCATGTTCAATGTGTTGGAGCCAATAGTGAATTTTTCTAGGGCTTTTGTCAAATAGTCTACCTTTTCCCTTAAAGCCCTATTTTCATCCATACATGCATCACTAACATTAAATGGCATATATTCATGTGAGCATGCATCGTCATCATTATCATTAAAACATGTTTTTTCTAATTTATTTTCTAAATCCTTAATTTGATCTAGCATGCTTTTGTTCTTCTTTTTAGCTCTAAATAAATCCCTAGTTAAGCTAGAGACCATGGAAACTATTTTCTTAGGAGTTAGATTCGTTACCATAGTTTCCATGTCCTCTTCTTCTTCTTCGGATGAGGAGGATGTAGAGGCTCCCCCTTCACTTGAGTTCTCTCCACTTGAGCTTGATTCTTCATTTGAGGAGGAGGAACAATCCAAATCATCAAAAGTCGTTAGTGCTAAATTTGAGTAGACATGTTTTTCTTCTTCTGATGAGGATGAGGAAGCAAGGTCATCCCATGTCTTTGCTTTGAGAGTCATGGCCTTTCCTTTTTCCTTGGCCTTCTTTTCCTCTTCCTTCTTTTTACTCCCCTTTTTCTTCTTCTTTTCTTCTTTCTTCTTCCTTTCTTCCTTGCTTTTGTTTAGGAGAGGACAATTGTCCCTTATGTGCCCCTCTCCTTGGCAATTGTAGCATATGACCTTCCCCCTAGGTCTTCTTCTCCTATCATGAGATTTATTAAATTGAAAACCTTTTAACGCACGTCTTACCCTCCTTACCATATAGGCTTCTTCGGTGCTATCCATGGAGGAGGAGGAAGACGCTTCGTCATCGGAGGAGGAGGGGATCTCTATCTTCTTCTTCCCCTTGTTTGCTATCAAAGCTACTCCTCTTGAAGTTGGAAACTTTGGCTCTTCTTGTATTCCTTCAAGCCTTGTTTCGTGGAGCTCCATTGTTGAGAAAAACTCCTCCAAGGTACTTACTTCCAAGTTCTTGGAGATGTAAAATGAGTCCACCATGGAGCTCCATCTTGAGGACCGGGGAAAGGCATCTATGGCCTTCATTACCATATCCCGGTTTAATAACTTCTCACCTACACTTGACAAACCGGTTATAATTTCCTTGAAACGAGAATGTAAGGAAAGTACCTTTTCTCCCTTTTCTAGTTTAATGTTGTTGAGTTGGGAGCGGAAGACATCTCTCCTTGCTAGCTTGGCCTCGGATGTGCCTTCATGGAGTTCTACAAGCTTCTCCCACATCTCTTTGGCGCTAGCACATTCTCCGATCCGGTTGATCTCTTGTTGAGGGAGCACATTGAGAAGATAATGTTTTGCCTTTGAGTTTGCAAGGTGCTCCTCTCTTTGCTTCTTAGTCCAACGTGATTTTTCAATTGGTTCACTCCTTTCATCCCTAGGCAACTCGAAACCATTTTCCATTATAAGCATAATATCAAAATCGGTCTCGAAGAATACCTCCATTCGCTTCTTCCACCAAGCGAATTCCCCTTCGAACTTCGGTGGATGGATGTTGGAGCTGGCCATTTTGATGTAGAGCTTGTTGCGGCGGTTAGTCCAGTGACAAGCAACCTCGCTCTGATACCACTTGTTGGAGATCGATTGGCCGGCTAGAGGGGGGTGAATAGCCCTCTTACGATGGATGTCGGAATTCTCTCGTTCATTTGCTCGTCTACACAATCGTTAGCGCAAGCGGAATATGCAAATACAAATAAATAAAAACAAGCAAATAAACAATGAAAACAAACAATACAAACACCGAGATGTAACGTGGTTCACGGCTACGCCGCTAATCCACGGTCCGATTCGTCCACGGTGAATAACTCCGCAATCTATCCACTAGATCTCTCCTTTGCACAAAGCTAGGTGGAGGTAACCTCTTTACAATCTCTCTTCTTACAATAGAATGGAAATAAAGCAAGTAAGAAGAGTGGAAGAACACTTAGAGCACTTTTGGAGCAAATTGGAGCATAAGCATTAGCCCCCCAAAGCCCCATCCCCTTCCTTTTTATAGAGGAAGAGGGTTTCTTCCCATTGACACAGGAGCAGTCGACTGATGCCCTCGATCAGTTGACTGGTCCTGTAGCCGTTGCCCAATAACGGCCGCTTTCCACGTTGGACTTCATCCAACAGTACTGGCATCAGTCGACTGATCCTACCATCAGTCGACTGATGCTCGATCAGTCGAGTGCTCAATGGAGTCGATTCCATTCTCGCTCGCAGCCATCACCGATCGCCATTTCGGCAATCGATCACACCATGGCTGATCGCGCTAAGCACTAAATGGTCTTATATCACCGATCAAACCATCGATGGAAGCGATGCCATGACATGGCAGTCGACTGGTGTCGGGAAAACAAATCCGACACTTGGCCAAATGGCAAAGTTTCACCTAAGAGCTACCCCTTCCCGGGTTACATTCGGCCACTCATCTCCTGAGTCCTCGCTCAAGTTCTCTTCGCTCAGAGCCACGCCCCTCAAAGATCAGCGCATGACTGCAATGCTCCTTCACGTTTCTTGCCTCGAAGTCTACTTCCTTCGGCTTCACTCCAAGCTCCTCGTCCGGCGGTCCCTCGGATGCTCCAAGCTCACGACTTCCGCAAAGCTATCCTTCACCGACTCAAGGCACGAGTCATGAGATGTGAAACTCGCCACGGCTCCATGTGCGAATTACTAAGTCCTGCACGGCTTCAACGCACATATCAAATCAACATAACAAACTAACTTAAACCCTTTGCCACACACATCAAAACCTTATCACGGCAAGAGATTGCCCTAACAAGGAGGAGTGGCGGAAAGCTCTCGGCGAGTTATAGCTCAAATCGGGACAGATGAGAAAGAAAATCGGCGACGGCCGGATCCTCCACCGTCGGCAGCAGCAGTCGCCGGCTTGTGAAGGAAGAAGAGGAGCCGAAATCGCCGCGAGAGGGGAGGAGGAAATCGCCGGCAGCAGCGATGAAGCGGAAATCGCGAGAGATTGATTCGTTCGGCTGCTTTTAACAGCAGTTCGTGCGGTTCAGTTCAGGTGAACCGATCCAAGACTAACCAACCCATTCCAAACCCAACTCAAACCCAATCCAATTGGTTTAGCTCAGCCGGTTCAAGCCCATTAGTTCAAGCCCAATTTAAATCCAAGTCCAATACCAGCCCAATTAGTCCCCTTATTGAGCCCAATTTAATCCACTAATTAAACCCAATTAATAAAAGGATTAATCCATATAATTTTTTTTTTCGTATTTTACATTCTCCCCCACTTATAAAAATTTAGTCCCCAAATTTCTGACTCACGTATGAGTATGAGATGTCACAACAACCATCTCAAGTATCCGGAGCAAAATCACACCTCAAGTAACTAAGTGTAGTACTGAGCTCGAATATTATATTCCATCTCTTATACGCTCTCAGCCAACCTATTAAGAGGTCAATAACTGTACCAGAGTAGAGCTCTATACCCGTAACCGATGGGAAACTTTGCCAGAATCGTAAGGTGAATCATGAATCACTATCAGAAATGATACTCAAGGTTACTCCATGGATATAATTTCATCAAGCGATTCGACGGAGTCCATCTTACGGCTCAGAAGAAAATGAGCGGACCTAGCTAATCGATCATCGACTACCCAAATTCGATCAAGTCCTTTCCGAATTCTAGATAATCTCCCAACACAGTCTAACGTACTAGGCTCCACTTCATTACGGTACGTAACCCTACCGATCACAATATTCCACCTTGCTTGTTGGCATACCCAACATCAAACTACAAAATCAACCGTGTCCCATATATCGTCCCACCAACATGAACATCTCAATATTCACTATTTTCGGATACACTCCGAATAAATCATCACTCTTGAATGAAGAGTCTCCTGAAACAACTCTTCCTAAAATGAATGCAATTCTAGGAACCACTATCCATCTCATAAACGGAGAATTATTCTTACAAGAGAAATTAATCTAATGTCCAAAATTCACTCTGTCACACAGAACTGAAAGTAACTGGAAGACTATAATGACTAATCTCGTTAGTTTCTCAACTAGCATACACATAATATATGTTTCATTCAACGACATCAGAATCGCTCCTAATCCCTGAAATGATGCATCTACGTACAATACCCTTCCATCCATATCGGACGGATTAACTAACAATGACACAAAAGTCAGCCACCGTCTAGCCCTTGAAACCTAGCTTCACAAACTTCCGACCAGGTGATTGCCATCACCTTCTTGGTCCCACAAGTCGACGATATAGTATCGCTAGTGCATCCTATCCACATCTACAGTAAATACCAAATCAATCTAGGGAGACATAACTTCCCTTAAGATTGTGAATATATCACAAAAATATATCATCCACAGATATGATGACAATCGATCTCAAATACTCCAAGAGTACTTGATTCCTCAAATCGATGAACGACTAAATTGTCGATAAGTCTAACAACATTATCTACATCTCCTAAAATTCATACCAAGTATGAAATGTCGTCTTCTACACCCTGCATCCTTTTTACTCTAAGCTAATGATATATCCATCATCACACCGACAATGATAATTGTATGACACTAAGTCACTACAATATCAAACCTTCAGTCGTAGACCAACTCTAGGATATACACAGGTGTCATTTAGCTGATCTAAACAGATCATCTATCCACAACGAAGGATATTCATTCTCAGCAATTATTGCATTCCAATCATCAATAATTGATGTATAAACTCAAGGTCTGACTCTCTTCTAACAAAGAGTTACAAGTCTTCTCAAAAAGAAACACTGAGGCAGATAAATCTCCCATAGTGTTTAGCAACACTGATACCAATAAAATCATCTCCCGGTATGAGGTCCCCAATATCAGGACTATTCCTGAAATCACCTCGCATATTCCACTTACCCATGTAGTGGCCAGCCCGAGAGTTCATCCATAACTACATCCGAATACTCTCGGATTATAGGTACATCTGAGAGTCCTAGTATACCAACGCTCCAACAATCCAACTATCCGTAAGGATATGTCTATAGTGGAGGTATGTCTAGCAAAGGCTAAGGGTATCCCTTGACTTCATGATTATTGGTCAACATCTCACCTGACGATAAAGATACCACCAATCCATAAGTCGATAGGAACCCATCTAATCCTATCTAAGAATGTTCTAGACCTACATACCTAAAACTACCAGTATCTCTCGATATATCCGCAAATAGGATGTCCTAAAGTAATACCCCGAAGGACCGATCCTTCGGTCTTCTATACTTCTTCTCGAGTAATCATGTAAACTCGTCCAACTTCTTCTCTTGGCGACTGAGCACAAGTAGATGCGAAAGACTACCATGGAGAACTGAAATCAGCTGCTGAAACTGAGGTACAAACTGAAACAACTGCAATGGAGATGGTAAACACTGTTGGACTGACAAAAGGTACACATCTGGCTGTAAAATACTGAAGAACTGCCAACATCGTAGCACGATCCAACTCTGTGAAAGGTATAGCTGCAACTGGAGAATACTGCGTAGATACGACCATCATCGTAAATCTCTCCTTTGTATAAAGCATAACCACGTCTGGAAAAGTAACAGTTGTCGTCTGAACGTCTCAGTCTTCTGAAATGTCTTCGGCTGATATTGCTGAGTAACTTGCTTCTTCCGGATGAAAGTATCAAAGAACTTCAACTATATCTGAGGTAGTAGATCGCCGCTGATGTGATAATCCATTCTTCTGTCATGATCTCGGCTTCCGAGGTTGTGGATCATCCGCTCGAAAGCATCATCCATAGTCTTCCACTGAGTCTTCAAAGTACATACTCTCCTCGTAGATATCGGCTGCTTATATTAGAAACAGATAAAATGATCCGTCGGATGATCCTGCTCTGTGTCTCATCGTAACCCGCACTGCACACACATAATCTCCATTCGGAATCTTTCCTCTGAGTTCGCTGATAAACATGAGAAGCTACTGACAATCTGCAATCGGTCTTCTATGATCGAAAACTCTCCAATAGTCGCTCATGACTCATAACTCCAATCTTGCTCCTTTTATCCAACATTTGGAGACTTCGGGTTCCAATAATTTGACTTGCAATATCTGCTTATCAAATCTCCAACTCTTAAAACACTTGCTACGGAGTCATTTCTATACACATGACTCGATCTATGCACTTCCGGTAGGATCTAATAGGAGACCCAAACATCATGATCAAGATGTCAACCGATAAACCCATGGGTTGCCAAAACCAACCCAATCACATTCTTGGGCTATTAAATAGTCGTAACTTCCACAAGTCTAACGACTCTGCATAGTACTTCCATTACCAAATGATCACTCGACCTAAAGCCCAAGAATTCCTTGACAATGAGTCAAAGAAAATGATGTGGGAAAATACTCTCTCACAACATCACTACACCGTGGCCAAGTGATGTGTGATTTCCCGTAGGTTATTTCCTATATCTTCCACCAATTACCGGCTAAATCCGGATAATGGTATTCAACAAACACTACTATCTTCATATAACCCGAGTCAAGTACTCTAAAAGTACTCCCAAAGTTATACATCTTAGAACGACCAGTCCGGGAATCAAAATCCCCATGAATATCATCCACTAATTTTCTACTATCTGAATCAGTAATAGTATACTCGCTTAGTCTATTACCCCATAGGTAATGATCTAACTAATATAATTAGTGAAAATCTTAGGACCGTAATCCTTGATCTCCACAAGAGATGTGACTACCTAACCCCCGCTTTCCAACTCGGTATCAGTCGGTTCTCAAAGGTAATTCACCTTTTCGACAGCAGGTACATGTCTAGTAACCTCCACATGTCGTTCCCGTGGTCAACTCACCATGGTTACGAATAGTGACTACCACACTACAAGTCATGCACTGTTATAAGCAACTAAATACATAGCCAACAGAAGGATATGTAATAACAACTAACATACCTTAAACCTTGTAGCTCGGAGATGTCCCGCAACAGCCAGATCCCAAAACTCACAAAACCAACACCGAGTAAAGCAAAACTCGATATCCAAACGAAATAAAATCCGAAAATGGACTTCGCAACCTAGGGCTATGATACTAGGCATATGCCTAAAAGGAAGAACAATGCCCCAAGAACAAATGGAAATTCAAAATTGGAAGCATTAGTGGTGGAAAATCAAGCTTTGAGGTCAAAGCTTGAGAAAATGGAGAAGACCCTTAGGAAAATTGAAAACATGATTATGGGATTTAATGATAAAAAATTAGGGTATAGGAGGCAAGAATCATCTAGGGGCAAGAAAGGTTTGGGTCACAAACCTAAGCCCAAGGAGACCTACCATAGTGTTCCATTCCATTATGGAACCATCCATAGGTCTAGGAAAGTAAACATCACAAGGGAGGTCATCCCTAGAGTTGACCATGATGTGTGTCTAGTGACTAAGGTTTCAAAGAAAACTAGGAAGGTCACTAAGAAGGTTACAAGGTAAGTTACCCCTAAGATTAACCTAGACAAGACCAAAATGACCAAGGCTTCCAAGCCTAAGAGGGTCATTAGGAAGGTACTAAGGGAGGATATCCCTAGTGAGTACTTAGTAAACCCAAAGAGCTCCAATAGGTATTGAGTTCCTAGGAGTGTGATCCCTTCATGCTAGATGGGTTAGGTTGTGTCAACCTTGAATGGATGGGTAGTCAACCTAACTATAGCAAAGTTGGCACTTTAGGTCATTTCTAAGGTAATGGGATACTTTGGAAATAAGATTAGAATTTATATCCTAAAGGATTTTAAGATGTGCCAATAAAATACAAGAAGTTTTAAAAGTCAATCAAAATTGGCACAATTAGGTTTATAGGTCATGGTGTGTCATTTTTTGTTTTTGGCACACTTGAGAGATGAGTGGTATTATGGCAAATTAGGTTTAATTCTAACAAATGGCAATTAATGTTAAAATTTAAGTATTCTTATGCCTTTACATTTTATTTTTCATATTTTGTTTGTCATTGTCATGTCATTATATCATATTTCATTTAACCATTTTAAATGTCATAATAATATTTAGTTTTATTTTTAATGTCGTGTGTATTTAGGTTATGTTTTATGTCATGACATCATGATTATTGGCACATGATTTTGTTGGGTTTCCGGGGCACCGACGTGGGCGTGTGTTCGAACATGTTTCGCAAACATACACAGCGAAAGCAAATAAAAATGATAATAGACTATTTTATTATATCACACACACCACACGCATGCAGGATACAACAGTGTAAACATAATCGCATATTTAAAATTTTACAATAAAGGAAATTTATACTTGGTATACCTAACGAATTACGTGTAGCGGAAATGACATCAACCTTAGCGACCCTTGCAAGTTTCGCCTCTATCCGAGTCCACATCGAGTATCATCGAGATAGCTTCACTAAGATATGAGCCTCGTCTTGACGAGAGATACTAGTCTCGTGTCGAAGACGTTGTGATCCGAGAGACGATCACAAAACAAGTTCCACGAACATGTTTCCTCGGAAGTGTCGGCCAATATAATTGGATGGCTACAGCAAGGTGGCCAGCGGCTGCAAGGGTCGGCAGTTGGCCTGCTGGCTGGAGGATGGTCGGCGGCTAGTGGCTGGCCGGTGGTTGGAGGAGGCGGCGCAGCCAAGCTCGGGCAGCAGCAACACCAAGAGTGGGTCGCGAACAAGCAAGGAGAAGATAAGAGAAAAATGGCTAGGGTTTCACAAATCTTAACTCCTCTTATTTATAGAGAATGTGTTTCTTGACCATCAAGAAACCCTCTCTCAACCGTTATCGATTCACAACCAAAACCCGTTGACCCGCTCCATTAATTTAAGTTAAAATAAACCAAACCGCATTGGTTTATTTTAAGTTAAAATAAACCAAACCAATTTTTGGTTCATTTGTTTAAAACAAACCAAACCCCTTTGGTTTATTTTCCACCATTGGATTAGAACCAAACCAATTTGGTTCATCCATCATGTCTTCAAAATACTCGGCCCATCCATACTTTCGATGCAACTAAAATAATTTCATGCTCGCTCTTTATTTGGTCTAACCAAACCAAGTTTCTCTTGATCTAAGAATTCCATTCTTAAACTCATTTTAAATCCTTCTGATAATACTCGTTGTGCGTGTGACTAAATAGGTTCACGGTTTATGTTGGCCATCTATAATTAACTATTAATTATAGAATGATCATGAGTGGCACCTAGTAGTACATCATGATCCCCAATTAACTGGAAAATAAACGGTTGAACCCAGAACAATTTCTGAAACCTTTCAGCAGCTACAGTGATAACGTGCCCCGTTCCCTTCACTCATCTTATACCCACTTGGTTCAGGACATGGTCTATTGTGTTAGTCCCCACTAGGCTGACTACGTTACACCTAGCCCAAGTATCATTTCCTCATCCTGCAAATTCTAGTTACTGCACATGTATCCAAGAGTACCATACTCTAAACATGTAATACTTTGGCCAAAGACTTTAGTAACAATGCTTTGGATTTTGTGAGAAATCAAACCTTTTGATTGTCTCATCAAAATGGATATTCCAACTCCTGGATGCTTGCTTCAGTCCATATATGGACCGTCGAAGTTTGCATACCTTGGTTTTATCAACCGATGTGAAACCCTCGGGTTGTATCATATACACATCCTCGAGTAGGTTTCCATTAAGGAAAGTCATTTTCACATCCATCTGTCATATATTATAGTCATAATGAGCCGCTATGGCCAGGAGCATCCGAATGGATTTAAGCATAGCTACTGGGGAATAGGTCTCGTCATAATCAACACCTTGCTTTTGACGACAACTTTCGCCACTAATCTAGCCTTATAGGTATTCACATTGTCATCCATGTCGGTTTTCTTCTTGAAAACTCATTTGCACCCTATAGGCTTAATGCCTTCAAATGGGTCCACCAAGTTCTAAACTTGATTTTCATACATGGAATTCATTTTCGACTTCATGGCTTCAAGCTATTTGTCCCTTTCTGAACTTTTCAGAACTTCTTCATAACTGGTAGGCTCCTCATTATCAATGAGTAACACGTCGTTCGATTCACTTATGAGAAATTTTTATCTCTCAGGAATGTTGTGTGTTCTACCAGATCTATGAAGATGTGGTGTTACAATAAGTTCAGCCGATGGCTCATCACTATGAGTTATCGATTGTGGTGCTTGATCAGGTATCACATCAATGTCTATTGTAGTATTTTAAACCTCCTTAAGTTCAATGACTCTCTCACTGTTTTCTTCCAAAAGAAACTCTTTCTCTAGAAACACAGCATACCTTGAAACAAACACCTTTTGTTCCACAGGGTGATCAAATTAGTAACTCCTCGTTTCCTTAGGGTGTCCAAGAAATAGACATTTATCAGACTTAGCATCCAATTTGTCTGATACAATCCGCTTCACATAAGAAGCACAACCTCATATCTTCAAGTAAGACAAATGAGGTTTCTTACTATTCCATATCTCATATGGAGTAGTAGAGACTAACTTGGTCGGGACTCTATTTAGCAAGTAAACAGTTGTCTGAAGTGCATATCCCCAAAAGGACTTGGGAAGACTCACATGATTCATCATTGACCTAACCATGTCCAACAAGGTTTGATTTCGCCTCTCAGATACACCATTGTGCTGTGGTGTATACAGCAGAGTCCATTGAGACAATATACCATTGTCCATTAGACATTCCAAAAACTCTTGACTCAAGTATTCACCACCTCGATTAGATCGAAGTATTTTAATACTTTTACCAAGATATCTTTCTACTTCATTTTTGAATTCTTTGAGCTTTTCAAAGGCTTCAAACTTGTGTTTCATCAAGAACACATACCCAAATCGTGAGTGATCGTCGATAAAGTTAATGAAGTAGCTATAGCCTCCTAGAGCATGAGTTGACATAGGTCCGCATACATTAGTATGTATTAGACCAAGCAACTCTCCCACCAGTTCACCTTTTCCAATAAAAGGTAACTTAGTCATCTTGCCTTTTAATCATGATTCGCATGTATCGAATGAATCAAATTCAAACGATTCCAGAATTCCACATTGGTGTAATTCAGACATGCATTTCTTGCTTACATGGCCAAGACGACAATGCCACATGTAGGAGGCTAATTGATTATCTTTTTGAGCATGCTTGTTGCTCGCTTCGATATTGAAAATGTCACTGGATAGGTCTAACGTATATATACCATTGCATAAAGTTCCAATCCCATAAAGAAAGTCATTCAAAGTTATGTAATAATAATTGTTACTAAAAGTCATATGGTACCCATTTCTATTTAAGCAGAAAATAGAAACAATGTTTTTTGTTAACGAACGAACATAATAGCAATTATCTAGTTCTAAGACAAGTCATGTAGGTAACTTCAACAAATATGTTCCAATGGCGACTGCAGCAACCTTTGCTCCATTGCTAACTCGCAAATTTGATTCTCCCTTGATGAGTCTTCTTCTATTCCTTAGCCCCTGTATGTCATTACATATATGTGAGTCACAACCAGTATCCAATACCCAAGTGTCTAAGGAAATAGAATGACAATCAATAACGAAGACACCTGAAAAGTATAAGGCATCGGATGCCTTCTTCTTCTTCACACACTCAAGATAAATCTTGCAATTTCTTCGCTAATGGCCCTCCATGCCACAATGATGGCAAGTACCCTTTTGAGCTGGTTCTACCTTCTTCTTCTTCCCCTTATGTTGTTCCTTTTATTTCCTCTTAGAACCTTTCTTTAAGGAATCAGCTAACAACACTATTCTCTCCTCATGCTTCACAGAATGCTCCACAGTCTTCAGCATGCTGAAAAGTTTAGGAATGGTGGATTCAATTTTGTTCATCCGGTAGTTCATCACAAACTGTGAGTAACTCTTGGGCAAACAATGTAGAATTAAGTCAATACTTAATTCATGATCCATCACAAACCCGAGTGTAGCTAATTTCTCAATGTACCAATTCATCTTTAGCACAAATTGCACCACAGATAAACCTTCTTGCATCTTAAAGGTGAAGAGGAGCTTGGAGACATCGAACCTTTCAGATCTCGCTTGCTCATCAAACACCTCATGAAGATGAAAGACTATGGTATTAGCATCCATATGCTCATGCTGCTTCTGAAGCTCGAGCACCATCGCGGCTAGCATGATGGAACTCGCCAGTTTAGAATCAGTCACAAGTTTCTGATAGGCCAACAATTGGTCCGGAGTTGCATCATCCTTAGGATAGTTGGGAAGAGGCTCTTCGAGGGCACACGAAAGCTTTTCCACCTTGAGAACAATTCTCAGGTTTCTAAGCCAGTCCAAGAAGTTCAACCTAGTCAACTTATTCAAATCCAAAATAGAGCGCAAGTTTAAAGATGTTATGATCAAGCGATTAACCTAGAATTACAAATCGAGCATATATGAGAAAGATGAATTAAAATGCATCAACATACATTTATAAATTCCATTCATTTTTCAAATTCAAAAACCCTTGAAATCAATTCGGGAGATCATAGGTCCATCTCCGAATGGGTTGATATCCAACATAGATAAGAACAACCTTGGAGAGAGTCCAACAAGTCGTTCATAACTATGATGGTAGGTATCAAATATACCAATTACATATCACGTATATGTAACTATCACGTTGTGCTATCAACTAATTGAATGTTTGCACAAACATTGGGTTGTTAACACATTAACAAGTATGCATCATATGCATAGCACCCAACTTCACCTCCCTTCACATCGACCTTGGAGAGAGTCCAACAAGCCGATGCTCCAAGTTAAAGCCGACCCATTAATCGAGAAATAATTTTAGTATGGTTAGAGCACATTCAATCATTTAGTCAAGCTTGGAGGGAGTCCAACATCCCAAACTAAAGATTGATCTATGACTCATATCATATTAGTATTAAACTATTTCAATGGTTTGAACATTTTCATGTTTGAGTCGGGCTTGGAGAGAGTCCAACAACCCAAATAAGAAATAGAACTCCGGTTCTAACCATATTAATGGAAGGTGTAGGCTTTAATATTATGTAAGGGTTTTTAGGTCTCATCCTCCTTTTCATGCAAATAACTATATCTACATGGCATGGCACGAATGACATAATAATATGCATCTAATGCAATTACATGGCATACAATTATGACATGTTTAAGTAATTTCCAAATTTTAATAATTAATTTTGGAAATAAAATATGTTTGTGATTTGATTTCTCAAATCAAATATTATTGATTAAATTAGGAAACAAATTTCCAAATCTAATCACATATTTTATTTATGGAAAATATTAATTAAAGAAATTTAAATTAAATTTAGGAAATTTTTTTTCTAAATTCTAGTTTCCTAATCACATTAGGAAATTCCTAATTTGAATTTCTTAACTAATTCAAATTTTCATAATTTTTCTGAAATATTCCAAAAGTATAAAATTTCTAAAATTACAATTATGACAAAATATTTATCACAAAATAATTTTATGATTATGTCAAAACACAACCGGACTCTGATACCACTGTTGGGTTTCCAAGGCACCGACGTGGGCGTGTGTTCGAACATGTTTTGCAAACATTCACAGCGGAAGCAAATAAAAATGGTAATAAACTATTTTATTACATCACACACACCACACGCATGCAGGATACAATAGTGTAGACATAATCACATATTTAAAATTTTGCAATAAAGGAAATTTATACTAGGTATACCTAACGAATTATGTGTAGCGGAAATGACATCAACCTTAGCGACCCTCGCAAGTTTTGCCTCTATCCGAGTCCACGCCAAGTATCATCAGGATAGCTTCACTGAGCTATGAGCCCCTTCTTGACAAGAGATACTAGTCTCGCATCAAAGACATTGTGATCCTAGAGACGATCACAAAACAAGTTCCATGAACTTGTTTCCTCGGAAGTGTCGACCAATCTAATTAGTCGTCTACAACAAGGTGGCCGGCGGCTGCAAGGGTCGGCGACTGGGCTGCTGGGCGAAGGATGGCTGGTGATTGGTGGATGGCCGGTGGATGAAGGAGGTGGGGTGGCTAAGCTCGGGTGGAGGCAACAAAAAGAGTGGGCAGCGCACAAGCAAGGAGAAGAGAAGAGAAAAACGGCTAGGGTTTCACAAACCTTAACTCCTCTTATTTATAGAGAACGTGTTTCTTGACCATCAAAAAATCCACTCTCAACAGTTATCGGTTCACAACCAAAACTCATTAATTCGCTCCATTAATTTAAGTTAAAATAAATCAAATCGCGTTGGTCTATTTTAAGTTAAAATAAACAAACCAATTTTTGGTTCATTCGTTTAAAACAAACCAAACCCCTTTGGTTTATTTTCCACCATTGGATTAGAACCAAACCAATTTGGTTCATCCATCATGTCTTCAAAAGACTCGGCCCATCCATGCTTCTGATGCGACTAAAACAATTTCATTCTCGCTCCTTGTTTGGTCCAACCAAACCAAGTCTCTCTCTATCTGAGAATCCCATTCTCAAGCTCATTTTAAATCCTTCGGATAACACTGGTAGTGTGTGTGACTAAATAGGTTCCCAGTTTATGTTGGTCATCTATATTTAACCATTAATTATAGAATGATCATAAGTTGCACCTAGTAGTACATCATGATCTCCATTTAATCGAAAAATAAACGGTTGATCCCAGAACAATTTCTGAAATCTTTGAGCAGCTACAATGATAATGTGCCCTGTTCCCTTCACTCATCTTATACCCACTTGGTTCAGGACATGGTCTATTGTGTCAGCCCCCACTAGGCTAACTACGTCACACCTAGTCCAAGTATCATTTCCTCATCCTGCGGATTCTAGTTACTGCACATGTATCCAAGAGTATCATACTCTAAACATTTAATGCTTTGGTCAAAGACTTTAGTAATAATACGATGTGAGGCCACAGGGTATGTATACATCTCCTCGCAAGGAGTGGTGAATCCTCTGTAGGCTATTCAAACACCTTCGACCACTTTGACTTATACCTAATCATCCCGGGTCCACATCTCCTCGGAGATGCTTACTTAAGATGTCAAAGCATTAGTCTCCATGACCAAGATGACTTGAATACCACAAGTCGAAGGAACATCGCACTTAAGCTATAGTAAGGACTTCATTGACATATCTATATATGCAGAGAACCATATGAAGTCTTATAGCTGGTCACTCTAATGAACTAGTTACCATAACTAGCATCCACGGTTAACTCCGGACATCCCAATGTCTCCAGCCAGTGAGAAATAGCTGCTTTGATAAACCAAAGAGTATAACTCGTGCTAGTCTCAACAGAATTGATGGTGTCTGAATGCATTAATTCATCGACTAGGGATAATTCCAATACTTCACAATTACACATGTAGAGAAAGTCACTAGTTGTGATCGAATCATAAATTCTCTCATGTTGTGAATCGTATAGTGGGCATTCAATAAATAAGTTTAAGATCCAATCAAATACATGAAAACATGTACACTCAAATAGTGAATCTTCATTTATCAAATAAATGGTACAACCATAAGGCAATTGCCTTAAGACACCTCTCATATATAACAAACAGATTTATTTATGCTATCTTGTATGCCATAATCATCATTCATGCATTTAGGATTATTTAAAATTGATTTAAGGACTATGGCATGACACTACAAGAAAATTGGGAAATAGCAACAAAATATTTTCGTCGCTAATACCAAAAATTCATCTCTAAATGATATTAATGATGATAATATTTCATCACTAGTTTCGTCGTAATAAGCTTGTCGCTAAGAGAAGTTAGCGATGAATTATAACTCAACGAAAGGAAAAACGTCGCAAAAAATAAACATTTCATCGCTAAATCTTGAATATCAGAAAAAGGAAAATCCCTAATATTGGCGATGAAATATACCAAATTCATCGCTAACTATCACTCGACTGACACAAGACAGCAATTGACTATCTATTTTTTGGCTAGCCATAGATTCGGGAGAGCTTTGACTGCGACTCGACTAACGGATTAACGACAAAATGAATTCATTTTGTCTCTATTTAGTTGAATCATTTGCAATGAATTTTTATAAAATTTGTCACTAATATCATACAACAAGCGTCTGCGTCAACTGGCGACTCGACTTATATGAAAAAATTTAGCGACGAAATTAAATATTTCGTCGCTAACCCTCAAAATCTTGATGTCGCATATCAACGGTTAGCGACGAAATTGAAAAAATCATCGCTAACCATGAAAATATAGATTTCTAGAATTCATTTAATTTGTATTCGTCACTAACCTTGATTTGAAGTCCCACGCATAAGGAAATCAAATAGAGTTGCCTAAAAAAATGCATGAGACCATAGATTAGGAAGAACTAAAACTCACATCTCACATTAAATTGACTTGTATGTGTTTTCATACACCTTAGACATATGTGTGATGCTAGGAAATGAGTTAAGTTCATGTGCCTATTTGGTACATCATAATGAAGTTAAAACTCATTAAATGATAATGATGGATCATGGGGAAAGCTAATGTGCAAGTCATGTGCATTGAACCCATAAATCATGGTCCAATATAAAGTTTTAAAATCATTTCAAAATCATTTTGAAAAACCTTGGTGAAGCCTATCTTTTGATAGCAATCATCATTGATGAAGTTGATACAAAGTAGGCTCAAAACATTGAAGTTATCTTTGTTTTTGAACTTTGTGTCAATCTCACTATCTAATGAGTATTTTATTTTTCAAATATTTTTCTCCCATAATGATTGACATAAGTATTATATGTATGAAGTTTCATTATTTTTTAAATTATGTATATTTATTTATGATTTTCCAAAATTCAAATTCTAATTTCTAGATTTCTGCATCTATAGAAATCAGTCGACTACCGCTTGGGACAATCGACTGGTGTTGAGGGCAGTCGACTGGTTGCTGCCCGAGTCAACTGCTAAGTCTGATTTCTGGTAAACAAGGTTTGTTTAGCCCAATTTCAGCTACTTTAGGCTACCCTAACATTTCCTAACCCTAGGATATGCTTTGGAAAGCATTGGAAGGGTGAAAACCCGTAGGATATGGATTAGGAGAGTTGTTTAGGGTGAGAATCAAATTTTAAGGTGTGTGAAAGTTCATGTTTGAACCTTTGCCCTTGATTTTAATGGTTTAGTATTCATATTGGCTTAGGAACTCTCCAAGGACATTATTGGTGCAATGGTCAAGGGGAAGCAAGCCTTAAGGGGGAGACTATCCATCATGGGATGATGGATGTGTTTTCCTCAAAGGGGGAGAATTGAAAAATGAGGATTGCCTCTCATTTATTGATATGGGACTTATCACTAGGAAGAGTGAAGGCATCCTAAATGTGTTTAGACCAAGGAGAGAATGTAAGATCTCATTGGGATATGAGACATTAATACCCTTAGGGAAAGCCTTTTTGATGTATGTCAAAAAGGGAGAGAATTGATGTGAATTGATGGCTTAAGTTAGGTGGCCTAACTCAAAGGTTTTGTCAAACATCAAAAAGGGAGAGATTATTGGTGCAATTGGCCCTGGTCATGATTGACCAGACTCGAGCAGTATTTTGATGTTCAACAAAACGTATGACAATGTGATTATCATGGAAAGTCCAAGTCTTGAGTACTTGGCATGGAAAGTCCAAGCATGGATCTTGGCAATGGTAAAATCCAAGTCATGGGTACTTGTTAATTAGAAAGTCCAAGTCATGGGTCTTGGCAATTAGAAAGTCCAACATGGAGTTGGCAATTGGGAGGTTCAAGGGTGTGATATTGGCGGCGTAAAGTACAAGCGGTAGTCTTGGTGGCATAAGTCCAATGTTTGGCGACGTAAAGTCTAAGCGTGTGTCTTGGCAGGTAAGTCCAAATGTACCTTGGCAAAGTGGACCCGGTTAGCATGACAATTGCCGATGGAAGCACCAAAAGGCTTAGGTCTAGGCTAAGGGTGGTCTAGCAAGTATGAGGTGATCATACTTGGGTTAAACCTAATGGTTGAGTTTTATCAGTCAACTAGGGTTATAGACAAGTCGAATGGGGTTATGTACCAGTCAACTGGGGTTATGGACTATTCGACTGGCCAAGTGTTTGACACTTGGTAACCTAGTCAACTTTGAGCAGTGGACAAGGATTTTGACCAGTCGACTGGTCAATAGTCAACTGGCGCTCGACTACGGCTGCATGCCACAGGCAGTCGACTGGCCTTGATCAGTCGACTCCATGGAGGGTAGTTGACTGCTATTTGCGAACACGAGCACACAAAGTTCCGTAGTCAACTGGGCAGTCGACTATCGGGGCAGCAGTCAACTGCTAGGGTTTGGCAGTCGACTGCTAGGATTTCTGTTAGAGTTTTTCCAGAGTGGATTGAGCCATTGTGAGACAACAACTACAGGGGCAGTCGACTGGTGCCTTATAGTAGTTGACTGTTAAGCAAAAATCAGCTCAAGTTGTAGCTTTATAATGAGCACGAAGAGGAGGATTTTGTCCATGGTTCTTGGGGAGATTTGAAGGGGAATAGTTGGTGTTTTCCAGTCCTTTAAAGCCAATCCAAAGCAATCAACAAGCAAGCAATCAAAAGTTCCTTGTGTAATGTTTTCTTTACTTGTATTTGTGTATTGCTTAGTATGCTTATTGTATTGTATTTATTACTATTGTAATCACTTGTACAAGGTTTCTCCACCTCCGGTGTGTCACCTAGAAGGACTTTATTAGTGGTGGTGTGCATCACTAGAGCTCACTTGAGCTCACCCCATAGAGTACGAACCTTAGGTTTCGAACCACATATATCTTGTGTTGTGCTTGAGTTTGTGGTGTACTTTATTTCTATTATTTTTCATTGCGCATGCTAACAACAATTTTAGTCAAGCAACATGACGAACATGATCGAATTCCAAGCGACGATACAAAATCGCTATTCACCCCCCCCCCTCTAGTGCGTCATCAACGTTCCTACATTGCGCCTCATTAAAAGGGCAAGGGTTGTGTGGTTTTCCCCAAATCAACTGTGCCTTTCAATTTCTTACCCCAGCATGTGTGGAACCTTCATTCTCCAACCTTCAAGAACCCTCTCCAACCTTCAAGAATCCTTCAAGAAGCAAGAATGAGCAAGGAAAAGCACACCGCAATAAGGGAGGCTTCTTCGAGGACAAGGTCGAGGGGAAGAATGGCCAACAAGAACCATAGGCAGGTAATGCCCCTTTCGATATCATTTTCTGAGACAATACTCATAGGGATAGATTTAACATACTTTCTACTGGAAAAATAAATGCTACCCATTATTTAGATAATGCTCTTTTAGAAACCCTAGTTTTTTTAGGGGATTTACATGGGTTGTTTGCGAAGGTAGGTTGGGAGGAAATCATGGGAGTTAGATGTTCAACCTACCCTAGGATAGTTTTGGAGTTTTTAAGTTCGGTGGATGCATACATTCTGATGGGGGTAGATAGTAGAGAGGGCAAGATCACTTTTAGGCTATTTAACCTAGAACATGAGTGGACCCTCCATCAATGGAATCTTTGTTTCGTACTGCCTAGTGTGGGTGAAAGAAGAACCCCTACCGAATTCAATGTAAGATCCTTTAGGTTTGATTTGACAAGGGAAAATGAATATGACCCATCTACAGCCAAAGCCTCCCATCTCCAAAACCCTATGTTTCGATATATTCTCCGAGTCATGGCTAGTACTATATTCAATCGAGGAGAGAGTGATGGAATCATGAGGATGAGTGAATTGCTTTGTCTATGGGACATGTTGCAAGGGAATAACACTATTTATTGGTGCAATCGACCCAGGTCACAATTGACCGGACTCGAGTTTGACTCAAGAGATGTTTTGATGTTTGACATTTGACATTGATGTCTGATAATATTTTGGGGAGATTGCTAGTGCAATCGACCCGGGTCATGATTGACCAGACTCGAGTTTGACTCGAGGGGGATTTTGATGGTTGACTAAGTTTGACCATGTCATGGAAAGTCCAAGTCTTGAGTACTTGGCATGTAAAGTCCAAGCATGGGTCTTGGCATGGAAAGTCCAACATGGGTTGGCAAGGGAAAGTCCAAGCTTGAGTCTTGGCATTTGAGAAGTCCAAGGGGTTGATATTGGCAGCGTAAAGTCCAAGCGGGAGTCTTGGCGGCATAAAGTCCAAGCGGAGTCTTGGCAGCGTAGGTCCAATGTGCCTTGGCGGTGTAGACACCGTTAGCATGACATAGCTGATGGAAGCACCTGAAGGCTAGCGTATGGATGAACAAGTCATGGATGACTTGGAGGGATCCGATAGGCGCGAGGCTGACGGAGGTGGCTAGAAGGTTTAGGTTTAGGCTACGGGTGGTCTAGCAAGTATGGGGGCACCATACTTGAGTTAAACCTCATGTTTGAGGTTAAAACCTCATGTTTGAGGTGTATCAATCGACTGGTATCATGTGGCAGTCGACTGGTGTGAGTCAACTAGGGTTTGACAACGGGGAGTGCCCTATCAGTAGACTGCCAGAGGTGGGCAGTCGACTGATTGGCTGAGCAGTCGACTAATCTTGTGATTAGTCGACTGGTGCTCTATATATCGGGCACAGAATGGAGTCTGACTCGACTGCTGGGTTAGCAGTCAAGTGAAGGCTCTATCAGTCGACTGATGGACATGATCAGTCGACTGATGTCCTATCCGTTGGATTTTTTCAGTGTGGATTACACCGTTGTCTCACAGCAACATTGTCATTAGTCGACTGATGGTCCCGACCAATCGACTGATACCCCCCCTCTAGCGGTCAACGAATCCTCTACAAATGGTATCAGAGCCCGGGGCTCTTCTACGGACTAATCGCCGGGAGCAAAACCGCTAGAGGAATAAGATGGAATTCGAAGAAAGACTTGGATGGGACATTAACACACCGCCACCATACGACCAAGAGGATTTTCCAGCATGGAGGGCAAGAATGGAGACATTCTTGATGATGGACATAGAAGATTGGTTCATCATCATGGAAGGTTTTGAACCTCCTAGAGATAAAAAGGGAAATGTCTTGAAGTTGAAGAAGTGGACCCAAGAGCAACGCGTAAAGTTCAAAACCGAAGTCAAGGTAACAAAGCTTTTAGAAGATTTGATACCTAATGACATTTTATCTCGGCTAGGTGAATATCAAGATGCCAAGGAGCTTTGGAGCAAATTAGCAAAGCTTCATGAAGGATCATCATCGGCTTTAAGCGAGGAACAATCACAAGAAGCCGAAGAATGTTCATCGGCTCAAGAAAAGGAAGAGGCCGATGAAGTGAGTTCATCTTCCTCACAAGAAAGTGAGGATTTGGAGATTGAGAGGGAGTTGACATTCGAGGAGGAAGAAGAACAAGAAACCTCCACCTCTAGGATTGAGGAAGAGAAAATTTCCACTTCGGAACATGATCAAGATGAAGCATTCACCTCCGGTCGAGGAGATGAAGAAGCCCAAACCATCACCATTAACCTAGGTAACTCAAGCACATCAATTCAAAATAAAAATCATATTATGTGTTTTGAGTGTAGGGAATATGGGCACTATAAGAGCAAGTGCCCTAGGAAAGTCAAGAAAAGTCAACCACCACTGAAATCTCAAGAAAAGACCAAGGATGCTGGAGTCGTCATTCCTAAGAACAAGGAGCATGTGGTATGCTTCAAGTCTCACCAAAGAGGGCACTACCAAAGTCAATGCCCTAAGGGGAAGAAGAGAGGTCAAGAAGGAGCATCAAATGTAGGGGGAGCCTTTAAGGCAAACCCTAAGGTACATTTAAACAATGTTCATTCTTTAAGTAATAAGAACAAGCATGCTAGAAGTAATTTCTCTATGTTTTATAAAGAGCATGCTAAGAATAATAAATTTTATTGCTTAGGGGCTAAGAGCTACAAGGTTAAAAATAAGGAGAAATTTGGGACTAATGTCCCTAGAAAAACATTACCTAAGGAATCTATTAGGAAAATAGAAAATCACCTAGGCATCAATCCTAAATAGACTAGACACATGCCTAGAAATAAGAATATCTCAAGAGATAATGAAAAAACAAAAATTGGGCAATTAGAAAAGGAAAATCAAGACTTGAGATCAAGGCTTGAGAAACTTGAAAATACCATTGCAAAAATGACAAATCAAATGCAAAGGTCAAATGGTCAAACTCTAGGATCTAGAAGTCAAAGTCAAAACCTAGGGTTTAGAAGGCAAGAGTCATCCAAAGGTAAGAAAGGTTTGGGTCACAAACCTAAGCCAAAGGAGACCTATCATAGTGTTCCATTCGATTATGGAACACAACCTAGGTCTAGGAAGGCCATGGTTACTAGGGAAGTTATTCCTAAGGTTAACCAAGGCAAGTGTCTAGTGGCCAAGGTTTCTATGAAACCAAGGACCACTAAGAAGGTTACTAGGGAGGCAATCTTTAAGGTTAACCATGATAGGACCCAAATGACCAAGGCTCCTAAGCCTACGAGGGTCATTAGGAAGGTATCTAGGGAAGATATCCCTAAGGAATACCTAGTTAACCCAAGGAGCTCAAACAAGTATTGGGTTCCTAGAAGCGTGATTCCATCTCGCTAAGTGGGTTAGGGGTGTTAACTTGAATTGGTGGGTAGTTAACCTAACCATTGTAAAGTTAACACTTTATAGCTTTTTCAAGGTTATATGATATCTTGGAAATAAGTTTGAATTTTAATCCTAAAGGATTTTAGGATGTGCCAATAAGCCTTGAGAATTGTGAAAAACTGATTAAACTTGGCACATGTAGAATTAGAGGCATTGGTGTGCAATTTGGGGTTTTGGTACACTTTGGGAATTAGTGTATCAAGAAAATTGTCTTAAGGCTTAGAAATTGAATTTAAGATTGATACTCAAGTACTACACATCTTGATGTCTCATACTTACCATGCTTCATGTGTTTTATCATATGTTTGCATGGAAGGAATATTTATGGTGTATTGCATCTCACAAAATAGATAATTCACCTTGATTGTGTATTTCAATACTTAGAAAGGGTGAGATGCTCGGATTTGAAATTATTGGATGTTAATGCTTGTGAAAATGAAATAAAATATCAAAATACATTAACAAATACATGAACATAGGCATAACACTAATATATTCGATATACATGAATAAACATGGTAAAATGAAACAAATTGAGTGAAGAAATCGAAATTCACTTAATTTCAGAACTGAAAATCAGATATCAGTCGATTGATAACACTGTAGCACGACACCGCGAGCCCAATAGTTGAGTGCTGCTTCCAGGACTCGACTGATTTGTCCATCAGTCGACTGTTAGTACTGTTCATTGGGGCAGAAGAGCTAACAGTCGAGTGGCTCATCCAACAGTCGAGTGTTGGTCACATCAGTCGACTGATGTACTATATGTAGGATCTTTGTAACGGCTAAGGGGGGTGATTAGCGTGTGTTCGTCGATGGAATTCGTTCGCGGTTGTCTCTACAATTTCGTTAGCGCAGCGGAAATAGAAAGATAATAATGATAACAAAATATACAACACACAAACACAAATATTTAACGTGGTTCGGAACCGCACGGTTCCTACTCCACGGATCGAGCTCTATGAGCTCTAGTGATGCACACGCACTCACTAATCACAAATACTCCTTCTCGACACAAGTCGGAGGTGGAGAAACCCCTTACAAGTAATCTTACAACAATAAGATACAAATACAAGCAATTACAATAATGAAATACAATGCAAGTAAAGAAAACTACTTTACGATTGCCTTTGGATTGCTTGATTGCTTGGTTGCTTGAAATCACCTTGGAGACCCTGATTTGCAACAACAAATCGCTCCAAAACCCTCAAGAAACCGATGCCAATTTCCTCCATCACGAGCTCCTTTTATAGCTTCAACCTGCGCTGGAAAAAGTCGATTAGTCGACTGATCGGGACCATCAGTCGACTAATGCCAATGTTGTCGTGAGACAACGGCTAGATCCACGCTGGATAAGTCCAACGGATCTACCATCAGTCGACTGATCAAACCCATCAATCGACTGATGGTGTCCTCACTCGACTGCTGGTCCCAGCGGTCGAGTGAGACTACACTCTGTGGTTGAATTCCCGAGCACCAGTCGACTGATCATGAAATCGATCATCGCTGAGCCATCGATCATTGCCATCCTCCGGCATGACCTAGGCCACTTCCCGCAGTCGAACCCTAGTTGACTCGGTCCAGTCGACTGCCACATGGCACTAGTCGACTGGCACACCTCAAACATGAGGTTTTAGCCCAAGTATGGTGCCCCCATACTTGCTAGACCACCCTTAGCCTAGACCTAAGCCTTCTAGCCACCTCCATCAGCCTCACGCCTCTCGGATCCCTCCAAGTCATCCATGACTTGTTCATCCATCGCGTTAGCCTTCAGGTGCTTCCATCGGCTATGTCATGCTAACGGTGTCTACACCGCCAAGGCACACTGGACTTACGCTGCCAAGACTCCGCTTGGACTTTACACCGCCAATCATTGGACTTATGCTGCCAAGACTCCCGCTTGGACTTTACGCAGCCAATATCAAACCCCTTGGACTTCTCATGCCAAGACTCAAGCTTGGACTTTCCCTTGCCAACCCATGTTGGACTTTACATTGCCAAGACCCATGCTTGGACTTTTCAGGTGCCAAGTGTCCCACTTGGACTTTTCATGCCAAGTACTCAAGACTTGGACTTTACCAAATGCCAAGTGTTCCACTTGGACTTTCCATGCCAAGTACCCAAGACTTGGACTTTCGCATGACAATTACATTGTCATATGTTTTTGTCGAACATCAAAACATCACTCGAGTCAAACTCGAGTCCTGGTCAATCGTGACCTGGGCCGATTGCACCAACAATCTCCCCCTTTTTGATGTTTGACAAAAACCAAACAAATCATTGAGTTAGAACACTAGCTTAATTCCCTTACCAATTATCCCAAATTGGTAAACACTCTCCCAATGTTCTCCCCCAAACATTCTCCCCCTTTATGACTAACATCAAAAAGGTTTTCTCTCCAAGGAGGTCAATGTCTCATGTCCCAATGAGATCTTACAATCTCCCCCTTGGTCCAAAAATACCTAGAATGCCTACCATCTTCTTAGTGATAAGTCTCATATCACTCAAGAGAGGCAATCCTATACACTCTCCCAATTTCCAAATTGGATTTCTAAAAATCCATCAATTTTCCCAATTGATAACCTTTTCCCCTTCAAGAAGAAGGAAAAACACATCCATCACTCCAAGATGGATACCTCCCCCTAAAGGCTTGCTCCCCCTTGACCATTGCACCAACAATGTCCTTGGAAAGTCCCTAAGCCAATAGGAACTCTAAACCATCAAAATTAAGGTTAGAAATTCAACATTGAACTTTCCAACACCTTAACATTGATACAAACCCTAAACAACTCTCCTAATCCATATCCAATGGATTTTCACCCTTCATCATGCTTCCCAAGGCATATCCTAGGGTTAGGAGTGGCTAGGGACCTTAACCGCAGCCGAAATCGGGTTAGACAAGCTTGTTTATCCCGAAATCAAGCAATCAGTCGAGTGATTCAGAAATCAGTCGACTGAACCTACATCGATCATTGCCACTATGAAGCGATCGATAAACAAAATCCGATTTTCAGTTATCAGAAATGAGATTTGGGAATTCATAAATAATTATATGTTTATCGAAAAATCATGAAAATTGATACGTATAATACCTATGACAAATACAATGGGTGAAAAATGTTTGAAAAATATTTTACCCATAAAATATTGAAATTGATACAAAATTCAAAAGTGAAGAAAACTTCTAAGTTTTTGGCTCACTTTATATCAATCTCATTAATGGTGATTGCTATCAAAGGATAGACTTCACCAAGGTTTTTCAAAATGATTTTAAAATGTTTTCAAAACCTTATTTTGGATCATATTCCTTGGGCTCTATGTACATGACTTGTACACAAGCTTTCCCAATGATCCACCATTGAAATAAGATGAGTTATAGTTCATCTATATGCAAAAACTATGCACCTTGAACTTAACTCATATCCTAGCATCTCACATGTATCTAGGGTGTATAAATACACATACATGTCAATTGGATGTGAGATGTGGGTTTTAGTTCATTTAATATAGGGTTTCATGCATTTCCTAGGCAACCCTACTTGATTCCCTTATAAATGGGACTTCAAGTCATGCCATTGTCCTTAGTTCAATTTTAATCAATTAAATGCATGAAATGATTATGGCATAAAGATAGCAATAATTAAGCATGGCCAATGATCATTGTAGGGGATTGATATGGCCGGCTAGAGGGGGGTGAATAGCCCTCGTTCGTTGGATGTCGTAATTCGTTCGTTCTTCTTGCGTTGCTTGTCTACGATTGTCGTTAGCGCAGCGGAATAACAATAATAATGAAGCTAACAATACACAATCACACAACACAAGATATACGTGGTTCGGAATCGAATGGTTCCTACTCCACGGGCGAGCTCACCGAGCTCTAGTTATGCGCACGACACTAACTATAACACTCCTTCTCGACAACACGTCGGAGGTGGAGAAACCTCTCACAAGCAATTACAATGTAATATAGAAATACAAGAAGAAATACAAAGACAATACAAAAGAGAACTTTTACACAATTGCTTTGATCGCTTTCTTGTTGCTTGCTTTGATTGGCTCTTGAAGGACTGGAATCGCGTGAATTCCTCCAATAGCTCCACAAAAACCCTTGCAAAACCTCCATCTCAAGCTCCTTTTCGCGCTAGCGGTGCCAAAAGGCCCCGATCGGCGCCCCTGTAGCCGTTGTCTCTAGCGGCGGATCCACGTCGGACAAGTTCCAGCGGATCACCTACGATTGGCCGATGATGCTCATCATCGATCGGTGACCCAAGTTAATTGCCCGATCGGCTCACGGAGCGTTTGTGCTCGCGACACTCCCATCGATTGCCATCCCTCGGCGATCATTGCTGCATCATTTCGATCATTGCCATGTCCATGGAAGTCAACTGCCAAGCACAAAACCCTAGCCTTACACCAGTCGAACTCTAGTCGACTTGGATCAGTCGAACCGGCACCTATGCCAGTCGACTGATGTCGGGCAACACCTCAAACACCAAGTTGTTTGAGCATCCGACCGTCGGATAAACCCTCAAACATCAAGTTTGAGCCTCCGACACTCAGTCTTAGCCACTTGGCCAAGTCCACCTTATCCCTCATGGAGTTCCCCACCAAAGCTCTCTTCCCTTGGCCTACGTCCCTCGGATGCGCCAAGCGCACGGCTTCGCAACGCCATCCTTCGCGTCTCATGCCCTAGAAGTATGCTTCCCTTTGGGCTCACTCCATTTGCTCCCCGTCCGGCGGTCCCTCGTGTTGGTGCAATCGGCCCAGGTCACGGTTGACCAGGACTCGAGTTTGACTCGAGTGATGTTTTGATGTTTGACAAAGTATGTTTGACAAAGTATGTTTGACATAGGATTGACATTGATGTTGGACATTGATGTCGGTTAATATGTTGGGGAGATTGTTTATACAATCGATCCAGGTTATAATTGACTTGATGGTTGACCAGGGTTGACCATGTGATTATGGGAAAGTCCAAGCATGGGTCTTGGCAAGGTAAAGTCCAAGTCATGGGTACTTGGCACATGGAAAGTCCAAGTGGGACACTTGGCAATTGGGAAAGTCCAAGTCTTGAGCACTTGGCATGAGAAGTCCAAGCATGGGTCTTGGAAAATGAGAAGTCCAAGCATGGGTCTTGGCAAATGGAAAGTCCAAGCATGGGTCTTGGCATGGAAAGTCCAACATGGGTTGGCAAGGGAAAGTCCAAGCTTGAGTCTTGGCATTTGAGAAGTCCAAGGGGATTGATATTGGCGGCGTAAAGTCCAAGCGGAGTCTTGGCAGCGTAAGTCCAATGTGCCTTGGCGGTGTAGACATCGTTAGCATGACATAGCCGATGGAAGCACCTGGAAGCTAGCGCGATGGATGAACAAGTCATGGATGACTTGGAGGGATCTGAGAGGCGTGAGGCTAATGGAGGTGGTTAGAAGGCTTAGGTCAAGGCTAAGGGTGGTCTAGCAAGTATGGGGGCACCATACTTGGGTTAAAACCTCATTCTCATTATGGAGTCGACGAGTTCGACCGCGAGAGCTTTATGAGTGGCAATGATCGCTCATGGGAGCGGATCGAATGTCGACGGCAGCGATCGCTAAGGGATGGTGATCGATCCGGTCCGAGTTATAATTAGCGCTCCGTGAGCACGCGGTCGACTACGGGCATTGGCGATCGGCGCCAATGTTGGTGATCGGGTGAGAGTCCCGTTGGAACTTGTCCAACGTGGATTGAGCCGTTGTCTCACATCTACAGTGTTGGCAGTCGACTGGTGATTTATGGCAGTCGACTGCCAGGCGGAAATCCAGCCCGACGCGAGATAAAAGGAAGCTGTTCTTGGAGAGCTTTCTTGAGGCGATTTGAAGGCGATTTGCAGGTGCATTTCAGGGCCCTTCAACCTCATCCAAGCAACCAACAAGCAAAGCGCTCAAACCCTAGTTTTGTAAAGTGTTCTTTACATTTCCTTTGTATTTGCTTGTATTTCTTTAGATTATTATTGTAATCTTGTGTACGAGGTTTCTCCACCTCCGACTTGTTGTCGAGAAGGAGTTTATTGATTAGTGGTTGCATTGGCATCGCTAGAGCTCGTTAGAGCTCAATCCGTGGAGTAGGAACCGTGTGGTTCCGAACCACGTTATATGATCGTGTTGTGATTGTGTGTCTTGTTATATTTATTTGTTATTACTATTCCGCTGTGCTAACAAGATTGTAGACGATCAAACGCGAAAGAATTCCATCTACGTACGGTTACACGCTATTCACCCCCCCTCTAGCGGCGTTGAATCCCCAACAAGTGGTATCAGAGCCTGGTGGCTCTTCAACGGATTAACAACCGGGAGCAAGACGCTAGAGGGTAAAAGATGGAAGTCCAAGATCAATTAGGTTGGGACATCAACACACCGGTGCCCTTCACCCTATACGGACGAGAAGGATTCAATTCTTGGAAGGGAAGAATTGAGGATTTTATTATGATGAGAGATTTTGAGGAATGGTCCATTTTGATGGATGGATTTGAATATCCAAGAGGACCAAGAGGTGGATTCCTCAAAAAGAAGAGGTGGACCGAAGAGCAAATTCAAGCATCCGAGAAAAATGATAAGGTGATAAAATTTTTAATTGATTTAATACCTAACAATATCTTGTGTATGTTAGGTAATTATGTAGATGCTAAAGAGTTATGGAGCCAAGTGGCAAAGCTCCATGAAAATTCATCATCGGTCCAAGAAGAAGAAGAAGATGTAGAATGCTCATCGGTCCAATCGGAAGAGGCCGAAGAAGCAAGCTCCTCCTCACAAGCAAGTGAGGATTCGGAAGTTGAAGAAGAGTCAACATCCGGGTCAAGAGGAGAGTGTGAAGAATTGGAGGTTGAGAGACCATCCATCTCCGAGGAGGTAGAGGTGGAAGAAGCATCCACCTCAAAGATTTTGGGGGAGGAAAAAACCTCCATACCGGAACATCAAGAAGAAGCTTCGACATCCGGTCAAGATGAAGAAGCCCAAAGTCCAATTCCGGTCTCCACCACCCTAGGTAACTCAAGCATGTCAATTAATAATAAAATGAATATTATATGCTTTGAGTGTAGGGAGCAAGGGCACTACAAGAGCAAGTGCCCAAAGAAGGTTAGGAAAGCTCCACCGGCACCAAAAGTCAAGGATGCCGGTTCCCCAAATATCAAGAGCAAGGAGCATATCATATGCTTCAAGTGCCGACAACCGGGACACTACCGGAGTCAATGCAAGAAAGGGGAGAAAAAGGCCCAAAATGGAGCATCACATGTAGGGGGAGCCTCCAAGGCAAACCCTAAGGTATATTTCAATAATGCACCTTCTAGATTTAATAGGCCAAAGCATGCTAGAAATAATTTTAATTCTCTTGCAATTTATGAAAAGCATGCTAATAGGAATGAATATTGCTTAGGAGCTAAAAATATCCATCTTAATAATAGGAAGAAATTTGGGACTAATGTCCCTAAAAATAATTCATCTAAGGATAAACCTAGGTCAAATAACACTAGACCAATTTTACCTAGGGAGACCATTAGAAAGGTGCAAGAGCACCTAGGTTTCAATCCTAAGTGGACTAGGCATATGCCTAGAAAATCCAATGCCCAAGACTTAAATCAAAACTCTAAAATTAGGCAACTAGAAAAGGAAAATCAAGCCTTGAGGTCAAGGCTTGAAAAATTTGAAAAGACCCTTAAAGTTATGCAAAATCAAATGCAAGGGTCAATTAGTCAAACTTCTGGGTCAAAATCTCAAAGTCAACACTTAGGACCCAAGAAGCAAAAGTCAACCAAAGGCAAGAATGGTTTGGGTCACAAACCTAAGCCTAAGGTGGCTTATCAGTGTGTTCCATTTGACTATGGAACACAAACTAGGTCTAGGAAGACCAAGGTCAATAGAAGCCATCCTAGAGTTGACCAAAGGATATGCCTAGTGGCTAGGGTTTCTAGGAAACCTAAGGTGGCCACTAAGAAGGTTGTTAGGAGGCAATCCCTAAGGTTAACCTAGGCAAGACCCAAATGACCAAGGCTAATAAGCCTAGGAAGGTCATTAGGAAGGTATCTAGGAAGTTATCCTAAGGAATATCTAAGTAACCCTAGGAGTTCAAATCGTTTTTGGGTTCCTAAGAGCGTGATTGATTCACGCTAAGATGGGTTTAGGGTGTGTCAACCTTGATTGGATGGGTAGTTAACTCAACCATAACAAAGGTGACACTTTAGGTTATTTTTAAGGTTATGGTTACCTTGAAAATACATTTGAGTTTTTAATCCTAAAAGATTTTAGGATATGCCAATATTAATTATGAAGTTTGATAAAATGATCATTTTGGCACAATTTAGGTTTAGAGGTTGGTGTGCCATTTTGGGTTTTGGCACACTAGGGAGATTAGGTTAATATGGAAAAATATGTTTAATCCCAACAAATAGGCAATTAATATTAAAATTTAGGTGTTATTATACCTATATATTTTATATGCCATGATTTGTTTGCCATATGCCATGACATGACATCATGTTTACTTTTATCATCTAAATGTCATGATCATGCTTAGGATTAAGGTATTAAATGTCATATGTTTTTAGATTTTATCATATGCCATGACATCATGATCATTGGCCATGATTTATTTTTCTATTATTATGCCATGATCATTTTCATGCATCTAAATTGATTAAAATTGATTTAAGGACTATGGCATGACTTGGAGTCCCATTTATAAGGGAATCAAGTAGAGTTGCCTTAGAAAAATGCATGAAACCCTAGGTTAAGAGAACAAAACCCACATCTCACATCCAATTGACATGTATGTGTATTTATACACCCTGGATACATGTGAGATGCTAGGATATGAGTTGAGTTCAAGGTGCATAGTTTTTGCATCTAGATGAACTAAAACTCATCTAATTTTCCAGCGTGGATCATTGGGAAAGCTTGTGTACAAGTCATGTACATAGAGCCCAAGGAATATGATCCAAAATAAGGTTTTGAAAACGGTTTAAAATCATTTTGAAAAACCTTGGTGAAGTCTATCTTTTGATAGCAATCACCATTGATGAGATTGATACAAAGTGAGCTTAAACTTTAAAGTTTTTAGTCACTTTTGGATTTTGTATCAATTTCACTATTTTATGGGTAAAATATTTTTTAACATTTTCACCCATTGTTTTAGTCATAAGTATTATACGTATCAAATTTCATGATTTTTCGATGTACGTATAATTATTTATGAATTTTTTGAATTTCGTTCTGATAGCTGAAATTCGGGAATTTACTACTAATCATTGCCACTTGGTGGCGATCGATAGTGGCAATGATCGTGATACTATCAAAAGTCATTGCCAGTCTGATTCGGGTTAACAAGGTTTGTTTAGCCCGTGTTCAGCTATGGTAAAGGTTACTAACCACTCCTAACCCTAGGATATGCTTTGGGAAGCATTATGAAGGGTGAAAATCCATTGGATATGGATTAGGAGTTGTGTTAGGTCAAAGTATCAAATTTAGGGTGAGTAAAAGTTCTATGTTGAACTTAGAACCTTAATTTTGATGGTTTAGAGTTTCTATTGGCTTAGGGGCTTTCCAAGGACATTGTTGGTGCAATGGTCAAGGGGGAGCAAGCCTTTATGGGGAGGTATCCATCTTGAGATGATGGATGTTTTTTTTATGGGGAGAATGTTATCAATTGAAAAATTGATGGGTGTTTGATACCCAATTTGGAAATTGGGAGAGTGAGATAGGAGTGCCTCTCTTGAGTGATATGGGACTTATCACTAGGAAGATGGTAGGCATCCTAGATATTTTTAAATCAAGAGGGAGATTGTAAGATCTCATTGGGACATGAGACATTGACCTCCTTGGAGAGATAACCTTTTGATGTTAGTCAAAGGGGAGAAATGTTGGGGAGAACATTTGATTTACATTTTCACTTAAATGTTTGGGGGAGAACATTTGGTGAGTGTTTACCAATTTGGGATAATTGGTAAGGGATTTGAGTTAGTGCTCTAACTCATGATTTGTTTGGTTTTTTTGTCAAACATCAAAAAGGGGGAGATTGTTGGTGCAATCGGCCCAGGTCACGGTTGACCAGGACTCGAGTTTGACTCGAGTGATGTTTTGATGTTTGACAAAGTATGTTTGACAAAGTATGTTTGACATAGGATTGACATTGATGTTGGACATTGATGTCGGTTAATATGTTGGGGAGATTGTTTATACAATCGATCCAGGTTATAATTGACTTGATGGTTGACCAGGGTTGACCATGTGATTATGGGAAAGTCCAAGCATGGGTCTTGGCAAGGTAAAGTCCAAGTCATGGGTACTTGGCACATGGAAAGTCCAAGTGGGACACTTGGCAATTGGGAAAGTCCAAGTCTTGAGCACTTGGCATGAGAAGTCCAAGCATGGGTCTTGGCATGGAAAGTCCAACATGGGTTGGCAAGGGAAAGTCCAAGCTTGAGTCTTGGCATTTTGGAAGTCCAAGGGGATTGATATTGGCGGCGTAAAGTCCAAGCGGAGTCTTGGCAGCGTAAGTCCAATGTGCCTTGGCGGTGTAGACACCGTTAGCATGACATAGCCGATGGAAGTACCTGGAAGCTAGCGCGATGGATGAACAAGTCATGGATGACTTGGAGGGATCTGAGAGGCGTGAGGCTGATGGAGGTGGTTAGAAGGCTTAGGTCTAGGCTAAGGGTGGTCTAGCAAGTATGGGGGCACCATACTTGGGTTAAAACCTCATTCTTGAGGTTGGCAGTCGACTGGCATTATGGCCGGTTCGACTGCCAGGAGTCGACTTGAGTTCGACTGCCGTTTGAGAGCTTTGAGCTCGGCGTTGCTCATGGGAGCGATCGGATCAGTGTCGACGGATCGACCGCTAAGGGATGGCAATGATCACGGCCGAGTGCGAGCGAAGATCGCTCCGTAGCCGACTAGGCGATCGACTACGAGCGTTAGCGATCGCCAATGTTGGCGATCGGTGAGAGTCCCGTTGGAACTTGTCCAACGTGGATTGAGCCGTTGTCTCACATCTACAGTGTTGGCAGTCGACTGGTGATTTATGGCAGTCGACTGCCAGGCGGAAATCCAGCCCGACGCGAGATAAAAGGAAGCTGTTCATGGAGATTGCGGCATCAGTTCTTGGGGAGCTTTCTTGAGGCGATTTGAAGGCGATTTGCAGGTGCATTTCAGGGCCCTTCAACCTCATCCAAGCAACCAACAAGCAAAGCGCTCAAACCCTAGTTTTGTAAAGTGTTCTTTACATTTCCTTTGTATTTGCTTGTATTTCTTTAGATTATTGTTGTAATCTTGTGTACGAGGTTTCTCCACCTCCGACTTGTTGTCGAGAAGGAGTTTATTGATTAGTGATTGCATTGGCATCGCTAGAGCTCGTTAGAGCTCAATCCGTGGAGTAGGAACCGTGTGGTTCCGAACCACGTTATATGATCGTGTTGTGATTGTGTGTCTTGTTATATTTATTTGTTATTACTATTCCGCTGTGCTAACAAGATTGTAGACGATCGAACGCGAAAGAATTCCATCTACGTACGGTTACATGCTATTCACCCCCCCCCTCTAGCGGCGTCGAATCCCCAACACCTCGGATGCACCAAGCGCACGGCTTCGCAATGCCATCCTTCACCGACTCAAGGACCCGAGCCTAGTGAACTTGCCAAGTTCTCAAGACTTCCCAAATGCACCAAGCGCACGGCTTCGCAATGCATTTCTCACCAAGCACCAAGTGCACGGCTTCGCAATGCTTTGGATTTCCCATGCCAAGCACCAAGCACACGGCTTCGCAATGCTTTGGACTTTCCCATGCCAAGGCTTCCCCCTTGGACTTCCACACCAAGCTCCATGCTTGGATTTTCCATGCCAACCCCATGTTGGACTTTCCCACACCAAGCTCCATGCTTGGATTTTCCATGCCAACACCATGTTGGACTTTTCCATGACAATCCCATGTCATGAGTTTTGTCTATCATCAAAATACCATCAAGGTACTGCTGGGCCGATTGCACCAACAATCTCCCCCTTTTTGATGATTGACAAAACTACCATCTCAAGTCTACCAATTCTCCCATATTGGCAATTCTCATATCCCAATGAGAATTCCAACGAACCCTAATTGGTAACTTGGTAACTTCTCCCCCTTTTTGACATTACATTAAAAAGGTCCTCCCCAAGGGTATGAATGTCTCATATCCCAATGAGATCTTACAATCTCTCCCTTGGAGGAACACATGCCTACAATCTTTCTAGTGATCCCATATCACTTAAAGAGAGGCAACCCAATTTTCCTCCCATGAGGAAATACACATCCATCTTCCCATGATGGATACCTCCCCCTAGAGGCTTGCTCCCCCTTGACCATTGCACCAACAATGTCCTCGGAGAGTCCCTAAGCCAATAAGAACATTAACCAAATCAAAATTAAGGCAAAGTTCAACAATGAACTCTCTTCCACCTTAAAATTGATACTCACCCTCAACCCAACTCCTAATCCATATCCAATGGATTTCCACCCTCTCTAATGCTCTCCCAAGCATATCCTAGGGTTAGGAGTGGTTAGGGGACCTTAACCTAGCTGAACATGGGCCTAACCAACAAGATTTACCCGAAATCAGCTTAAATCAGAAATAAGTCTTATTGCATCACCCCATCGATCACGCCATCCATGGCAATGATCGATAATCAGATTTAGTTTTGATTTCAGAAATGGATTTCCGAAATCCATAAGTAAATATACATAAGTGTAAAATTCATGAAATTTCATATGCATATTACTTATCCTAAACATTATGGGTGAAAAATATTGGAAAATTATTTTACCCATTAAATTAGGAGATTGATACAAAGTTCAAAATTTTAGAAAAGCTTCAATAATAAGCCTTCTTTGTATCATCCTATTCAATGGTGATAGCTATCACAAGATAGGCTTCACCAAGGTTTTTCAAAATGTTTTCAAAACCTTTATTTTCATTTTCCTAAACATCTCACAAATATCTAGATGTGTAAAACACATTCAAGGCAATTAATCTAGTGAGATGTGGGTTTTAGTTTTTTTAAATTCTCATGCATATTTCTAAGGCAATATTATTTGATTCCCATCAAATCATGCCATAGTCCTTAATTTCATTTTAATTTATGCATGATGATGATTATGGCATAATTATGATATAGATAAAAACATATGCCAAAATCATGATGTCATGGCATGTGAATGAAAATTAAGCATACATGACATACAAACATAAGTCTAAACATTATCATGACATTTTTATAAATAAAAATGAGAATGATGTCATGACATGGCAAGGCAAACAAATCATGGCAAGTAAAGTATACTAAGGTATAGAATACCTAAGTGTTAGAATCAATTTGCCATTTTTAGGGATTAATTCTATTTTGCCTTATTGTCATTCATTTCCCTAGTGTGCCAAAAACCCAAAATGGCACACCAATACCTCTATGACCTAATTTTGCCAATTTAATTATTTTTGACTTCTCAAGCATATTGGCACACCCTAATGTGTCAACTCTACTATGGTTAGGTTAACTACCCATCCACTTAGGGTTGACACACCCTAACCCATTTAGCGTGAATCGATCACGCTTTTAGGAACCCAATACCTATTGAAGCTCCTTGGGTTAACAAGGTATTCCCTAGGGATAACTTCCCTAGATACCTTCCTAATGACCCTTTTAGGCTTTGAAGCCATAGTCTTTTGGGTCTTTCCTAGGTCAACTCTAGAGGTGACTCCTCCATTGACCTTCTTAGTGGCTACATTTGATTTCTTTGAGATGTTAGCCACTAAACACATACCATGGCTAGACTTAGGGATGACTTCCCTATTAGCCTTGGTTTTCCTAGACCTAGAAATAGTTCCATAATTAAAAGGAACATTATGATAAGTCTTCTTGGGCTTAGGTTTGTCACCCAAACATTCCTTGCCCTTAGACCATTTTTGAACCTTAGGTCTTGACTTTTGGACATTTGACCCTAGAATTGAATTTTCTATGATTCTAAGGGCTTTCTCCATTCTCTCAAGTCTTGATCTAAAGACTTGGTTTTCTAACTCCAATTTCCTCAATTTTGAATTTTCATTTGGTTTTTTGGAGTTGGTTTTCTTCTTAGGCATATGCCTAGATTTCTTGGGATTAATACCCAAATTCTCTTCAATTCTTCTAATTGATTTCCTAGGTAGGATAGATCGAGAATTATGAGTCCTAGGTTTGTCCTTAGAGAAACTAACACGCTTAGCACCTAAGCAATAGACCTTATTGTTTCTCCTAGCATGCTTTTCATTTATAATTGCAAGAGAACTAAAATAGTTTTTAGCATGATTTTTGACTTTAGGAATTAAAGGTGCATTAACTAAATGTACCTTAGGGTTAGCTTTAGGAGCTCCCCCTACATGAGTTGCACCTTCTTGCCCTTTCTTCCTCCCCCTAGGGCATTGGCTTCGATAGTGTCCCTTTTGGTTGCATTTAAAGCACACAATGTGCTCTTTGCTCTTGATTTTGGGAACACCGGCATCCTTTGACTTTGGATTGACTTTTGGTGTTGATGCCCTTCCCTTAGCCAATTTAGGGCATTTTCTCTTATAATGCCCTTTCTCCCTACACTCAAAGCATATTATGTGATTTTTATTTAAAATAATAACACTTGAGTTACCTAGGGAGGTGGTGGAGGCCTCTTCATGATCTTCACTTCTCCCGGATGTGGATGCTTCTTGTTCTTGCTCCGGGATGGAAGATTGCCTTTCCTCCCCCTCAATGCTAGAGGTGGAGGTCTCCACCAAATCATCAACATGTTCAAATGTTGTGGGTGCTTCTTCTTCGACATTCTCCTCTACTTGTGCCGATTGGGAATTTTCTTGGAATTTCATTACCTTATTCCATAATTCCCTTGCATCCCTATAATCACCCAATCTAGACCAAATAGTGTTAGGCAACAAATCACTAATCAACTTGATTACCTTGAGATTTGTCTTGAAGTCTTTGATTTGGTCTTGGGTCCATTTTGACTTCTCAATTGGCTTGTTGTACTTGTCCCTAGGCATTTCAAAACTGTTTTCTATAATAATCATAAAATCAAAATCGGTTTCTAAATATACCTCCATCCGTTTCCTCCACCAAGCAAAATCTCCATCGAATTTCGGTGGATGGATGAAGCCGGCCATTTGTAGTGCTCTCACGGCGGTTAGTCCTTGAAGAGCGACCTCGGCTCTGATACCACTTGTAGGGGATCGATACGGGCGGCTAGAGGGGGGTGAATAGCCCTCGTTCGTTGGATGTCGTAATTCGTTCATTCTTCTTGCATTGCTTGTCTACGATTGTCGTTAGTGCAGCGGAATAACAATAATAATGAAGCTAACAATACACAATCACACAACACAAGATATACGTGGTTCGGAACCGAATGGTTCCTACTCCACAGGCGAGCTCACCGAGCTCTAGTTATGCGCACGACACTAACTATAACACTCCTTCTCGACAACACGTCGGAGGTGGAGAAACCTCTCACAAGCAATTACAATGTAATATAGAAATACAAGAAGAAATACAAAGACAATACAAAAGTGAACTTTTACACAATTGCTTTGATCGCTTTCTTGTTGCTTGCTTTGATTGGCTCTTGAAGGATGGAATGCGTGAGCAATTCCTCCAATAGCTCCACAAAAACCATTGCAAAACCTCCATCTCGAGCTCAGCTATTTTCGCGCGCCAAAAGGTGTCGTTGTCTCACAGCGACGGATCCACGTCGGACAAGTTCCAGCGGATCACCTGCGGTCGATGATGCTCATCGCCGATCGTGCAAGATAATCGGCGCCCGATCGGCTCTGAGTGTTGTGCTCGCGACACTCCCATCGGTCATTATCATCCCTCGGCCGATCGACTTGATCCTTGCCATGTCCATGGCAGTCGACTGCCAAGCACAAAACCCTAGCCTTACACCAGTCGAACTCTAGTCGACTTGGATCAGTCGAACCGGCACCTATGCCAGTCGACTGATGTCGGGCAAAACCTCAAACACCAAGTTGTTTGAGCATCCGACCGTCGGGTAAACCCTCAAACATCAAGTTTGAGCCTCCGACACTCAGTCTTAGCCACTTGGCCAAGTCCACCTTATCCCTCATGGAGTTCCCCACCGAAGCTCTCTTCCCTCGGCCTACGTCCCTCGGATGCGCCAAGCGCACGGCTTCGCAACGCCATCCTTCGCGTCTCATGCCCTAGAAGTATGCTTCCCTTTGGGCTCACTCCATTCGCTCCCCGTCCGGCGGTCCCTCGGATGCACCAAGCGCACGGCTTCGCAATGCCATCCTTCACCGACTCAAGGACCCGAGCCTAGTGAACTTGCCAAGTTCTCAAGACTTCCCAAATGCACCAAGCGCACGGCTTCGCAATGCATTTCTCACCAAGCACCAAGCGCACGGCTTCGCAATGCTTTGGATTTCCCATGCCAAGCACCAAGCGCACGGCTTTGCAATGCTTTGGACTTTCCCATGCCAAGGCTTCCCCCTTGGACTTCCACACCAAGCTCTATGCTTGGATTTTCCATGCCAACCCCATGTTGGACTTTTCCACACCAAGTTCCATGCTTGGATTTTCCATGCCAACACCATGTTGGACTTTCCCACACCAAGCTCCATGCTTGGATTTTCCATGCCAACACCATGTTGGACTTTTCCATGACAATCCCATGTCATGAGTTTTGTCTATCATCAAAATACCATCAAGGTACTGCTGGGCCGATTGCACCAACAATCATGATGTCATGGCATATGATAAAATCTAAAAACACATGACACTTAAATCCTTAACCTAAGCATATTCATGACATATAAAATGATTAAGAATAAGCATGATGTCATGGCATGTCATATGGCAAACAAAGCATGGCATATAAAATATATAGGTATAATAATACCTAAATTTTAATATTAGTTGCCATTTGTTGTGATCAAATATATTTTGCCACATTATCACTAGTTTCCCTAGTGTGCAAAAAAAAACCAAAATGGCACACTAACCGCTAAACCCAAATTGTGCCAATTTGATCACTTTATCAAACTTCATAATTAATATTAGCACATCCTAAGATCTTTTTAGGATTAAAGCTCAAATGTATTTTCAAGGTAACCATAACCTTGAAAATATCCTAAAGTGCCACCTTTACCATGGTTGAGTTAACTACTCATCCAATCAAGGTTGGCACACCCTAAACCCACCTAGCGTGAATCAATCACGCTCTTAGGAACCCAAAACCGATTTGAGCTTCTAGGGTGAATTAGGTATTCCTTAGGGATAACCTCCCTAGATACCTTCCTAATGACCCTCCTAGGCTTATTAGCCTTGGTCATTTTGGTCTTACCTAGGTTGACTCTAGGGGTAACTCCCCTTGCAACCTTCTTAGTGGTCACCCTAGGTTTCTTACCAACCTTGGCCACTAGACACAACCCTTGGTCAACTCTAGGGATGACTTCCCTATTGACCTTAGTTTTCCTAGGTTTAGTTCCATAATCAAATGGAACATTGTGATAGGTTTCCTTGGGCTTAGGTTTGCCCTTGGATGAATCTAATTTCCTAGGTCTTGATTTTTGACCATTTGACTCTAGGCTTTGACTTCTAGACCCTACATGTTGACCTCTTGACCCTTGAAATAGATTTTGCATTTTTGCAAGGGTCTTTTCCATCTTTTCAAGCCTTGACCTCAAGACTTGATTTTCCTTTTCTAGTTGCCCAATTTTAGAATTTTGATTTAATCCTTGGGCATTTAACTTCCTAGGCATATGCCTAGTCCATTTAGGATTGAAACCTAGGTGTTCTCCTATGTGGTAGCTATTTGAGAGGTCACATTCAATCTGGCAAATTTCTTCAAGGGATTAGCAATATGTAACTGAGTGGACACTTTTAGCACCTAAACAAATATGTCTATTATTTCTAGCATGCTTTTCATGTACAATAGCAAGACTATTAAAATTATTCCTAGCATGCTTCTTATCCCTAGAAATTGAAGGTGCATTAATAAATTTTACCTTAGGGTTTGCCTTGGAGGCTCCCCCTAATTGTGTTGATCCTTCTTGCCCTTTCTTCTTCCCCCTTTGGCAATGACTCCGGTAATGCCCCTTTGAGTTGCACTTGAAGCATATGATGTGATCCTTGCCTTTAGATGTTGGGGAACCGGCATCCTTGACTTTTGGTGCCGGTTGAGCCTTCTTTACCCTTTTTGGGCACTTACTCTTGTAGTGCCCGGATTCCCTACACTCAAAGCAAATTATATGATTTTTGTTTAAAACCGAATTGCTTGAGTTACCTAGAGTGGTTGTAGGCCCCGGAGTGGATTCTTTATCTCTCCCGGAGGTGGATGACTTCTCTTGAGATTGCCCCGGTGTGGAGGATGGTCTCTCCTTTTCAATCCTAGAAGTGGATGCTTCTTCCACTTCTTCCACCTTTTCTTTCTCCGATCCGGAAGTTGACTCCATCTCAACTTCCGATTCCTCACTTTCACTTGAGGATGAACTCTCTTCTTCATCCTCCTCTTCCAAGTCTTCTTTGACCGATGATGAGTTTTCATGGAGCTTTGCCACTTGGCTCCATAACTCCTTAGCATCCATAAAGTCCCCTACCATACACACAATATCATTAGGGACCAAATCAAAAATAAAATTTACTACCTTTACGTTTTTCTCGAAGGCTTGAATTTGATCTTCACTCCATCTCTTCCTTTTGAGGAATCCACCTTTTGGTCCTCTTGGAAACTCAAATCCTTCCATTAATAGGGACCACCCCTCAAAATCTTTCATCATCAAAAAGTCTTCAATCCTTTTCTTCCAAGAATTGAAGCCTTCTCGTCCATAGGATGAATAAGGGATCGATGTGTTGATGTCCCATCCTAATTGTTCTTGGACTTCCATCTTTTCCTCTAGCGTCTTGACTCCGGTTTGTTAATCCGTAGAAGAGCCCCGGGCTCTGATACCACTTGTAGGATCTTTGTAACGGCTAGAGGGGGGTGATTAGCGCGTGTTCGTCGATGGAATTCGTTCACGGTTGTCTCTACAATTTCGTTAGCGCAGCAGAAATAGAAAGATAATAATGATAACAAAATATACAACACGCAAACACAAATATTTAACGTGGTTCGGAACCGCACGGTTCCTACTCCACGGATCGAGCTCTACGAGCTCTAGTGATGCACACGCACTCACTAATCACAAATACTCCTTCTCGACACAAGTCGGAGGTGGAGAAACCCCTTACAAGTAATCTTACAACAATAAGATACAAATACAAGCAATTACAATAATGAAATACAATGCAAGTAAAGAAAACTACTTTACGATTGCCTTTGGATTGCTTGATTGCTTGGTTGCTTGAAATCACCTTGGAGACCCTGATTTGCAACAACAAATCGCTCCAAAACCCTCAAGAAATCGATGCCAATTTCCTCCATCACAAGCTCCTTTTATAGCTTCAACCTGTGCTGGAAAAAGTCGATCAGTCGACTGATCGGGACCATCAGTCGACTGATGCCACTGTTGTCGTGAGACAACGGCTAGATCCACGCTGGATAAGTCCAACGGATCTACCATCAGTCGACTGATCAAACCCATCAGTCGACTGATGGTGTCCTCACTCGACTGCTGGTCCCAGCGGTCGAGTGAGACTACACTCTGTGGCCGAATTCCCGAGCACCAGTCGACTGATCATGAAATCAGTCGATTGCTGAAGCTATCGATCGCCATCCTCCGCAAATGATCGCTAGACCACTTCCCGCAGTCAAACCCTAGTTGACTCGGTCCAGTCGACTGCCACATGGCACCAGTCGACTGGCACACCTCAAACATGAGGTTTTAGCCCAAGTATGGTGCCCCCATACTTGCTAGACCACCCTTAGCCTAGACCTAAGCCTTCTAGCCACCTCCATCAGCCTCACGCCTCTCGGATCCCTCCAAGTCATCCATGACTTGTTCATCCATCGCGTTAGCCTTCAGGTGCTTCCATCGGCTATGTCATGCTAACGGTGTCTACACCGCCAAGGCACATTGGACTTACACCGCCAAGACTCCGCTTAGACTTTACGCCGCCAATCATTGGACTTATGCTGCCAAGACTCCCGCTTGGACTTTACGCAGCCAATATCAAACCCCTTGGACTTCTCATGCCAAGACTCAAGCTTGGACTTTCCCTTGCCAACCCATGTTGGACTTTACATTGCCAAGACCCATTCTTGGACTTTTCATGTGCCAAGTGTCCCACTTGGACTTTTCATGTCAAGTACTCAAGACTTGGACTTTACCAAATGTCAAGTGTTCCACTTGGACTTTCCATGCCAAGTACCCAAGACTTGGACTTTCCCATGACAATTACATTGTCATATGTTTTTGTCGAACATCAAAACATCACTCGAGTCAAACTCGAGTCCTGGTCAATCGTGACCTGGGCCGATTGCACCAACACTATAGCTCAGCAGAGAACGTTCGGTAGTCGAGTGCCGAGCCGGTGCAGTCGACTGTCGATTTTGTGAACCATTCACTAACCCGCTATCAGTCGACTGATGTATGACATCAGTCGACTGACATCGCGATTTTATAACGTCGAACTGTAGGGATGTATACTGAAAAGTCTATCTTTTGTATGAATATCTTTATTTTGAAATAAGAATCACATGATCATTGTTTGCATATTTTTATGGTTATGCATATTGTCTAATACATTACATTGTAGATAACATGGTGTGTAGTGTCACACGGGAGATCATGTTATCGGCTCCTTGTAAAGTATAAGTAAAGGCTCACAACCGAGATGGCTTTGGACAAACCATCAAAATAGTTGTAGTGTGATTTGGTATTGGTTTGTCTTGACCATAGAATCGCACTAGTGCACTTTGAGTGTATTGAGCAGGACCAACTTAGAGGTGATTCGATTTATTGCTGACTACATAATCGAATTGAACCTCAGATATTATTATGTACATGCTCTTAATCCCGATACAATAACGGGCACATATACTTAGTATTCATCTCTTTGATTTACCAATGGGCGAGATTTATAGATTAAATCGATAGGCTCGGTAAGTTGGGAGATGATATTATTTATATGATGTGTCGTTGATTATAGGAGAAAATCGTGTCCTATATATTAGGATGATGATGTCCCCTTGAGGAGCTCATAAGGTTCATCATGTAAACCCTGCAGGTGGACTTGGTCCGGCATGATGAAAAGGTTGAGTGGTACTACTCATAGAGTTAGATGTTGATTAATTAATGGTCAGAAAATTAATTAATCGACGGACATTCGAGATCTTAAACACGGGGAGAAAATATACAAATAATATATGGAGCCCATATTATCTTATGGGGGTTGGTGAGGTAGATCAATGATAATCCTTTAGTGGATTGGATTATCATTAGTGGATCGGACTTTATGTGGGCTTGATCCATGGGTGGCCAAGATCCAACTCCTCCTCATGGTCCCTAATGTAGCCTATTAACGCCTCATGAAGCTTAGATCCAATGGATAGAAACAAAACTCTAGATCCAAAGGTAGAGATTAAATCTCTAAGATCCGACGGTTGAGATTAAATCTCTAGATCCGACGATTGAGATTAAATCCCTAGAACCAATGGTGGAGATTAAAACATGGCTTATCCCTAACTCTATAAAAGGAGGGCAAGGGGTGGGAGGCAACTCAATGAGTCCTAATTGAGATAGGATTAGGGTTTGGAGGCTTAGGGTTTTGGAGGCTTGGGCGGCACCAAATAAGGAAGTTTTTCCTTTCTTCTTCCTCCTCAATTGGTCGGCGTCCAGCAGCCTTTCCAGCCCCTTTCTAGCCTTTGGCCGGCAGCCAAAGACCTTTTTCTCCTTCTCCTTAGGTGGTGGAAACCAGATATAGGGCTTTCCCTTGGTGTCTTTGCCGGTTTCCACCATAATCTCCTTCTCCTTGTTGGCCGGCGGCAAGTATTCTCATTGTTGCTTGTTGGTTGGCTATAAGAAGGAGAAGAGCCTTGTTTCTATTCTTCCTCTTACTTTGGAAGAGCAAGGAAGGAAGATTTGCGATCTAGGAGCTTCAACTTTTGGTAGATCGTCGCCCACACGACGTCCGAAAGGAGGAAGGTCATACATTAGAAGATCGAGAGGTATATCGATTCTCTAATTTTTATATGTTACATGTTTGTATTTGTTTTTCAATTATGAGCATGATATAAATCTGTTTGTGGCTAAATAATACTTGGATCCCGATCATAAATACAAAAGCCGGCGATCCGTACATCGTCTATTCCGCGGCTACTCGTAGAATAGAGGATGGTCGCTTGAACAACGAGTTTGTTCAAGTGACCTCTCTAAACGAATAGCACGACGATGACTTGATTGTTTGAGCAATCCCTTTTGTCTAGGATTAAATTTTTTAATCTGAGGACATCAATGGGATCTCCATGAACAGACAACCAAGGTGAAGTGGGAAGAGAAGTTTCCCCTCACGTACTCGATAAGCAAAACCCTTCAATTGGTATCAGAGCTTGTGGGCAAAACCTTCAATTGGTATCAAAGCCAAGGTTTCCGATTTTATGTGTTTAGGATTCGGTTAATTTTTATGCACTTTTCATATATTATATGTGTTGGATAATAGTAGGATTTGCGTAGTTTAACTCTTTGGTTGCAGGCATAAGATCCGACTATTATGGCCATATGTGTGTATGTGATTGTATGTGTGTAAATGTTTATTTTGTTGAATCCTCGGGGTTGACAAGGCTAGTATTTAATTTTTTGTAAATTAGATACGGCATTGTTTAGCCACTCTTTCTATTTTAGTTTACTTTCGATCTAGATTTCATGTACACTCACTCGTGGAGTATAGGATCGATGGATGTAAATTAAAATAGATTTTAGTCTCGGCTCGGATCTCCGGATGGCTCGTACATGGCATAGGAGGAGCGGACGAGAAGACGTTGCGATGGGAGACATATTGATGACAAAAGCCATAATAGTTGGAAAATAATTTATTTTTCATACTTATTGCTTTTTGTTTGATATGCATGTCGTAGGCTAGGAAAATTCCTCAATTTCAAATTACTAAGTGGGAGAGGGAAATTTTTATAAATTCCCACGACCTCCATTACGATTTGACAAGTGATGCAAATAAACTTGCGCGTCGGCTCTGAGTGCCTTCCTCCCCATCGGATGAGTTTGTTTGCGGATCACAAGGTCAAATATGGTTATAGGGAATTATTAAGGAGCGTGTGCACTTCCCCATCGGAAGGCACATAACCCGAGATAATTACCTTGGTACCGAGTAATGGTGAACACTTAGATACAAATATAAGTATCCTCCCCATCGGAGTCACTGATTTTATTTGTAGGGCCAAAGAGGAACCAACTATTAATTTTATTTGTCAAAAAGTTAGGTTGACAAGATAGTAAAATTAATGGATAAAACCTCCTCTTACAAATGTAGAATTCGTATACGTCCACACTATCGTGGCATACGATATTCTCGGTGTTTTGAGGTGTTGGTTGATTTTAAAATTTTATTGTTTGAGGAATCAATATTTTGTTAAAATCTAATGTTTTGATTTATGTGATTCTTAGGTTTTCTTTCAAAATGACTTTCAACCCACTTGCTGTGATACTGAAAGAGAACAAACTTACTGGACCCAACTATGTTGATTGGAAGAGGAATCTAAACATTGTCTTGACTGCTGAGGAATACAAATATGTACTCCTCGAAGAGTGCCCTCCCAAGCCTGCAGATGATTCTGGGGAAAAGGAGAGAGAGAGCTATAAGAAGTGGATCAAGGCCGATGAGATGGCGCGATGTTACATTTTGGCATCTATGTCAAATGTACTGCAACATCAGCATCAAGTCATGCCCACAGCTTATGAAATGATGCTCGATCTCAAGGAACTTCTCGGACACCAGAATCAGGCTACGAGGCAAGAAGCCATGAGAAACTTGATGACGACCACCATAATCGAGGGAACACCCATGAGGGATCATGTTCTCAAGATGATGGCTCATTTGAATGAGCTGGAGGTTCTAGGAGCTGAGATCGATGGGGAAACCCAGGTCGATATCATACTCCAGTCTCTACCTAGGAGTTTTGAGCAGTTTCACTTGAACTACAACATAAACAAGAGGTTGTATTCGTTGGCGGAACTTCTGACAGAACTCCAGGCGTCAGAGGGGCTATTTCGTCAGAGTGCTCAGGCACATGCCATGGTGACCCAAAAGGTTTCTACTTCTAAGCCTAAAGGCAAGAAGAAGAAGAAACAGACTGGGGCGAAGGCAGTGGAAGGTACTCAGGGAGGAGTGAAGAAGCCGAAAGGTAAGTGCTTCACTTGTAAGCAGACTGGACACTGGAAGAAGGACTGCCCCAAACGCAAGAACAAAGGTATATCTTTTGGTCTAGTCGTTGAAACATATTTAGCGGTGTTATCTACCAGCAGCCTAGTGTGTAGATACGGGAGCCACTGATCATGTCTGCAATACTTTATAGGGGTTCTAGGAAACCAGACGACTGGCTGAGGGGGAGATTACCGTGTACTTGGGCGATGCCACGAAGGTGGCGCCTATTGCAGTGGGAGATGTTCATTTATCTTTTGAGAAAAATAAACTTTTGGTTCTTAAGAATTGCCTTTATGTACCCTTATTTAGAAAGAATTTAATTTCGGTTTCTAAATTGTTTATGGATGGATATTCTATTTCTTTTAATGATAGAGTTGTTATAAGAAGGAATAGGGACATTATCTGTTCGGGTGCATTGATAGGAAATTTGTACACACTTGAACCAAAACCTCTCACGATGCAAATTGAAGTTAATAACTCATCTTCTTATTCCAGTAAGAGAAAAGAACCTTCGAAGATGAACCAAACATATCTTTGGCATCTTAGGCTTGGTCACATTAACCTAAGCAGAATTCAAAGGTTGATAGCTGATGGACCTTTGGGTTCATTAGTGGTGGAGGATCTCCCAACCTATGAATCTTGCTTGGAGGGTAAGATGACCAAGAGGCCTTTTAAGGCCAAGGGGTATAGAGCCAAAGATGTGTTAGAATAAGGCCAAGGGGTATAGAGCCAAAGATGTGTTAGAATTGGTTCATTCTGATTTGTGTGGTCCTATGTCTATCTAGGCTAGAGGTGATTTTGAGTATTTCATCTCTTTCATAGACGATTACTCAAGATATGGATATATTTACCTAATGCGCTGCAAGTCTGAATGCTTTGACAAGTTCAAAGAATTCAAGGTTAATGTGGAGAAACGCCAAGGTAAAAGTATCAAGACACTATGATCTGATCGTGGTGGCGAGTACCTCTTGGGAGAGTTTAGGGATTACCTATCAGAGGCTAGGATTCAATCCCAATTGACTACACCTGGCACACCCCAGCAGAATGGTATAGTAGAGCAAAGGAATAGGACTCTTATAGAGATGGTTAGATCGATGATGAGTTATTCTGACTTGCCAGATTCATTCTGGGGATATGCTCTAGATACGGTGGTGTACATTATGAACTTGGTTCCATCTAAATCAGTGCCTTCTACTCCCACAGAGTTGTGGACTGGGCAAAAGCCTAGTCTAAGACATATTCGAATATCGGGGAGTCCAACACATGTGTTGAAGGCAGATGCTGGTAAGTTGGAACCTCGTACAGAAGTACGCATGTTCGTTGGGTATCTTAGAGGAACGAAGGGTGGTTTATTTTATAGTCCTAGAGATCAGAGGGTGATCGTTAACACGAATGCCAGATTTCTAGAGGAAGACTATGTGATGAGCCACAAGCCCAAGAGTAAAATTGTTCTGGATGAATTAAAAGGGGAAGTCACTTCTTTAGTACCACCGGTACAAGAGGATATACCACATGTCACTGCACCACGTGTCATAGAGGATACACAGGTGATACCTCGTCGTAGTGGGAGGGTTGTGAGACAGCCTGATAGATTCATGTTCTTGAGAGAATCTTCTAATTTGGTCTCTGGTGAACATGAACCGGATCACTGGACATATGACGAGGCAATCCAAGATAAAGATGCAGCATCTTGGCAAAGTGCAATGAATGTTGAGATTGAATCTATGGATTCGAATCAGGTCTGAGAGCTAGTAGACCCATCTGAGGGTGTAAAAACCATTGGATGCAAGTGGATCTACAAAAAAAAGAGAGGAATATATGGGAAGGTTGAGACCTTTAAAACGAGGCTTGTTGCGAAGGGGTATACTCAGAAAGAGGGTATCGATTATGAGGAGACCTTTTCGCCGGTAGCCATTCTTAAGTCTATCCAGATTCTTTTATGCATAGCAGCTCATATGGATTATGAGGTGTGGAAGATGGATGTCAATACAGCTTTCCTTAATAGAAGTCTTGAGGAAAACATCTATATGAAGCAACCAGAGGGATTCATTGCTAAGGGCAAAAAGCATCTTGTATGTAAGCTTAATCGGTCCATTTATGGATTGAAGCAAGCTTCGAGGTCTTGGAACATCCGCTTTGATGAGGTAATCCAGTCTTATGGATTTATTCAAAGTCTGGATGAGTCTTGTGTATACAAGAGATGTGACAGAAACGTAGTGGTATTTCTTGTACTATACGTAGATGACATTTTATTGATTGGCAACAATATCAAGGTGTTATCGGACGTAAGGGTATGGTTGTCCAAACTGTTTGATATGAAGGACTTGGGAGAGGTGGGACACATCCTTGGGATCAAGGTTATAAGGGATCGCAGGAAAAGGATGTTGTGCTTTTCCCAAGCTTCATACATAGACATGATTATGGATCATTTTAGCATGCAGAACTCCAAGAAGGGTTTTCTACCTTTCGGGCATGGAGTTCTTTTATCTAAGGAGATGTGTCCTAGATCATCTGAGGAGATAGAGGAGATGAAGGTGGTTCCTTATGCTTCGGCAGTAGGAAGCCTCATGTAAGCGATGCTATGTACGAGACCAGATATCTGCTATACCGTGGGCATGGTCAAAAGATATCAGAGTAATCCTGGATAGGTACATTGGACTGCGGTAAAGCATATATTGAAGTACCTGAGAAGGACTAAGGATTATATGCTGGTTTATCGGGTAGACCAATTACTCCCTATGGGTTACACGGATTCTGACTTCCAATATGATAGGGATAACAGTAAGTCTACCTCAGGTTTTGTGTTTACTTTGGGAGGTGGAGCCATTATATGGAGGAGTGTCAAGCAGAAATGCGTGGCGGACTCTACCATGGAAGCTGAGTATGTGGCGGCCTCTGAGGCGGCCAAAGAAGTTGTATGGCTCAGGAACTTCCTGATGGACTTGGATGTGATTTCTGGTTTGCCCAGAACTATCACAATTTATTGTGATAATAGTGGTGCAGTTGCAAACTCGAAGGAACCACGAGCCCATAAGGCGAGTAAGCACATAGAGCACAAGTACCACCTGATACGAGAAATCATAAATAGAGGAGAAGTTGTTGTGGCCAAGATTACATCAGAGGATAACCTGGCAGATCCTTTCACTAAGGCCCTTCCGGCGAGAGCTTTTGATAGGCATGTTGAGGGAATGGGGATTAGATGAATGGCAGTTTAAGGACAGCATAGTCTTTTAGTATAAGTGGGAGATTGTAGGATGTATACTGAAAAGTCTATCTTTTGTATGAACATCTTTATTTTGAAATAAGAATCACATGATCATTGTTTTCATATTTTTATGGTTATGCATATTGTCTAATACATTAAATTGTAGATAACATGGTGTGTGGTGTCACACAGAAGATCATGTTATCAGCTCCTTGTAAAGTATAAGTAAAGGCTCACAACCGAGATGGCTTTGGACAAACCATCGGAATGGTTGTAGTGTGATTTGGTATTGGTTTGTCTTGACCATAGAATCACACTAGTGCACTTTGAGTGTATTAAGCAGGACCGACTTAGAGGTAATTCGATTTATTGCTGACTACATAATCGAATCGAACCTCAGATATTATAATGTACATGCTCTTAATCCCGATATAATAACGGGCACATATACTTAGTATTCATCTCTTTGATTTACCAATGGGCGAGATTTATAGATTAAATCGATAGGCTCGGTAAGTTGGGAGATGATATTATTTATATGATTTACCATTGATTATAGGAGGAAACCGTGTCCTATATATTAGGATGATGATGTCCCCTTGAGGAGCTCATAAGGTTCATCATGTAAACCCTGCAGGTGGACTTGGTCCGGCATGATGAAAAGGTTGAGTGGTACTACTCATGGAGTTAGATGTTGATTAATTAATGGTCAGTAAATTAATTAATCGATGGACATTTGAGATCTTAAACATGGGGAGAAAATGTACAAATAATATATGGAGCTCATATTATCTTATGGGGGTTGGTGAGGTAGATCAATGATAATCCTTTAGTGGATTGAATTATCATTAGTGGATCAGACTTTATGTGGGCTTGATCCATTAGGTGGCCAAGATCCAACTCCTCCTCATGGTCCCTAATGTAGCCTATTAATGCCTCATGAAGCATAGATCTAATGGATAGAAACAAAACTCTAGATCCAAAGGTAGAGATTAAATCTCTAAGATCCGACGGTTGAGATTAAATCTCTAGATCCGATGGTTGAGATTAAATCCCTAGAACCAATGGTGGAGATTAAAACATGGCTTATCCCTAACTCTATAAACGGAGGACAAGGGGTGGGCGGCAACTCAATGAGTCATAATTGAGATAGGATTAGGGTTTGGAGGCTTAGGGTTTTGGAGGCTTGGGCGGCACCAAATAAGGAAGTTTTTCCTTTCTTCTTCCTCCTCCATTGGCTGGCGTCCAACAGCCTTTCCAGCCCCTTTCTAGCCTTTGGCCGGCAGACAAAGACCTTCTTCTCCTTTTCCTTAGGTGGTGGAAACAAGATATAGGGCTTTCCCTTGGTGTCTTGGCCGGTTTCCACCATAATCTCCTTCTCCTTGTTGGCTGGCGGCAAGTATTCTCATTGTTGCTTGTTGGTTGGCTATAGGAAGGAGAAGAGCCTTGTTTCTATTCTTCCTCTTGCTTTGGAAGAGCAAGGAAGGAAGATTTGCGATCTAGGAGCTTCAACTTTTGGTAGATTGTCTCCCACACGACGTCCGAAAGGAGGAAGGTCATACATTAGAAGATCGAGAGGTATATCGATTCTCTAATTTTTATATGTTACATGTTTGTATTTTTTTTTCAATTATGAGCATGATATAAATCTGTTTGTGGCTAAATAATACTTGGATCCCGATCATAAATACAAAAGCTGGCGATCCGTACATCGTCTATTCCGCGGCTACTCGTAGAATAGAGGATGGTCGCTTGAACAACGAGTTTGTTCAAATGACATCTCTAAACGAATAGCACGACGATGACTTGATTGTTTGAGCAATCCCTTTTGTCTAGGATTAAATTTTTTAATCCTGGGACATCGATGGGATCGCCATGAACAAACAACCAAGGTGAAGTGGGAAGCGAAGTTTCCCCTCACGGACTCGATAAGCAAAACCCTTCAATTGGTATCAGAGCTTGTGGGCAAAACCTTCACGAACCTCTAGGGTTCGGCGTCTTCATGCTGCCTTCGTGCGATTTCTCCTCTTCGGTTGCTTCCAATCCTATCTGACCAGCCTTCTCGCGTCCATGCCGACGACCAAAAGCCTTTAGGTTTGGAAGCTATCTCTGCCATTCATGTTTTTGATCGCTCTATAGCTAAAATGGCGTCTCACAGCCCTTATTTTTCCTCCGCCGCTAGGGTTCCAACGAGATCCTCTTTCCGGTGATCTTCTAGCATTCTCTCCAGCAAGTAAGCTGCCCAGTTAGTCCCTCACAACCATCAGTCTAGTAATGACACCAAAGTATACCTCTAAACCCTTAAACCCAATTTTTTTTTACACCACATTTGGATCTAATCATGGTATTTGTGTCATCACATTGCATTGCTTTGCATTCATCATATAATCATGTAGAAGAGAACGTAGTAATGACCCAAATGAGGGTACATCGCGTTTGTACCAACCGATGGCGGTTGGTACATTGATGAGCAATTCTTTAGATACTACTGTGGCGACGTCATTGAGATCTTACTGCATTATCAGCTGATGAAGATTTACCTTTGCAATCATGCTATTAATGATGACCTCCTCAAGGAATTTTACCAAAACTTGGGGAAGGTAGATGATAGCCCTACCTATACCACTCGCATTGCAAAACGCGACCTAGAGTTCACTCCTGCGATCTTGCAGGAGTTCCTGGAGTGTAGGGCATCAGATGACACCATTTTTTTTATCCTACTTTTGATGCACCTCTTCTTGATCCTTTTGACCACATCTCATTAGATTCCATGCATGAGCACTTCTTCTGTCATCCTCGCCCACCAACTCAAAACCTCTTCCCTATCAATGAATTATCTGCACCTGACAATGTTCTTTACAAAGTCATTGTTGGGTACTTCCTTCCGATTGTGACTCGGGGTCAGGCCAAGATCCGTCCTCTCCATCTCTTTCTCATGTATGCCATGCGCCATCGGTTAGACGTGAACATTGCATTGAATATTTTTCATTGAATTGTCTATTTCATATCCCCTGTACAAAGGAAAGTTCATATGCCTTTTGGACATATTATCACTGCATGGTTAGAGTCCATTGGCATTAATATATCCAAGGGATCGTTGAGGGTGCTATCCGAAGTATACGACTGCATCTCAGTGCGTAACTTAACATTAGCTAGGTTGCGGACTGAAGCTGGACAGATGGAGCTGGTACCTCGGCCTCAGCCCATGGCGCATGGGGAGCCACCTCTAGAGCCTAGAGAGCCTGCAGGACAGTATGAGGGGCTCGATGCTGCAGAGGATGACCCTGCGCCAGCAGATGCACCAGCAGCACGTCTCTCAAATCGTGTTGCACCGCTGAATGTCAGATTCGAGGACTACTAGCAAACGGTTGACTCACGACTAGCAGAGATCATATCGGGGCAGTCCTCCATGGGTCAGCAGCTCAACCGGATGGAGCAGCGCCAGATGGATATATACGAGATGATGCGGACCTGGACACTGAGCCAGCAGCCTCCACCGCCTCCACCATCTGCCGGGGATGACAGCTAAGCACAGATTAGGGGTCTTGTTTTTTTTTTTGGTTTCGTAGTGAGGTTGAGAGTTTTAGACATCTATTTTGCTTGTAAAAACTGAAGTTATATTTGAATGAAATATTTTGTTTATCAAAAATCATGTGTTTTTGTCTGTTTATGTGTGTGTTAGTGGGTTTATATATTCAAATTTGTCATGTCATGACATCACATTTTATTTTATCATATGATATGTCATGATATTGTTTAGAATTATTGTCTATGTCATGTTCATTTTTAGAGCCTATTCATATGTCATGACATTATGATCATTGGTTATGCTTATTTATGATTATCATTTATGCCATGATCATTCATGCATTAATTAAAATTGAGTTAAGGATTATGACATGATTTGAAGTCCCATCTATAAGTGAGTCAAATAGAGTTGCCTAGAAAATGCATGAGGCCATAATAACCCTAATCCCACATCTCACAATTACATTGACTTGTGTGTGCTTAATACATCTTAGATACATATTAGATGTTAGGAAAATAAGTTAAGTCCAAGATGCACAGGTAGTGCATCTAGATGAACTTACACTTATCTCAATCATCAATATGAATCATGAGGAAAGCTAATGTACAAGTCATGTACATCTAGCCAATAGTCCATGGTTCAAAATAGGTTTTCAAAAAAATTTTAAAATCACTTTAGAAAACCTTGGTGAAGTCTATCTTTTGATATCAATCACCATTGAAGAAGTTGATACAAAGTAGATCAAAAACATTAAAGTTTTAAAGGTTTTTGAACTTTGTATCAATCTCCTATTTTAATGGGTAAAATATTTTTCAAACAATTCTCACCCATTGTATTGGTCATAAGTATTATACGTATGAAGTTTCATGATTTTTTGAATTACGTATAATTAGTTATGAATTTTTGAAATTCATTTCTGATAACTGAAATTCAGAATTTCAGTTATCAGTCGACTGCCGCCGGTGTTGGGATGTATATTGAAAAGTCTATCTTTTATATGAACATCTTTATTTTGAAATAAGAATCACATGATCATTGTTTGCATACTTATGGTATGCATATTGTCTAATACATTACATTGTAGATAACATGGTATGTGGTGTCACACGGGAGATCATGTTATCGGCTCCTTGTAAAGTATAAGTAAAGGCTCACAACCGAGATGGCTTTAGACAAACCATTGGTATGGTTGTAGTGTGATTTGCTATTGGTTTGTCTTAACCATAGAATCACACTAGTGTACTTTATGTGTATTGAGCAGGACCGATTTAGAGGTAATTCGATTTATTGCTGACTACATAATCGAATCGGACCTCAGATATTATATTGTACATGCTCTTAATCCCGATATAATAATGGGCACATATACTTACTATTCATTTTTTTGATTTACCAATGGGCGAGATTTATAGATTAAATCGATAGGCTCGGTAAGTTAGGAAATGGTATTTTTATATGGTGTGTCATTGATTATAGGAGGAAATCGTGTCCTATATATTAGGATGATGATGTCCCCTTGAGGAGCTCATAAGATTCATCATGTAAACCCTGCAGGTGGACTTGGTCCGACATGATGAAAAGGTTGAGTGGTACTACTCATGGAGTTAGATGTTGATTAATTAATGGTCAGTAAATTAATTAATCGACGGACATTCGAGATCTTAAACATGGGGAGAAAATGTACATATAATATATGGAGCTCATATTAACTTATGGGGGTTGGTGAGGTAGATCAATGATAATCCTTTAGTGGATTGGATTATCATTAATGGATCGGACTTTATGTGGGCTTGATCCATTAGGTGGCCAAGATCCAACTCCTCCTCATGGTCCCTATTGTAGCCTATTAAAACCTCATGAAGCTTAGATCCAATGGATGAAAACAAAACTATAGATACAAAGGTAGAGATTAAATCTCTAGATCCGACGGTTGAGATTAAATCTCTAGATCCGACGATTGAGATTAAATCCCTAGAACCAATGGTGGAGATTAAAAAGAGGCTTGAGCCCAACTCTATAAAAGGAGAGGATAGGGGTGGGCAGCAACTTGATGGCTTAAGGGGATTAGGGTTTGCTTCCCTTGGGCGGCAAGTAATCCCATTAGGGTTAGGATTAGGAGTGGGTGGCTAGGGTTTTGGTGTTGGGGTGGGCGGCAACAAGTGGAGGAGGACTCTTCTTCTTCTTTCTAAGGTTTGGCCGGCACCTATCCTTCTTCCCTATACTTTGGCCGGTGCTCAACCTATCCTTCTTTCCCTCTTCCTTGGTCGGCAATTAGGAGAGCTAGGTTTAGGGTTTTGGGCGGCTACAAGGAGAAGGGTTGGTTTCCTTTCTCTTCTCCAAGTGTTGGCCGGTGCCCATGCTCTTATTGATTCCCCTTTGGCCGGTTTCTATACTCCATGTTCTCTTCCTTGGCCAGCGGCAACATCGAGTCTATTGACTTGGTGGCCGGTTCTAGATAGGAAGAAGAGTTTTGTTTTATGATCTTTCTTTGTTCATAGTGAACAAGGAAAGGAAGATTGGTGATCTAGGAGGCTTCGACTTTTGGAAGATCGTCGCCCACACGACGTCCAAAAGGAGGAAGGACATACAATAGAAGATCAAGAGGTATAACAAGAGGTATAATCTTGTTTATTTTGATTAGTGTTCTTTTGTATTATGTCTATAATTATTTTCAATTATGTGCATGTTGTATGTGGTTGTTTACTTTATGTATGTGGCTAATATAACTTGGACCCCGAACATAAACACAAAAGCCGGCGATCCATACATCGTCTATTCCGCGGCTATTCGTAGAATAGTGGTTGGTTGCTTGAACGACAAGTTTGTTCAAGTGACTACTCTAATCGAATAGTACGACGATGAAATGGTTGCTTGGATGATCCCTTTTGTCTAGGATTAAATTTTTTAATCCGGAGACATCGATGGGATCACCATGAACAAGCGACTAAGGCAAAAGAGGAAGCGAAGTTTCCCCTCCCATCAGCCTGATGGCAGTCGACTGATATCTGAGACAGTCGACTAATAAGCTGATTTCGAGAAAAGCAAGGTTGTTTAGCCCATTTTCAGCTACGGTAAAGTTCCCTAACCACTCCTAACCCTAGGATATGCTTTGGGAAGCATTATAAAGGGTGAAAATCCATTGGACATGGATTAGGAGAGTTGTTAGGGTGATGTATCAAATTTAAGGGGTTGGAAAGTTCAATGTTGAACTATGAACCTTATTTTTGATGGTTTAGAGTTCCTATTTTGGCTTAGGAACTTCCCAAGGATATTGTTGGTGCAATGGTCAAGGGGGAGCAAGCCTTTAGAGGGAGGTATCCATCATGGGATGATGGATGGTATTTTATCTCATGAGGAAAATGGAATTTTGAGATACCCAATTTGAAAATTGGGAGAGTGTATAGGATTGCCTCTCTTGAGTGATATGGGACTTATCACTAGGAAGATTGTAGGCATCCTAGGTATTTTTTAGACCAAGGGGGAGATTGTAAGATCTCATTGGGACATGAGACATTGACCTCCTTGGAGAGAAGACCTTTTTGATGTTAGTCAAAAAGGGAGAGAATATTTGGGGGAGAATGTTTTTGGGAGATTTTTTTGGGATTATCAATTTGAAATAATTGGTAAGAAGATTTGAGTTAGTGTTCTAACTCAAAGGTATGTGGTTTTGTCAAACATAAAAAAGGGGGAGATTGTTGGTGCAATCGGCCCAGGTCATGATTAATCGGACTCGAGTTTGACTCAAGAGATGTTTTGATGTTTTACATTTGACATTGATGTCTGATAATATTTTGGGGAGATTGTTGGTGCAATCGACCTGGGTCATGATTGACCGGACTCGAGTTTAACTCGAGGGGGATTTTGATGGTTGACTAGGGTTGACCATGTCATGGAAAGTCCAAGTCTTGAGTACTTGGCATGTAAAGTCCAAGCATGGGTCTTAGCATGGAAAGTCCAACATGGGTTGGCAAGGGAAAGTCCAAGTTTGATTCTTGGCATTTGAGAAGTCTAAAGGGTTGATATTGACGGCGTAAAGTCCAAGTGGGAGTCTTGGCAGCATAAGTCCAATGGTTGGCGGCGTAAAGTCCAAGTGGAGTCTTGGCAGCGTAAGTCCAATGTGCCTTGGCGGTGTAGACACCATTAGCATGACATAGCCGATAGAAGCACCTGAAGGCTAGCGTATGGATGAACTAGTCATGGATAACTTGGAGGGATCCGATAAGCGTAAGGCTAACGGAGGTGGCTAGAAGGCTTAGGTCTAGGCTACGGGTGGTCTAGCAAGTATGGGGGCACCATACTTGGATTAAACCTCATGTTTGAGGTTGAAACCTCATGTTTGAGGTGTATCAGTCGACTGGTATCATGTGGCAGTCGACTGGTGTGAGTCAACTAGGGTTTGACTACGGGGAGTGCCCTATCAGTCGACTACTAAAGGTGGGCAATCGACTGATTGGCTGAGCATTCGACTGATCTTTTGATCAGTCGACTGGTGCTCGGTATATCGGGCACAGAATGGAGTCTGACTCGACTGCTGGGGTTAGCAATCGAGTGAAGGCTCTATCAGTCGACTGATGTCCTATCCATTGGATTTTTCTAGCGCGGATTGCACTGTTGTCTCACAGCAACAGTGTCATCAGTCGACTGATGGTCCTGACCAGTCGACTGATAGGCAAAAATCTAGCCCGATTACAGGTTATAAAAGTAGCTCAGAAGAGGGTTTTTGGTAGTGATTTTCTTGGGTGAATTGGAGCGAATTTCTATTGCAAATCAGGGTCTTCAAGGCTAGTCCAAGGCAATCAAAAATCAAGCAACCAAAGTGCTCTTGTAAAGTGTTTTTTCTTTACTTGCATTATATTTTATACTTGTATTAGCTTGTATCTTTCGTATTACTTAGTATAATCATTGTAAGGGGTTTCTCCACCTCCGACTTGTGTCGAGAAGGAGTGTTTATTAGTGGTGTGTGATTGGCATCGCTAAAGCTCTTTAGAGCTCGATCCATGGAGTAGGAACCTTTCGGATCCGAACCACATTACATCCTTGCATTCTTGTGTTTGTCTTAGTTTTTGTTATTGCTATTATATATATTCCGCTGCGCTAACGAAGATTGTAGAGACAAGCATGAACGAATTCCATCGACGTATCGAAACGAGCTATTCACCCCCCTCTCTAGCGGTCAACGAATCCTCTACACTATTGATGTGGGGTCCCATTTTATTAGACACCTAGTCAAGTTATGCAAAGCATCCAAGGGAGACATCATTTTAGGGGGTCTATTGACCCATATTTGTGATTCGATGGGGTACGATTGTGAGGGTTTGGATCAAGTAGAAGGGAGCACTAGCATCGACTTAGGGGTGTGCATGGTGATGAAAATAATACTTAGAATAGAAAATTATTTTTGTTTTGTAAGGAATAATTTGCGGCCCCTTAGGCTCCCCGACACCTATCGTACCACCATCATCAACCGTGCCAATTGGCATTGGATAGGGCAATGGAGTCTCCACCATGTGAGGGACCCTCTTCTCGTGCACCCCCTTCACCACCTTCTCATCCCTCCCCCATACATAGGAGCCCACCTAGTCCACGCCCCGATTTGACACCTGCACCACATTCTTTTCCTTCTTTTGAACTGAACATAGGGACATCCGCCTATGACTTTTCAGAATTTCGATCATGCCTCGACGATATTTACTTAGAGCAGCAAACACAAAGGCAACGATGGGAAGAGCACAAGACCTATTCATAAGCAAAGTTTCAGGATCTACGGGAGCATTTTCAGAGAGCCGACTAGTTCTATGGCCATGTGAAGTAGTACTTCGAGGAGGAGGTTGCCAATGTTAGGAGGTGCGATAGTTTATGAGAGATGCAGGTACATAGTGGGCCAGGAAGGAGGAGCACAAAGATGTTGCAGAGTCCACTAGTTCCCAAGTGGACCACATGTATATGTTGCACCAGCAGCTGAACATGTGATTCTCTCACAAGCCTGATATGTCGAGACTGCCAGACTTCCCTCCTAGACCGCCGCATTAGAGGTACAACTTTATTTATGTCTGGGGGCCTACATTTCCCTATGTTCTTCTGCTAGTTTTAGTTTTATGACATTTAGGTTTAGTTTTCATTTGCTCTGCTAGATTATCTGTATTTATTTGCTCATGCATGTAGTATTTAGGTTTCTTTCAGCACTTATTGTTAATCACTATAAACTGCCTCAGTGATGTTTTTGAAAATCTCAACGATATGTTTTCATGTCATAGATAGTTTTTCTTTTATTTCTTAGTACTTTATTTTGAGATGCTTTGATGGATGTTCTAAATTTTCACTTGTTAGCTTTTATTCTAACTTACACTCATCAAATATTCTGAAAGGGAGTATCTAGTACATACCTAGTTATGATTCATCTTAATAGTCTAGTACTTTGGAATCCATATGTGACTCTAGATTAGCATTTTAGTTATTGGAGATGCTCGGATTGTGTAAGCCCATTCAGAAAAATCAAAATGCTAGTGAGGATAATAATAATAATAATAATAATAATAAAGAGAGAGAGAGAAAGAAAGGAATAAAAATAGAAAGAAAAAAAAGAGAAAGAGAGAAAAAATTGAGAGTTAAAAAAAAATAGTTGTCGTGGGTGGAAATGGTTAGGTGCCCCTTTGAGATCGAGTTAGGTTACTAGGAAAATACCTACCAATTTCTCTCAATACCGAGCACGCCTTTGTGACTTTATGATAACTCTAAGGAACGACCCACGCTTCGGGTAGGTAAGTTCCTAAAAGTTAGAAACCTTAGGAAAGTTATAGGATGATGACTTAACTCAACATGGAATGTGAATCCCTAAGGAAATTTTCTTGGCATATACACAAAAAGCTAACCTAGTGAACCTTTAGAACATATATATTTGCTTTGATTGAAAGTACCACTTGATAGAAGTGAACATGCTAAGTATGGGAATAATACTTATAAAATCCATGGCACTAAGGTTTGTTTGGGGATAAGCAAAGATCTAATCTTGGGGGATTTTGATGTGTTCAAATCATATATGATTTTAGGAGTAGTTTTAGCACACATCTCATGGCATTTCATACTTGTTTTATGCTTATTTCCTTTATTTTGCACTTGTTTACTACTTTCCAATTCGGGGATCTACTTTTGCTACTTTTTCATATAGAGAGGCATTTTTGAGGTGAAACAGCTAAATAAATAGAGCTCAAGGAAGGCAAGCGTGCTCTGGCAGTATTCCAAAGACACGGGCATGCTTTGGACCAAAAGATGACATTCGCTTAAAGCTCCAGAGAAAGACACGACCGATCGTGTTAGATTCACATGGTCGTACCTTTTACCAAAAGTAGGTTTCAAGTCACAACTTCTAGAGTTTCACACGGTCGACCGTGTGGATTCCACATGGCGGTGTGGCGACAACACGACTTATGCAACTCCGATTTCATGGGCAAATAAGGAAAGTCGGTTTCACTCCTATAAAAGGGAAGGCACATCTAACCCTTGGAGGGGGGATCGATGGCTGGGACGGCAAGAATGTGCCCTAAAAACACTGGAGGCTCACAACGGGGAGGAAGGAAGCGGCTCAAAGATCCGAACTGACGCTCCAACACCTTGAAGGGAGACCAAGACCTCGCATTGGATTCAACAGGGCATATTATTTCTCTTTTCAATTCTATTTGGATTGTAATTATTTATAAAAAGATGTCTTTTGTTTACTTTTCCTTATTCATGAAGTAGATACTTTGATTCTAGGATTAGGGAGTAACTTATGCAAGTTGGTCATTCTAGTTTAAATATATATTCATTGCTTTTGAGTTATATTTGCAATTTATGTTATTTAGATCAATGAAAGTTATGTCTTGATTTTATTTCTACTGTATGTAGTAGATAAAAGGATGGAAAGCCTTTGTATCGAAATCTAGGAAAACTAAAGAGGGACCATACGGTCATCCTCCCTTCCATAACCATAGGAAGTAGGTTGTGGAAGAGTAGGATATGAAATATGATCCACCTGTTCATAGGGATCCATAGGATATCCTAGAACCCCATGAACTGATTATAGCAGAAAGCCCAAAGTAGGAGAAATCAACTCTAGAAGGGTTGTGGGGCCCTAGTGACAAGGGGTTTCCTAAGATAGCAACCCCCTGAGCTCTAACGATCCGAAAGAGAAACTTGGCTAGGAATAGCCAGTTCCCAATAGAAGTAAAAGTTCATTAGAATTACACACGATGATCCTCCCGCAAGATCGTAACTAGAGATCCTAACAGCATTAAATTGATAGCATGTTCAACAACGCATAAGTAAAATGGAAATCCTGGAATCCTTTAATCAATTTTGAGTCCCCTTTTGCTTTCTCCAAGTGACACCGTACTTGAGTCAAGACCATCATCGACCACACTTCTGACTCACAAGAGATTAACTCCGAACAATCAAAGTTCGCTAGACACACAGTACTCGAATCATAGTCCCTGTAGGATCGATATATAATTTATTACTTGACGACAACCATGCACTTGCGGTTGTTGAGTGCGAGCGCATGCTTCAAGTCCTAGGCGATCTCGGTCAGAGATTTGGGATCGTGCTCGCATGCATCAATAGGTCATTGATCTCATAGTCTGGTGACTCCTCAGACCTATCTGACTGATGCTCCAGAACAGGCTTAGGCAGAGGTTGTGGTCCATCCCTCCTCCAAGTTAGGACATTATTTTCATCTAAACCTATCTTAGCTAATGCAAGCTGTCTAGAACCTATCATGTCATACTCAGTAAGTTATTTAACGTTACATGCGGTAACGTCAAACTGTAGTGTAGCTAATAAAGATGTGATGATATGGCAGTAAGGCAAATGTGCCCTACCACTTATAACAACCCTAGAGTGATGAATGATAGACTGGAACATCTGCAAACTGATGTCTATGTCTAATCATGAATGAATGAATAAAGTAATAAATTAATGATAGGGACGTATCATAGTGATGTCTCTAGTAGTGAGTGGCAAAACACAGTTCACTATAACTCTGTACAAGGCATAGTCCTGTACTTTGAGTCTAGTAGAATTGAATATACTCACAGATGGAGTCCTCTCCTTACCAAAATTTCATGAAAGATATTTTGTCGCACCAGAGGAAAATTGAATATTCAGAGATAGTAGCATTGATGGAAGAATTTGGCTCATTTATTCAAGGTTGGACTACTCTAAAGCTGAAAGATCTAGGGAGTTTTTATATCCCGTGTCATATCAGATCCACTATAATTAGTAAAGTGTTCTATGATTTGGGGGCAAGCGTGAGTTTGATGCCTTAGGCACAATGCAGGAGATTGGGATTAGGAAACCTGAAGCTAACAACCATGACGCTACAACAATATATCACACATGTAGGTATCCATTAGGGATATTGAAGGATGTTCCGGTCAAGGTGGGAGATTTTATGTTACCCACCGATTTTGTTATCCTAGAGATGGAGGAAGATATCAGAATTCCAGTGATTAAGGGAAGGTCATTCTTAGCCATGGTAGGAGTAGTTATTGACGTCAAGAACCACAAGTTAACCTTGGCAGTGGGCGAGAAGAAACTTGATTTCAAGCTATCCAACACAACCAACCAAGGGCCCACTTAAACGGCCTGCCACAGGCAAGAGGATATGTGTGGCTTGGATGTGATTCCAGAGGAGGGGCCAAGAGCACATGTAGGTGAGAGAAGGGACAAAGGGAAATATATAATTCCTCTGAGACCGGGGATGCAAGGTGAGAATCATGAGGGGAATTTTAAAGGAGATGAATGGAACTTCGCCGAACCATCGACACCAGGCTGTGGAAGATCGAAAATGGGGTCGAGCTAAAGACCTTAAACAAGTACTTCTTAGCAAGCAACCCAAGTTTATTTAGTTTTATTTTAATTATTTTAGTTTTAGAATTTAATTTTAGTTAATTATTATTTTTATTTATTTTTAGGAAATTGAAGAAACTACCGAGCAAAAAGAAAGTAATTCGGAAGAGCCTACAACATGAGGCATGGGTGGTCGTGTGGAATTCACACGGTCATGCCTCAAGAACAAGAAAGAACATGCTAGGGTATGATTCTTAAGTGCAGACTGTGTCTTGCAAAGGGAAATTTTCAAGTGACACATGGTCAGCCGTGTGAAATTCACATGGCCTTGCCTTCTTCTGGAAAAAATATGAGTACCATCCACAGCGGGACACATGGCCGACTATTGATTGAGCAAAACATATAGGATTTTAGGAGTAGTTTTCGCTTACATCTCATAGCATTTTATGTTTGTTTCATGCATACTTTATATTATGTTGCATGCATTTCTTATTTTCTAGTTCAGAGATCTGCTCTGTCTATTTTTTTTTGTAGGATAGCATTTTATAGGGAAAACGGTGCAATTTCAAAGCAAAAGATGACATTTGACAGCTGGACACAAAAGGGAACACAGCCAGGGCATGTGCCCACACATAGCCGTGTTCGGAGGGCAAAAACAGCCACCACAGCCTGACACACAGCTAGGCCATGTGTTTTCACATGGCTAGGCCGTGTGTTTTCACACGGCCGTGTGGCGGCCCAACAAATTGACGCGACTAGGTTTTTTTCCAGATTTCGCAGCGATCCGGCGTGATGTTTATATAAGGAAAGCTCCGCCCAAACCCTAAGGGGAGGCACGACGGCTGGGACGGAACTCCAAAGCCCTGAAAAGCTTCGGGAACTCACAATGGGGAGGAAGAACGCCACTGGAGGTCAAGATTCTGCACTTCAATGCTGAGGAGAAGACCTACATTGCATTGTAAATCCTATTCTTTGTATAAATTCTATTGTTTATACGGATATGATCATGCCTTGTGTTTCTTCTCTCATATCTATGGAGTAGACTCTCTGATTCTAGGATTAGTGAGTAGTTTGTGTTGAGTTGGAACATGTTAATTCAAATATCTTTTCATTCTTGAATTTATATTTGCAATTGGTGTTTTGGTTTAGATCTATAGTTATCGTTTTAGTTTTCTAGTCACTGTGCTTAGCCGATACGAGGGGTGACAACCCTTGTATCAAAGATTTAGGGAAATTAAAGAGGGACCTAAGGGTTGGCCTCATCGTCGGTAATTGTGGGTAGAAGGATGCAATAGAGCTGGAAATGCACCTCATTTTTGACTCGTCGCAGGGATCGATTCGACATCCTCATACCGACTATCCCGTCCTAAAGCCAGGGGTTGACCTGGTATGGCAGAGGTAGCTTTCGATAGACGTGAAGGCTCATCGAGGGAGTGTATGATGTGTTTTCCACAAAACCATAACTAGAAACCTAAGCAAAACCCAATTAAAAACGTGTTCCGCGACACACAAACGAAACCAAAATCATAGAATCCATCTAAAGACCCGTAGAGACCCTTCTTTTCCTCGGTGTGACACTGTATTAGAGTTAGTACTGCTGACAACCCTCCTAATTACAACCTTTAGAGTCTAGTCCCGAACAATAACATCCACTAAACAAATCGGTACTCGAATCTCAGTCCCTGTGAGATTGATAATCTTTTTATTACTTGACGACATCCGTGCACTTGAGGGCGTTGAGCGCACGCTTCGAGTCCTCGATGGTCTCCATCGTGAGATTTGAGGTCGCGTTTGTGTGCATCAAGTTTTTGGCGTTGTTGTCGGGGACTGATTGATTCGATATCGAATCAAGAAAGTGGATAGTTGGATCAGACCTAGGATAGATTTACTTTTCTTATTTTATTTTATTTTATTTCAGTTTTGTTCATTCTGGTGCTCTTTCCTTATTTATAAGTTTTTGCATATAACGATGCATGCTTTTTCTCATGATTATGGTCAATTTAATGCTGTAAGTTTTGGTAACATTTATTGTGAGCATTGTGGTGAAACATGGCATACCATTAACGATTGTCCGGATATATTCGAACCTTCACAATTTGAACAAGAAGATGTCACCTATAATTACAACCAGTGGCCACAAGATGATTCCTATTCATATAGTTATGACCCTGGGTACTTAAACCCTCAATATTGTTCGCCTAAATCCTGACTTGAATAGATGATGGAAGATTTCATTCGAACCGAACAAGCGGCGAACACTGAATTCCAACGGCGGCATTCATAGACAAAGACCCAATATTGTTTCCCCAGTGAGAGTGAGAGCTATGAATCACCACGCAAATTTTATCCAGAATCAAGTCCCCACTTAGAATCCTTGCTAGACAATTCTACTAGGGAATGCAAGGAGCATAGTCTACAATTCGCGGAGATTATGCAATGGCAAGAAGAAACCAAACGACTAGAAGATGCCTTCGATGACTAGATTACGCCTAATATGGTGGAGACTCACTTTAAGAGAATGGATGAGGAAGACGTAGATGACATAGAAAGTAAAGAAGGGAAATCCATTCAATCACCACTTGAAGAAGAACTTGAGGATTATTTAATTAATACTTTAATCGAGGAGTGCATTGCTTCAATCAAAACACCTCCTAACCTCAAGGATCTAGAAGAGCCTACCCTAACCCTCACTGAAACTTTAGTTACTAGCAACAAAATCCTTTTGGTGATGGATAATGATAAAATTTCATTCGACATAATAGAATCTACTAATCAATCTTTTGGTGAGGATGTCTATGGTGAGTTAAATTATTTACAGCATTTAGAATATAATGATCAAACTATTGATGATTTGTTGAGACTAAGCATGTTCAACCTTGAGTCAAGGAAAGCAGTGCACAAGTATCTTGCCCCTCCACGACGAAGATTTAAACGATATAGCGATGGAGGATCAAAAGGCAAGAGGCATAAAGTGAGTAAATATTTTTCTCCCCCACGAGCAAGATTCAAACACATCAAATGAAACATAGGAGTGTGGTTGAGCTAAATGACCTTAAACAAAGCGCTTCTTAGGAGGTAACCCAAGTTTAGTTTTTAGGTTTTTCTTTGATTGTATTGCATGCATTTAGTTAATTTGAACTTTGATTTCCATTTTGTTTAGCATTAGGATGAAAAAGAACTTGCTAGGTAAAAATAAAATCAATTTTTAGCTTACACGGTGAAGCGTGTGAGAAAATTCAGACTGTTGTGCACAAAAGGAGAGAAAAAGGGGACACACAGCTTGGTAGTGTGTTTTCCCATGGCCATGCTTGACTAACCCGAGGCACACATGGCCTGGCCGTGTGTTTTCACACAGCCTGGCCGTGTGTTTTCACACGGTCGTTTCACGTGAGGTTAAAAAGGGCACGCCGTGCATTTTTGCCCCAAACGCGCCATGTGTTTCAATTTTTCTTGCCCTAGCCGTGTGAATCCTTCATCCCCACCACCTAGAAGTTTTTCCAACCTTCAAAGAAGCCAAAAGAAGCAAGGATGAGGAGGACCAAGCAAGTGGTATCTCGATCCGGTGTTTCAGAGCGACGAGCAAGGAGGACTGACGCCCATCAATCTCCGAAGGAAGGTAACACCTTACCAACCCTTCTTTTTCACAATAATGAGGATAGGGATAGATATAACCTGCTTTCTACTCATAAACTCACTGCAACTAGGTATCTTGATGAAGATTTTCTAGAGTCCTTAGGGTTGTTGGGTGACATTCAAGCCCTATTTGCAAAAATGGGGTGGGAAGAGATAATGGGAATAAGACACCCAACCTACCCTAGGATAGTTTTAGAATTTTTTAGTTTCTTAGGAGTAGAAATTTTAATAGGTAGAGAGAGCGAAGATGGTAGGATTACCTTTAGGATATTTAACATTGAGCATGAATGGACACTTCACCAATGGAATTCATGCTTTGGCTTGTCGAGTGGGGAAGATAGAAGAACCCCTATTGGGTTTAACTCTCGAATCTTTTGGACTGAATTGACGGGAGAGCATGCTTACGACCCTTCTAGGGCAAAGCATCACGCTTCCAAAATCCCATTTTCCGATACCTCCACCAAATCATGGCAAGCACTATTTTTGGTCGTGGGAAGAGTGACGGTGTAGTGTGAGCTAGCGAGCTACTTCGCCTATGGGACATGCTACAAGAAAGGAGTAGCATCGATGTAGGGTCCCATTTCATTAAACATTTAGTGAAAATGGGCAAAGCAGCAAGAGGAGAGATTAATGTGGGGGGACTGCTTGCCCACATTTACCATATGATGGGGTATGACTACACTGCGCTAGATAGCATAGAAGAGAGCACTAGGATCGACCTGGGAGTGTGTATGGCCATGAAGATGATTGTAATGGAAGGACACTCCTTATGCTTTGTAAGGAAAAACCTGACAGCCCTTAGGCTCCCCGACCCCGATCGTACCACCATCACCACACGCGTCAACTGACACTTAGACCTGATAGTGGAGTCCCCTCCATATGAGGGACCATCCACATCGGCGCCCATCTCTCCCCCTTTGCATTACTCTCCCTCCAGTCCACACATGCATAGGAGCCCACCTAGTCCACATCAACATGAACTTGCACCTGCACCACCACCTTTTTCTACTTTTGAACAAGATGCAGGTACATCTGCCTATGATTTTTAGGAGTTTCGATCGCGCCTCGATGACATATATGCCGAGCAGCAGACACAGGGGTAGCGATGGGAGGAATAGAGCGCCTACACACAGGAAGAGTTTCAGGGCTTTTGGGAGCACTTCCAGCGTGCCGAGGAGTTCTACAACGAGGCCCGCATCTACTTCCAGGAAGAGGCTACCCGTCACCAGGTAGAGGCCGCCTACTACCAAGAGATGCGGCAGCATATGCGAGCCCAACAGGCACAGTGGGCTAGGGAGGAGGAGCACCGAGCAGCTGCTACATCCACCATCTGTCAGATCGACCACATGTACATGTGGCATCAGCGTTTCAGTAGTAGATTCTCCCAGGACCCTGAGATGCCGAGGCTAGACTTTCCACCTCGTCCACCATACTAGAGGTATGCTTCACAAGTCTGGGGGGGACCCCAAGTTTTGTTTTGTTTCTAGCAGTAGTTTCTTTCCTAATGTTTGCATTTTGGTTAGCATTCATTTATTCATGCATTAGTTGTTTAGTTTCTTTCAGCACTTAGTTTTTTCTACCTATAAGCTGCCTCAGTAGTATTTTTAAAAGTCTTCTTCATGAGTTGTTTCCATGAGTAGTGTAACTTCATTTATTTCGTGGTATTTTATTTTATTGGCTTTAAATGAATATTCTAGACTTACACTGGTTAGCTTTTATTTTACACATACACATGACAAACTTTCTGAAATGGAGAGTCTAGTACATACCTAGTTATGATTCATCTTAGTAGTCTAGTACTTTAGAATCCATAGGTGACCCTAAGTTTAGCATTTTAGTTACTGGAGATGCTCGGATTGTGTAAGCCCATTCAGAAAAATCAAAATCCCAGTGAGCCGAAAAAAAAGAGAGAAAGAAAAAGAAATGAAAAAGAAAAGAAAGAAAAAAAATATGAGGGATAAAAAATAATTGTCGTGGGTGGAAATGGTTAGGTGCCACTTTGAGACCAAGTTAGGTTACTGGGGAAACACCTGCCAATTTCTCTCAATACCGAACACGCCTTTGAGACTTTGTACTAGATCTAGGGAACGACCCTCGCTTTCGGCAGGTAAGTGCCTAAGAGCCGGAGACCTTAGGAAAGCTATAGGATGACGACTTAACTCACCATGGAATGAGTATCCCCTACGAAGATTCGCTTAGCACGAGCACGAGGAGCTAACTTAGTAAATTTCTAGAACATATCTATTTTGCTTTGATTGCAAATACCACTTGATAAATCTAGTTAACATGCTAAGCATGGAACAATTCCTTTTGAAATTTCATGGCACTGAGGATTGCTTGAGGACAAGCTAAGATTTAAATCTAGGGGAATTGATGTGAGCAAAACATATAGGATTTTAGGAGTAGTTTTCGCTCATATATCATAGCATTTTATGTTCGTTTCATGCATATTTTACATTATGTTGCATGCATTTCCTATTTTCTGGTTTGGAGATCTTCTCTGTCTACTTTTGTGTTCAGGATAGCATTTTATAGGGAAAACAGTGCAATTTCAGAGCAAAAGAAGACATTTGACAACTGGACGCAGAAGGGAACACGACCAGGGCATGTGCTCACACACGGCCATGTTCAGAGGGCAAAAATGGCTGCCACAGCCTGATACACGGCTAGGCCGTGCGTTTTCACACGGCCGTGTGGCGGCCCAGCAAATTGACGCGACTAGGTTTTTTTCCAGATTTCGCAGCAATCCGACGTGATGTCTATATAAAGAAAGCTCTGCCCAAACCCTAGGGGGAGGCACAACGACTGGGACGGCACTCCGAAGCTCTGAAAAGCTTCGAGAACTCGCAATGGGGAGGAAGAATGTCGCCGGAGGTCAAGATTCTGCACTTCAACGCCGAGGAGAAGACCTACATTGCATTGTAAATCCTATTCTTTGCGTAAATTCTATTGTTTATACGGATATGATCATGCCTTATGTTTCTTCTCTCGTATCTATGGAGTAGACTCTCTGATTCTAGGATTAGGGAGTAGTTTGTGTTGAGTTGGAACATGTTAATTCAAATATCTTTTCGTTCTTGAATTTATATTTACAATTGGTGTTTTGGATTAGATCTATAGTTATCGTTTTGGTTTTCTAGTCACTGTGCTTAGCCGATACGAGGGGTGACAGCCCTCGTATCAAAGATTTAGGGGAATTGAAGAGGGATCAAAGGGTTGGCCTCATCGTCGATAATTGTGGGTAGAAGGATGCGATAGAGTAGGAAAAGCGCCTCATTTTCGACTCATCGCAAGGATCGATTCGGCATCCTCGTACTGACTATCCCATCCTAAAGCTAGGGGTTGACCTGGTATGGCAGAGGTAGCTTTCGATAGATATGAAGGCTCATCAGGGGAGTGTATGATGTCCTTTCCACAAAACCATAACTAGAAACCTAAGCAAAACCCAATTGAAAATTTGTTCCGCGACACACAAACGAAACCGAAATCCTAGAATCCATCTAAAGACCCGTAGTGACCCTTCTTTTCCTCCGTGTGACCCCGTATTAGAGTTAGGACTGCCGACGGCCCTCCTAATTGCAACCTTTAGAGTCTAGTCCCGAACAATAACATCCACTGAACAAATCAGTACTCGAATCTTAGTCCATGTGGGATCGATAATCTTTTTATTACTTGACGACATCCATGCACTTGCGGGTGTTGAGTGCGAGCATGCACTTCAAGTCCTCAATGGTCTCCGTCACGAGATTTGAGGTCACGTTTGTGTGCATCAGCTATGTGAATTTCACATGGTCGTGTCGTGTCTCTTTAAAAGGTGTGTGTGTCGTGTGTTTACCTCAAATCCATCTTCCTTTTTGATTTCCAAGACTTAGCTCTTTCTTCTTCCTCCACTCTAGCCTACAGAAGCTCATTTTCAACCCTAGTTTCGGCCAAAAAACTTTCCCTAAAGCAAGGATGAGAAGGACAAGACATGGAGATGCTTCTTCTACCTTATCCAGGGCAAAGACCAAAGGTAGGGACAAGCACCCGACTCAATAGCAAGGTAATGCCCCTTTGGGTATTCTTTTCCGTGATGACTTACCTAAGTCTCATTTTGAAATGTTATCTGCTCAAAGAATAGTAGAAGATACATAAACGAATCTTTGCTTGGAACCCTAGGTTTATTAGATGATGTACAATGGTTATTTCACAATGAAGGTTGGGAAGTGTTAGGGAAATCAACCCGTGACATGGTTTTGATGTGTTTGGCAAAGGGTTTAAGTTAGGATGTTTGGATTTGATAAGTGTGTTGGAGTCTTGCAGGACTTAGTAATTTGCACATGGAGCATTGGCGAGTTTCACCTCTCATGACTTGGTCCTTGAGTCGGTGAAGGATGGCTTTGCGGAAGTCGTGCGCTTGGAGCATCCGAGGGACCATCGGACGAGGAGATTGGAGTGAAGCCGAAGGAAGTAGACTTCAGGGCGAGATGCGAAGGATGGCACTGCAGAGTCGTGCGCTTGGCGCATCCGAGGGACGTGGCCGGACGAATACAACTTCAAAGCCGAGGGACTCCAAGGGATGAGAGTGAGCGAATGTAACCCGGGAAGGGGTAGTGCGCTTAGGTGGAACTTTGCCAATTAGCTAAATGTCAGATGAGATTTCCCGATACCAGTCGACTGCCATGTAATGGTAGTCGACTACTCTAAGTCAACTGTGACTCAACTAGTGTTCGAGTCCGGTTCATGTGCCAACAGTCGACTAATGAAGGAATCAGTCGACTGGTCGCAAGGGTTTCAGGCATAGAATGGAGTGTCCGCTTTCTCCACTCGACTAATAGCTCCATCAGTCGACTGATGATAAGATCAGTCGACTAATGTGGAAGCCGTTGGATGGAATCCAACGTGGAAGATGCCGTTATTGGGCAACGGCTACGGGATCAATCGACTGATCGGGGCATCAGTCGACTGGTCCCGTGTCAATGGGAAGAAACCCTCTTCCTCTATAAAGAGGAGGTGTGAGGGCCTTTGGGAGCCTAATGTTCATGCTCTAAACTCTCCCAAAGTGCCCTAAAGGTTTTCCATCCTCTTACTTGAGTTTATTTACATCATAATTGTAAGAGGAGTGATTCTTGTGTAAAGAGGTTACCTCCACCTAGCTTGGTGCAAAGGAGAGAATAGTGAAAGCTTGAGGCATGATTCACCTTGGACGAATCGGACCGTGGATTAGTGGCGAGGTCGTGAACCACATTACATTGCGGTGTTAGCGTTTGTGTTTCTATTCTTTCTTTGCTTTGTTTTTAATTGTTTGTATTTGTATATTCCGCTTGCGCTAATAGTGTTTGTAGACGAGCAACGAACGAACGACTTCCACCGTCTATGATAAAGGTTATTCACCCCCCCCCCCCTCTAGTCGACCACCATCGACCCTACAAGTGGTATCAGAGCCAAGATTCTTGTTGAGGACTAACCGTCGCTACAAGCACTATAGCAAGAGATGGTCAGCTCTAACATTCATCCGCCGAAGTTCGAGGGGGAATTCGCTTGGTGGAAGAAGCGAATGGAGGTATTTTTTGAAATCGATTTTGAAATTCTATTAATAATGGAAAATGGTTTCGAAATACCTCGGAATGAAGAAGGGGAGCCATTGGAGAAGACAAGATGGACAAAAAGACAAAGAGAGGAGTACTTGGCGAATTCGAAGGCCAAGCACCACCTCTACAATGTACTCCCCCAACAAGAAGTGAATCGGATAGGGGAATGTGCTAGCGCCAAGGAGATGTGGGAGAAACTCATAGAGATTCATGAAGGCACTTCCGAGGCCAAGCTAGCAAGGAGAGATGTCTTTCGCTCCCAACTATCCAATATAAACTTGAAAAGGGAGAGAAGGTAAAATCCCTACACTCTAGATTTAAGGAAATTCTAACCAGTTTGACAAGTGTAGGGGAAAAACTCTCCAACCAGGATATGGTAATGAAGGCTATAGATGCCTTTCCCCGGTCCTCAAGATGGAGCTCAATGGTGGACTCTTTTTACATCTCCAAGAACCTAGAAGTTAGCACCTTGGAGGAATTCTTCTCAACCATGGAGCTCCACAAAACAAGGCTCGAAGGAGTAGTAGAAGAGCCAAAACTTCAACCATCAAGGGGAGTGACACTATTGGCCAACAAGGCGAAGAAGAAGATGGAGACTCCCTCCTCCTCCGATGAAGCATCCTCCTCCTCCTCCATGGATAGCACGGAAGAAGCATACATGGTAAGGAAGGTAAGACGTGCTTTGAAAAATTTTAAATTTAATAAATCTAATGATAGGAGGAGAAGACCAAGGGGGAAGGTAATTTGCTATAATTGCCAAGGAGAGGGACACATAAGGGATAATTGTCCCCTCTTGAACAAGAGCAAAGAAGAGAGGAGAAAGAAAGAAGAAAAGAAGAAGAAGGGGAGCAAGAAAAGGGTAAGGCCAAGGCACTAAAGGCAAGGACATGGGATGACCCCTCTTCATCATCATCATCATCGGAAAAGGAGAATGCTTTTGTCACCAACCTTGCTTTGATGGCGTTTGATGACCTAGAAACCTCCTCCTCCGAAAATGAAGAAGCAAGTTCAAGTGAGGAGAGCTCTAGTGAAGGGGGAGGCTCTTCATCATCCTCCTCATCCAAAGAAGAAGACATGGAAACTATGGTAACGAATCTCTCACCCAAGAAAATAGTTTCCATGATATCTAACCTCACTAAGGACTTGTTTAGGGAAAAGAAAAAGAACAAATGCATGCTAGATCAAATTAAGGATTTAGAAGAAAAATTAGAAAAAGCATGCTTAACTATTAATGATAATATTTCTTCTAGTCATGATGATGCATGCTCACATGATCTTTATATGCCATTTGATGTTAATGATGCATGCATAGAGGAAAATATGGCTTTAAGATAGAAAGTAGATAATTTAACCAAGGCCCTAGAAAAATTCACTATTGGCTCCAACACCCTTAACATGATCATAGGGAGCCAAAGGGCAAGCTTCAATAAGAAAGGCCTAGGATATAAGGAAAATAAAAATGAAAAGGTCTATAAATGTCTAATTGCTAGGGGTCAAGATAGAAAGAAAACAATTGCTAGAAAATGGATCCCTAAGGAATTTTTAGTGAACCCAATAGGAAAGAACTTGTTTTGGGTTCCTAAATCCATCCTTAAGGGTTAGGAAAACCCTAGGATAGTCAACCATATGGAATTTACCTATATCATATTATTTGGTTGACTTAGGGTGGCGGAACATAATTTTTGAAATAGTGTTGGGTGATGATAATGCACCCATAAATAGTTTAAATCATGCTCAACACTTAGTGTTATTTGATACTCATGACCTATACATTTTTAGCATAGTGTTGGGTGATGATAATGTGCCCATAAATTGATAATAATGCTTAAATCATGATAGTTAATGTAATTGTTACACATGTTTGCAATCATGATTTATGATCTTGATTTTTGGCACATAGTCATGGGCATTAGGGTTCAAATCATGCTCTAGGTGATATTTGACTTATTATCATGATTTTATACCTAATGCATGATCACAATTTGATTAATACATTTGTTTCATGATCATAATGTGAAATTAATTCATATATATCTTTATGATCATGTGGATTGTTAGGATGATACTTAACCTTGTATAGAATTGCATGAAATTGAAGGTTAAGTATAATCAAATACCTTTAGAATACATCTCACACTCACTATAGGCTACCTTGATTGAAAACTTAGCATGAGTGAGATGATAGGATCATACAAATGGTCCACTAATGCCTATGGCATTTAGATGGTCATTTAAAGTGTCAAAATAGCAATAATAGACCAATCATGGGGAAGGCTTATGTTTAATTCGTAGGCATATTGCCCAAAGATCATGGTTGGATATTTCATATGTTTTCAAAACATTTTCTTACTTTAAAATCTGTGTGTTCATGTTTTGAAACAATCCAAAGCAAAACTAGGTGTTAAAATTGATACAAACTTAATCAAAAACCTAGTTGATTTTGAAACTTTTGGATTTTTGGCAAAATCTTAGAAATACAAGTATTTTTCATAAAAAAAAACTATTTTTCACTGATAAAGGACCTTAAAAGAAATGTGTTCCCCAAATTTCATGATTTTTTGAATTTTGTAGAATTTTTAATGTTTTTCTAAAATTCACCGTGAAAATCTGAAAAACCCGAAATCAGAGTGTCAGTCGACTGGTAGTCTGAACCAGTTGACTGATCGACTGATAACATGCCCAGTAACTTTCTTTTATCAGATTTAAGGCATGTTTTGGTGAATTTTGTTCCCTAGAATTGATGTCATGCTTATATAAACCTTGTTTAATATTTTTTATGGTGTCAAAGGGGGAGAAATATGCATGTTTAAGTAAGGGGAGAATTGCATTTAGGGGGAGTTTCATGTATTAAGGGGGGGAGTTGATAATCATGTTTATTTAGGGGGAGTTTCATGTATTAAGGGGGAGAGTTGATAATCATGTTTATTTACATGCTTTCTTACCTTAATATTTTTATCAAATGTTTACCTATCTTAAATGGATTGTCACACATCAGAAAGGGAGAGATTGTTAGGGCAATCAACCCGTGATATGGTTTTGATGTGTGTGGCAAAGGGTTTAAGTTAGGATGTTTGGATTTTATATGTGCGTTGGAGTCTTGCAGGACTTAGTAATTCGCACATGGAGCATTGGCAAGTTTCACCTCTCATGACTTGGTCCTTGAGTCGGTGAAGGATGGCTTTGCGGAAGTCGTGCACTTGGAGCATCCGAGGGACCGCCGGTTGAGGAGATTGGAGTGAAGCCGGAGGAAGTTGACTTCAGGGTGAGATGTGAAGGATGGCGCTGCAGAGTCGCGCGCTTGGCGCATCCGAGGGATGTGGCCAGACAAAGACAACTTCAAAGGCGAGGGACTCCAAGGGATGAGAGTGAGCGAATGTAACCCGGGAAGGGGTAGTGCGCTTAGGTGGAACATGGCCAATTGGCTAAGTGTCGGATGAGATTTCCTGATACCAGTCGACTGCCATGTAATGGTAGTCGACTACTCTAAGTCGACTGTGACTCGACTAGTGTTCGAGTCGATTCATATGCCAACGATCATTGCCATGGATTGGCGATCGCGAGACCACGATCGATGAAGGAATCGACCAATGGTCACAAGGGTTTCAGGCACAGAATGGAGTGTCTGCTTTTGGCACTCGACTGATAGCTCAATCAATCGACTGATGGTAAGATCAGTCGACTGATGTCAGAGTCGTTGGATGGAATCCAACATGGAAGAAGACGTTATTGGGCAACGGCTACGGGATCAATCAACTGATCGGGGCATTAGTCGACTGGTCCCGTGTCAACGGGAAGAAACCCTCTTCCTCTATAAAGAGGAGGCGTGAGGGCCTTTGGGAGCCTAATGTTCATGCTCTAAACTCTCCCAAAGTGCCCTAAAGGTTTTCCATCCTCTTACTTGAGTTTATTTACATCATAATTGTAAGAGGAGTGATTCTTGTGTAAAGAGGTTACCTCCACCTAGCTTGGTGCAAAGGAGAGAATAGTGAAAGCTTGAGGCATGATTCACCTTGGACGAATCAGACCATGGATTAGCGGCGAGGTCGTGAACCACGTTACATTGCGGTGTTAGCGTTTGTGTTTCTATTCTTTCTTTGCTTTGTTTTTAATTGTTTGTATTTGTTTATTCTGCTTGCGCTAATAGTGTTTGTAGACGAGCAACGAACGAACGACTTCCACCGTCTACGATAAAGGCTATTCACCCCCCCCCCTCTAGCCGGCCACCATCGACCCTACAGGAAGAACTTATTGGGATTAGGAACCCAACATACCCTAGGGTTACATTAGAATTTCTAAGTTCGGTGGATCCAAATATTTTGTCCAAAGTGGATTGTGAAGAAGGGAAATTAACATTTACGCTATTTAACAAGGAGCATGATTTTCAATGCATGACAATTTTGGATTACCTAATGGGGGAGATAGGAGAACACCAAATAATTTCAATGCATCACAATTTTGGAATAGCCTAACTGGAGAGACCTCCTACGACCCGTCTAGGGAAAAAGCCTCCCAACTTCAAAATCCTATTTTTCGATATATCCATTGATTTATGGCTAATACTATTTTTGGAAGAGGTGACATTGTGAGATGTGGATTTTGGTTCTTCCCTAAACTAGGGGTTCATGCATTATTATCTAGGCATATCTAATTTGACCTCCTTACCTAGGATGTCGATTAATGTAATTTGTCCTTAAATTCAACTTGATAATTTTAATGTATGAATTATGATCATGGCACAAATGATTTGCGTTAGTTAAAAGCATTTGCCAATGATACATGATGTTATGACATGATAATATTAACCCAAGTGTTATCATAACATTTTAAATAATCATATGGAACATGATGTCATGAAATGGTATATGGCAAACAAAGCATGACAAATTTTATAATATCAAGGTATACAAATACCTAAGTTTTGAGATTAATTGTCATTTACTAAAATTATATCAAATTTGTCATAATGACAACCCAACTCCCTCAAGTGTGCCAAAGGCCCAACTTGACACACTCTTGAGTCCAACCTAATTGTGTCAATTATAATCAATTTTCAATCTTCATTATCTCTATTGGCACATCCTAAAATATTTTAAGATTAAATTCTAAATTCATTTTCAAAGTATCACTATACCTTGAAAATGCTCTAGAGTGTCAACTCCACTATGGTTAGTTTAACTATCTTTTCATTTTAAGTTGACACACCCTAAAACCATCTAGTGTGAAAAGATGACACTCCTAGAAATCCAATACATATTAGAGCTCCTTGGGCTTTTTAGGTATTCACTAGGGATGACTGTTGGGTTTCCGGCACCGCGGCGTGTGTGTGTTCGATCATGTTTCGTAAACATGAGCACAGCGGAAGCAATTAAAAATAATAAATCTATATTTATTACAACACACACAACACACGCATGCTATTACAACAAGTGTAGACATAACCGTAAATTAAAATTTGCAATAAAAGGAAATTAAACTACGTTATACCTTCCGTATGACGTGTAGCGGGAACGGCATCAACCGGAACGATCCTCGTAAGAATCGCCTCTATCCGTGATCCACGCCGAGCCTCGATGACTTCGCTTAAGTCACGAGCTTCGCCTTCAGACGGGTTACTAGCCTCGTGGTTGAAGACGACGCGGATCGAGAGATGATCACGATCCAATCCAAATTCGATCCAAAACGAAGTTCCTCAAAACTCGCTTCTCCGAGAGGTATTCGCCAACCGCTTGACTAATCCTTCATCCTCCACCAGAGGATTACCGGAGATCAAATCCCCGCAAGTTAGCCGCTGTCGGAGCACTCAACCATCGCCCAAACGACGCCCGACGAGAGGAGAACAAGCTGTCCAGAAAACTGGACAGCTTGGTGGAGGAGATAGGCGCCGCCAACAAAGGAAAGCGAAGCTCACCTTGATGCCAAACCAAGGAAGATCACCGGAGCTCCTCCGCAGCAGCTCGCCGCCGCAAGAGGAGGAACCGGCAGCAAGGTCGCCGGTTGAAGGAGATGGTTGGGCGGCGCACAAGAGTTGGCGCCAACAAGAGGAGGAGGGTGGGCGGCAACAAATTAGGTTTGCTCTTCGGATTAGGGCTTAACAAACCCTAATGCCCTTTATAGAGAACTAATTCTCTTAATGGTTAATGGATCATATCCATAAAGCCCGTTAACCCGCTCCATTAAGATAAGTTAAAATAAACCAAACCATGATGGTTTATTTTAAGTTAAAACGAACCAACCTTTGGTTCATTCGCTTAATATAAACCAAACCCTTTGGTTTATTCTCATCCATTGGATTAGAACCAAACCATTTTGGTCCATCCATTATGTCTTCATAAGACACGGCCCATCCACGCTTCCATTGCGATCAAACAATTTCATGCTCGCTTATGTTTGGTCCAACCAAACATAGTTTCTCTTGGCCGAGAATCCCATTCTCAAGCTCGCTTTAAATCCTTTGGATTACACTCGTTGTCGGTGACCAAATAGGTTCTCGGTTTATGTTGGCCGCCTATAATTAACCATTAATTATAGAACGATCATGAGTGGCACCTAGTAGTACATCATGATCCCCAATTAACAAAAGATCAACGGTTGATCCGTAACTATTTCTCAAACCCTTCAAGAGCTCGAATGAATCGCGGCCTCATTCCCTTCACTCATCTTATACCCACTTGGTTCAGACATGGTCTATTGTGTCGGGCCCTCACTAGGTCCGACTCACGCCACACCTAGCCCAAGTATCATTTCCTCGCCCTACGGATTCTAGTTACTCCACATGTATCAAGAGTACCTTACTCTAAACATGTAATGCTTTGGCCAAAGACTTTAGTAACAATCCGACGAGGCCATGGGTATACATCTCCTCGCAAGGAGTGGTGAATCCTTTATAGGCTATTCAAACACCTTCGATCACTTCGACTTATACCCAATCATCCCGGTCCACATCTCCTTAGAGATGTTTGCTTAAGATGTCAAAGCATAAGTCTCCATGATCAAGATGACTTGAATACCGCAAGTCAAAGGAACATCGACTTAAGCCACAGAAGAACTTCATTGACATATCTATATATGCAGAGAACCATATGAAGTCTTACTACCGGTCACTCCAATGAACTAGTTACCATAACTAGCATCCACGATTAACTCCGACATCACTATGTCTCCAGGAGAATCACCGCTTGGATACACCAAGGAGTATACCTCGTGTTAGTCTCGACAAGAATTGATGGTGTCCAAATCCATCAATTCATCGACTAGGATAATTCGATACATCACAATTACACATGTAGAGATACTCACTAGTTGTGATCCAATCACAAATTCTCTCATGCCGTGAATCGATCGTGACATTCAAGAAATGAGTTTAAGATCCAATCAAATACATTAAACATGTATACTCAAATAGTGAATCTTCATTTATCATATAAATGGTTCATACATAAGGCGATTGCCTTAGGACATCTCTCATATATTACTAACAGACTCACTTGGCCTAATGCCAATCGCTACAGATCCAATACCATAAGCTCTAACATGACCCTCAAACTTACTTTGAGGTAATGCTTTAGTCAAAGGATCCGCTAAGTTCCTTTCAAAGGGGAATTTTCTCGATTTGTATTTCGTTCCTACCATGATCTCTCCGATAAGATGATAGCGGAAGCACATGTTTGGATCATTGATGAGACCACATCAAGTTCATAGATGAACTTATTGATCCAAACCGCTTCTTCGTCGCCTAAAGCCGCAACGATTCGCTTAGTGGCAGAATCCGCTATAGTGTCAAGCTTGGAACCTTTCCAACTTATTGCGCCTCCATTTTAGGTGAATACATACCCAGACTGAGACATGGAATCATCCTTGTCTATCTGGAAGCTGGCATCCATATACCCGCGTATCACCATGTACCCTTCTCCATATATTAGGAACGTATCCTTTGTTCTTCTTAAGTACTTAAGGATCGTCTTAACAGTCACCCAATGATCCATTCCTGGATCAGACTGGTATCTGCTCGTGACACTCAGAGCATACGATACATCGGGCCTCGTACATAACATAGCATACATGATAGATCCTATTGCGGATGCATAGGGAATCTTACTCATGCAAATCCTCTCGTCTTCTGTGCGCGGACACATAGACTTCGAAAGGTGTACCCCATGCCTGATGAGTAGGAAACCTTTCTTGGATTCCGACATGCTAAACCTCTTTAGCACTCGGTCTATATATGTAGACTGCGAAAGACCAAGCAACCGTTTCGATCTATCTCTATAGATCTTAATCCCGAGGATGTAGGTTGCTTCTCCCAGGTCTTTCATGGAGAATGTCTTGGATAACCAAACCTTAATCGATCAGAAGATTGAAACATCGCTTTCCTATAAGTAGTATGTCATCGACATACAATACTAGGAACACGATCGTACTCCCACTAACCTTCTTGTACACACAAGGTTCGTCTGGATTTTGTGAGAAATCAAACTTTTTGATTGTCTCATCAAAATGGATATTCCAGCTCCTGGATGCTTGCTTCAATCCATAAATGGACCGTCGCAATTTGCATACCTTGGTTTTATCAACCGATGTGAAACCCTCAGGCTGTATCATATACACGTCCTCGAGCAGGTTTCCATTAAGGAACGCTGTTTTCACATCCATCTGCCATATCTCATAATCATAATGAGCCGCTATGGCCAGGAGCATCCGAATGGATTTAAGCATAGCTACAGGCGAATAGGTTTCGTCATAATCAACACCTTGTTTTTGACGATATCCTTCGCCACCAATCTAGCCTTATAGGTAATCACATTACCATCCATGTCGATTTTCTTCTTGAAAACCCACTTGCACCCAATAGGCTTTATGCCTTCAGGTGGGTCAACCAAGTTCCAAACTTGGTTTTCATACATGGAATCCATTTCCGACTTCATGGCATCAAGCCACTTATCCCTTTCTCGAACTTGTCAAGACTTCTTCATAACTGTAGGCTCTCATCATCAATGAGTAACACGTCGCTCGATTCACTTACGAGAAATCCATATCTCTAGAATATCTGTGTTCTACCAGATCTACGAAGATGTGGTGTTACAATAGGTCCAAATGATTGCTCATCACTATGAGTTGTCACCGTTGTGCTTCACCGTGTATCTCATCAATGTCTATTTGAGTCTCTCGAGCCTCCTCAAGCTCGACGACACACTCCCAATCCTTGCAAGAGAAACTCTTTCTAGAAACACAACATGCCTCAAACAAACACCTTTTGTTCCACAGATGATAGAATTGGTAACCCCTTGTTTCCTTAGGGTATCCAATAAATAGACATTTATCGACTTAGCATCCAATTTGTTCGATACATCCGCTTTCACATAAGCAGGACAACCCCATATCTTCAAGTAAGATACATGAGGTTTCTTACTATTCCATATCTCATATGGAGTAGTTGAGACTACCTTGGTAGGCATTCATTTTAACAAGTAAACAGCTGTCTGAAGTGCATAGCCCCAAAAGGACTTGGGAAGAGTTGCATGATTCATCATTGACCTGACCATGTCCAACAAGGTCCTAAGACGCCTCTCGATACACCATTATGTCGTGGTGTATAGGGCGGAGTCCATTGAGACAATATGCCATTGTCTCTTAGATAATCAAGAAACTCTTGACTTAAGTATTCACCACCTCGATCCGATCGAAGTATTTTAATACTTTTGTCATGTTGTTTCTCTACTTCATTTCTGAATTCTTTGAACCTTTCAAAGGCTTCAGACTTGTGTTTCATCAAGAACACATACCCAAACCGTGAGTGATCATCGGTGAAGGTAATGAAGTAGCTATAGCCTCCTAATGCTTGAGTTGACATAGGTCCACATACATCATTATGTACTAAACCTAGTAACTCTCCCACTCGTTCACCTTTTCCAGTAAAAGGTAACTTAGTCATCTTGCCTTTTAAGCATGATTCACATGTTTCGTATGAATCCAATTCAAACGATTCCAGAATTGCACATTGGTGTAATTCGGACATGCATTTCTTGCTTATATGGCCAAGACGACAATGCCACATATAGGAGTCCATTTGATTATCCTTTCGAGCACGCGTGTTGCTTGCTTCGATATTGAAAATGTCACTGGATACGTCCAACGTATAAACACCATTGCTTAAAGTTCCAGTCCCATAAAGAACTCCATTCAAAGTTATGTAACAACAATTGTTACTAAAAGTCAAATGGTACCCATTTCTATTTAAACAAGAAATAGAAATGATGTTCTTTATCAACGAAGGAACATAAAAGCAATTGTCCAGTTCTAAGACAAGTCCTGCAGGGAGTTTCAACAAATACGATCCGATGGCGAGTGCAGCAACCTTTGCTCCATTCCCAACACGTAAATTTGACTTTCCCTTGACGAGTCTTCTTCTATTCCTTAGCCCATGTATGTCATTACATATATGTGAGCCACACCCAGTATCCAATACCCAAGTGTCTAAGGAAATAGAATGACAATCAATAAAGAAGATTTCTGAAGAAGATGGGGCATCCGATGCCTTATCCTTCTTCACGGACTCAAGATAAATCTTGCACTTTCTTCGCAAATGGCTCTCCTTGCCAAAATGATGGCAAGTTTCCTTTTGTGCTAGTTCTACCTTCTTAGCCTTTCTCTTCTTTCCCTTCTGCTGTTCCTTTGACTTCCTCTTAGAACCTTTCTTCGAGGAATCAACTAACAAAGACCGCCCCTCGCTCATGCTTCTCGAAGACTCCACAGCCTTCAAGATATTGAGCAAAGACTACAGATGAACCTCCTAGCATCTCGTAGGTGAAGAGGAGCTGAGACTTCGAACCTTTCGAATCTCACTTGCTCATCAACCAACTCACAAAGATGAAGGACTACGATATGAGCATCCATATGCTCATGCTGCTTTCGTAGCTTGGGTTCCATCGTGGCTAGCATGATGCAACTCATTTGTTCAGAATCACTCACATGTTTCTGATAGGCCAACAATTGGTCCAGAGTTGCATCATCACTAGGACGGGCGAGAAGAGGCGCTTCGAGGACATTCGCAAGCTTTTCCACCTTGAGAACAATTCTCAAGTTTCTAAGCCAGTCCAAGAAGTTCGGCCCAGTCAATTTATTTGAATCCAAAATGGAACGCAAATTCAAACACATCATGATCAATATATTAACTTAGAAATACAAAACGAGCATATATGAGAAAGATGATTTTAAAATGCATCAATATACATTTATAAATCCCATTCATTTTTCGAATTTCAAAAACCCCAAAATCACTTCGGGAGATCGTAGGTTCATCTCCGAATGGGCTGATATCCATCATAGTTATGAACAACCTTGGAGAGAGTCCAACAAGCCATTCATAACTACGACGGTAGGTATCATCTATACCGATTGCATATCCCGTATATGCAACTATCACAATGTGCTATCAACTAATTGAATGTTCACACATACATCGGGTTGTTAACACATTAACAAGTATGCATCATATGCATAGCACCCAACTTCACCTCCCTTTACATCGACCTTGGAGAGAGTCCAACAAGCCGATGCTCCAGGTTAAAGCCAACCCATTAATCAGGACATAGTTTTAATATGGTTAGAGTGCATTCAACCAATTAGCCCAGCTTGGAGAGAGTCCAACAACCAAAGCTAACGATTGACCTCTGACTCTTACCATATTAGTATTAAACTATTCCATGGTTTGAACATATTCAGGTTCGAGCCGGGCTTGGAGAGAGTCCAACAACCCAAACAAGAAATGAACTCGTTCTAACCATATTAATGGAAGGTGTAGGCTTTAATATTGATTAAGGGTTTTATGTCTCATCCTCTTTGCATGCAAATAACTATTATCTACATGGCATGGCATACATGGCATACATCTACATGTCACACGCATGGCATAATGTTATGCATCTAATGCAATTACATGGCATACAATTATGTCATGTATATAATTTCCTTATATGTCATAACTATTTATGGAAATAAAATATGTTTAAGATTTGATTCTCCAAATCAAATCATAATTAAATTAGGAAACAAATTTCCAAATCTAATCACATATTTTATTCATGGAATTATTTGATTAAGGAAAATCTATTTAGGAAACCAATTTCCTAAATCATTAAAACTACTTATGGAAATAAAATATTTTAAGATTTGATTTCAAATCAAATCATGATTAAATTAGGAAACAAATTTCCGAATCTAATCAAATATTTTATTTATGGAAAATATCAATTTCATAAATACTTCCAACTTTCCAAAAGTGGAAGATTTCCATAAATACTTCTAGACTTTCCAAAATTGAAAATTTCCATAAATACTTCTAAATTTCCAAAATTTAGAAAATTTCCAGAAATACATTATGACTATCGCAAAACCATTTTACGCATTATGTCGAAACACAACCTGGGCTCGATACCACATCAAGGTTTCGCATCAAGGCAGGTGTGTGTGTTCGATCATGTTTCAGAAATACGAGCACAAATGGAAGCAATTAAAAATAATAAATCTATATTTATTACAACACACACAACACACGATGCTATTACAACAAGTGTAGACATAACCGTAAATTAAAATTTGCAATAAAAGGAAATTAAACTACGCTATACCTTTCAGATGACGGTAGCGGGAACGGATCAACCGAACGATCCTCGTAAGAATCGCCTCTATCCGTATCCACGCCGAGCTCCTCGGATGACTTCGCTAAGTCACGAGCTTCGCCTTCGTATGGGTTACTAGCCTCGTGTTGAAGACGACGTGATCGAGATGATCACGATCCGAATCCAAATTCGATCCAAAACGAAGTTCTCAAACTCGCTTCTCGGAGAGGTATTCGCACAACCGCTTGACGAATCCTTCATCCCTCCACTCAGAGGATTACCGGAGATCAAATCCCGTAAGTTAGCCGCTGTCGAGCACTAACCGCCGCCCAAACGACGCCCGACGAGGAGAACAAGCTGTCCAGAAAACTGACAGCTTTGGTGGAGGAGTAGGCGCCGCCAAAACAAGGAGAGAAAAGCTCACCTTGATGCCAAACCTATAGGAGATCATCGAGGGTCGCCGGAGGTTCACCGCTGAAGCTTGGACGCCGCAAGGAGCTGGACGGCAGCACAATCAGATGGGCGGCAAGGAGTTGGGCGCCAACAAAGAGGGTGGGCGCAACTGGAGGCTTTTTGATTAGGGCTTAATTAATCCCTTAAGCCCTCTTTTATAGAGAACTAATTCTCTTAATGGTTAATGGATCATATCCATAAAGCCCAAGTAACCCGCCTCCATTAAGATAAGTTAAAATAAACCAAACCATGATGGTTTATTTTAAGTTAAAACGAACCGAACCAACCTTTGGTTCATTCGTTTAATATAAACCAAACCCTTTGGTTTATTCTCATCCATTGGATTAGAACCAAACCATTTTGGTCCATCCATTATGTCTTCCTAAGACACGGCCCATCCACGCTTCCATTGCGACTGAAACAATTTCATGCTCGCTTTATGTTTGGTCCAACCAAACATAGTTTCTCTCGGTCTGAGAATCCCATTCTCAAGCTCGTTTTAAATCCTTTGGATTACACTCACAGCGTGGTGACCAAATAGGTTCTCGGTTTATGTTGGCCGCCTATAATTAACCATTAATTATAGAACGATCATGAGTGGCACCTAGTAGTACATCATGATCCCCAATTAACCAAAAGATCAACTCTGATCCGTAACTATTTCAAACCCTTCAAGAAATTCGAATGAATCGTGCCCCATTCCCTTCACTCATCTTATACCCACTTGGTTCAGTGACATGGTCTATTGTGTCCCCTCACTAGGTCGACTCACGCCACACCTAGCCCAAGTATCATTTCCTCGTCCCACGGATTCTAGTTACTCCACATGTATCAAGAGTACCTTACTCTAAACATGTAATGCTTTGCCAAAGACTTTAGTAACAATCCGACGAGAGGCCATGGGTATACATCATCTCGCAAGGAGTGGTGAATCTTTATAGGCTATTCAAACACCTTCGATCACTGACTTATACCTAATCATCCCGGTCCACATCTCCTTAGAGATGTTTGCTTAAGATGTCAAAGCATAAGTCTCCATGATCAAGATGACTCAATACCGCAAGTCAAAGGAACATCGACTTAAGCCACAAAGAAGAACTCCAATGACATATCTATATATGCAGAGAACCATATGAAGTCTTACGGCTGGTCACTCCAATGAACTAGTTACCATAACTAGCATCCACGATTAACTCCGGACATCACAATGTCTCCCGGAGAATCACCGCTTGGATACACCAAGGAGTATACCTGCGTGCTAGTCTCGACAGAATTGATGGTGTCCAAATCCATCAATTCATCGACTAGGGATAATTCCGATACATCACAATTACACATGTAGAGATACTCACTAGTTGTGATCCAATCACAAATTCTCTCATGCTGTGAATCGCATCGTGGACATTCAGTAAATGAGTTTAAGATCCAATCAAATACATTAAACATGTATACTCAAATAGTGAATCTTCATTTATCATATAAATGGTTCATACATAAGGCGATTGCCTTAGGACATCTCTCATATATTACTAACAATGACTTCCCTTGATACCTTTCTAATGACTCCTAGGATTATTGGAAGCCTTAGTCATTGTGGTCTCATTAAGGTTATCTCTAGGGATAACTTCCCTTGTAACATTCTTGGTGACTTTTCTAGGCTTCTTGGAAGCCTTAGTCACTTGACTCCTATCAAGGTCACTTCTAGGGATAACTTCCCTTGTAACCTTGACTTTCCTAGACCTAGGATTAGTTTCATAGTTAAATGGAACACTATAGTAGGTTTGCATGTTTCCCTTGGACTTAGGCTTGTAACCCAAACCTTTCTTATCCCTAGGTAGATCTTTTTTACCAAATCCTAGATTTTATCCACTAGACCCTTTAATAGAATTTGTCATCTTTCCAAGGGTCTTTTCCAATTCATCAAGTCTCTCAAGACTTGATTTTCTTCTTCTAATTTCCCCATTTTTGATTTTCTATTATATTTTTGTGCACTCTTCTTCTTCTTAGGCATGTGTCTACTGTTCTTAGGGTTAATGCCTAGGTTTTTGTTAATCTTCCCAACCTTATCTAAACTAGGTCTACCTTTAAAGATTCTAATATTTTCCTTAGGATGGCTAGTTTTAGAGTTAATGGTTATAGAATTGTTCTTATTTCTAATTTCGTGATGTTTAGCACCTAAACAATAAAATTTATTATTAGCATACTTCTTATGATAAATTGCAAGTGCATTAAAATGTGATGCCTTGGGCTTTGCCATAGGAACTCCCCCCAGACTCGAGCTCTCTACCTTGTCCTTCCTAGGGTGACTCCCCCTTGGACATTGGATCTGGTAATGACTCCTTTGGTTGCACCGGAAACATGCAATGTGTTCCTTGCCTTTGCGTATCGGAGCCCCGACCTCCTTTGACTTTTCCTTCGCCTTAGGTGCCACTTGAACCTTCTTGTTGACTCTCCTAGGGCACTTACTCTTGTAATACCCTTTTTTCCTACACTCAAAGTAAGTTATATAATTTTTATTTTTAATATTTTTGCTTGAGTTACCTATAGGAGAATCTGGAGCTTGTTCTTCATTTTATCCGGATATAGAGTTCTCCTCTTCTTGTTCTAGCATTGAAGATCCAACCTCCCCCTTAATACTAGAGGTGGAGACTTCTTCAATTCCTTATATTTCGGATGTTGAGCATCTATCAACCTCCAAATCAATATATATTCTCTTGAGATGATGAACTTGATTCCTTGACTCCTTATCGTCTTGGACCAATGAGGACTTCTCATGGAACTCTATCAATTTGCTCCATAACTCCCTTGCGTCCTTAAATTCTCCTATCTTGCACAAGATATCATTAGGTATCAAATTAACTAGGATTTTGGTTACCTTGTCATTGGTCTCGGATTTTTGAAGTTGATCCTCAGTCCATCTCTTCTTCTTGAGGATTCTTCCTTTCATGTCCATAGGAGCTTGAAAACCATCTATAATACTAAATCAATTTTCAAGTTCATTCATAAGAAAATACTCCATCCTACCTTTCCAATACACGAAGTCGTCACGTTCGAAGGAAAGTATAACTTGTGTGTTGTAGCCTTATCCATCGCTGAAATCCATTTCCCTCTAGCTTTTGCTCCTTTGGCGATTAGTCCTTGAAGAGCAGTCTCGCTCTGATACCAATTGTTGAGGATATTGTGATGCGCTAGAGGGGGTGAATAGTGTTTCTTCAATTCTTTCATCGTGCTTGTCTATAATTCATTAGTGCATTGCAGAAATAAAAAAAATAAACACAAACAAAACACAAAACAATCACAACTCACAACACAGATTTTTACGTGGTTCGGAATGCTAATCCTACTCCACGGCTGAGCTCTAGCGATGCCACCACAACTAAACCTTCTCCTTCTCAAAAATAATCCGGAGATGGAGAAACCTCTTACAATAGAGATTTACAAGAAGAAACAACAACCAAATACACGTAAAAACAAAATACAAGTGAGAAACAACTTTACACAAAGAATGTTTTTGCTTGATCTCTTTTGGTTACTTTGGAATGCCTTCAAGGTCAGGAAAGCAACAGTGTTTCCCCTTTAAAATTCATAGAAATTGGCTCCTTCAAATCTTCCTATCGTCCTCCTTTCAAAGCTTCCATCGGGATAATTTTTTGCTAACAAATTGACTGGCCTTACCCTCCAGTTGACTGATCATTATACGGTTGTCTCACAACGGACTAATCCACATCAGATTTAGTCTATCAGTCGACTGTCAGTAGTCATCAGTCTATTTCCATGAGCTAGCAGTCGGCTCAAAAATATTCTATGCTCTTGTCCACTGAAGTCAATCGACTTCTAGTGTTCAGTAGACTATTTCAAACCACCAGTCGACTATCCGAGCACCAGTCAGTTTCTCGAGTCACAGTCGACTACTCAACCAATCGATTGGTCCATAACCCCAGTCGACTACCCGAGTCTTTTGATCTCCCAAATGTCGAGAACTCGACCACTCAACTACTACAAAGCACTAGTTGACTGGTAAACCTCAAAACTGAGATTTAACACCCAAGTATGATCCCCTCATACTTGACACTTACCCTTACCCTATACCTAAGCCTTCAAGCCACTACCATCAACCTCACACCTTTGATTTGAGTCCACAACTCCTCACTCTTGCGCTAGCCTTCAAGTGCTTCCATCGGCTCCTTCATGCCATCGGGTACCCTTAGCCTAGACCTAAGCCTTCAAGCCACATTCATCAATCTCACACCTTTGATTTGAGTCCACGACTCCTCACCCTTACGCTAGCCTTCAAGTGCTTCCATTGACTTTGTCATGCTACCGAGTCTTCCTTTTCCAAGAGGTCGCACCTCCGGGACTTATACTGCCAAGACTACACACTTGGACTTACATGACCAAGACTACAACCTTGGACTTTCCTTTGCATTCATACTTGGACTTTCCCTTGCCAAGACTACACACTTGGACTTTCCCTTTGCCAAGTCTACATTCTTAGACTTCCCTTTCCAAGAATCCATTCTTGGACTTCTCCATTGCCAAGTATCCATACTTGGACTTTCCTTTGCCAAGAATCCATTCTTGGACTTCTCCATTGCCAAGTATCTATACTTGGACTTTTACTCGAGTCTTACTCGATCTTGGTCAACCTTGACTAGAGATTGATTGCTCCAACAATCTCCTCCTAACAATCTCCCTCATATGACCTTGGATGTCACAAACCATCCATTAGTCATACGATCATACAAATTGTCAAACGTGTTGGTACAATTGACTCAGGTCACAATTGACCAGACTCGAGTGGGACTCGAGTGGGATTTTGATGTTCGACAATAGATTACAATATGGTTTGACTATATGACTAGAGGATGGTATGGGACTTCCAAGGTCATATGAGGTAGATTATTGGAGAAATCCAAGTCAGTCAAGGTTGACCAGACACTTGGTGTGGAGAAGTCTAAGTATGGTGACTTGGCAAGGAAAAGTCCAAGTATGGTGACTTGGTAAGGAAAAGTCTAAGTATAGATATTTGACAAGGAAAAATCCAAGTCGGTCAAGGGAGACCGGACACTTGGTGTTGAAAAGACCAATAGGGAGTTGGCGAGTGAAGTCCCAGATGAGGAGTCTTGGCAAATGAAGTCTCAGACAAGGAGTCTTGGCAAGTGAAGACCCGGATGAGGAGTCTTGGTAGTGAAGTCCAGGAGGTGTGGCCTCTTGGCAGTGAAGTCCTCCCAGAGGCGTGGTCTCTTGGCAAAGGTAGACTCTAGAGTATGATCATAGTCGATAAAAGCACTTGAAGGCTAGCACAAGGATGAAGAGTCATGGACTCGAGGGATCCGGGAGGCATGAGGATGATGGAAGTGAGTTAAAGGCTTAGGTCTAGGCCTAGGGTAAGTATCAAGTATGAAGGGATCATACTTGGGGTGTTAAACCTCAGTGTTGAGGTATAACAGTTGACTGCAAGTTCATTCCAGTCGATTGGGCTTCGTTTGTAATCAAACAAAAGCAAGGTGACCTTGACTAGCACCTCGATTGGGATAGTAGTCGAGGCGGCACCTCGACTGGTAATGTGCACACTGACTTAGGGAGTCGGGTGCTAGGCGGTGGGACTTGAGAAGCCGAGATAGTGCTCTGGAAGCACTCAACCAACACCTCAACTAGAGTCTAGTCGAGGTGGTGCCTTGACTGGACCACTCGACCAGCACCTCGACTGGATCTGGGAGCGAGCACGACAACAACCACTCAGAAGCGAGGCATGCTCGACCAGCACCTCGACTAGGTGCTAGTTGAGGTGGCGCTTCGACTGGATCACTCGACTGGCACCTCGATTGGATCTAGGATAGGCATGAAAATTGCTGATCAGAAGCAAGGCAAACTCGATCAGCGACTTGACTAGGGTATCAGTCGAGACGGCACCTTGACTAGTGAAGCGACCGTTGTGCTGCAACATTCGAAATCAGGAGGTTTCAATGGAACTTACAAGAGGGAGCCTTGTGGACATTTTGGTTGGCCAATTCTTGGAGTTCTTGAGGGGAAAACGCTGATGCTTTCCAGACCTTAAAAGCACCTCAAAGCAACCAAATCATCAAGCAATCAAAAGTGCACTTGTAAAGTGGTTTTTGCTTTGTACTTCATTCTTACATTGCATTTGGTTGTTTCTTCTTATAAACTCCGTATTGTAAGAGGTTTCTCCACTCCGGATTGTTTTCGAGAAGGAGAAGGTTTAGTGGTGGTGTGCATCACTAGAGCTCGCTAGGGCTCGACCGTGGAGTAGGAACTAGAGTTCTGAACCACGTAAAATACATGTGTCATGTTTGTGCTATATTTTGTTCATTTATTTGTATTATTATTTATATTTTCACTGCGTACTAATGATTGTAGACAAGCACAATGAATTCAAGCAAAGAGATCTACAAATTGCTATTCACCCCCCCCCCTCTAGGGATGCCAACGTTCCTTAAAAATGTATTGTCAAATATCAAAATACTACTCGAGTCCTACTCAAGCTTGGTCAACATTAACCTAAGGTCAATTGCACCAACAAAGGAGACATTGAAGAATATCAAAGACAAGGGCCAAAGACACAAGGGTTGGTGACAGCAACCCTATTTGGAGAGTCACCAAGGAGAGGAGACTTCATCGCCATCAAAGATTCAAAAACATAGGACACCAAACTCTTTCTAAATTTATTTATCATGTCTGTGTTTTGTAACTCCATCATGGAGTAGTTTATCTAGTTCTAAGATTAGAGAGTAACTTGGTGTATTAACTTGATGATTTTATGCATTGATCCTCATTTTTATTTATGACATATTTTTGTTCGTAATTAGTTTTTGCACACTATGTCCACTCTATCCAATCGTGTATTGTTGGACTTGACTTAGTCGATATCCTTCCCCAAGTTAGACTGAGAAAAAAATCCTAATTAGATCATTATAGAAACACACAACTGGTACATACCTGAGAGGGGGTGTCATACTTATCAGTGAACCTTAATCTCTAACCTCTAAAACCAACTTGAAAGTTTGATCTATAGATAGTTAGTAGTATCTAGGGTGGTAGGTAGAATCAAGTCTGAATCTCCAAAGTGACATAAGGAGGTCAACAAGGACCATCTTCAAAAGAAGATTGAGTATCACGAAGTAGGGTGATCTTTAATTTTCATAGAGCCCTTGTGACAGGGGCAATCCTTAGAAATAATTTTTGTTGTCCCAAAATTGATTTTCTCCCTCAAGGTTTTCATAATTCATCATGAAACGTAATGTGTCTACCCTAATCCACTTTCTAAGTTGTGATAAGGGTAGACATGTTAGTGTTTTCATTATTTTCTTTACTCCATAGACACATTGAATAACTTGGGACAAAAGTTTTCACATTTGTATGTCAAGACAAGTGGATCCACATTCATCAAACATCATAAAGTGAAACTGAAACTCTAGAATTACTCTCCTGAATAGTTTCTCTTTGATCCACCTTGCTTTTGACTTAACATATCTCTTTTCATGACTTTTCTATATAATCTGCCTTGCGAGCAAAGTGGTACTCAACAATGCAGTCCTAATGGATGATATATTTTATTACTTGACAATGAGCACTTGCGGAATGCACATTAAAAAATCAAGTTAAAAACAAGAGGTTCGAAAATATGCATCAAGATACGGGAGAAGCACTCAAATGAATGGGAAGTAAGATTAATAACCTATTCAATCATGCTAAAATATTGAAAACTCAAGTTGCGCAAATCACGAGCACATCCTTTAGAGATCCAAGGAGATTTCTAGATCAGATGGAAGTAAATTCAATAGAGAACTACAACGCGGAAATCAATTGACGACTTGATGAAGGAGGATTGTACACTCCAAGAAGGAACACACAAGAAAGCCACTGAGGAGCCATGGCCCAAGGTTCCAATAAGGACGTATGTAATGTCAATCCTTTTTCCTTAGTGGTTGGCCAAGGCAAATCTAGATGAGGAGTTTGATCTATTTATTGAGAGGTTAAAGAAGTTTGGTTTGGACACTCCCTTCCTTGATGCTTTGGAGCAAATGCCAATTTTTTTTAAATTCAAAGGGATATGAGACTATGCCTTTGATGGAGGAATGTAACACACTGATCCAATGCAAATCACTTTGCAAACCCAAAGATCCCAACAATTTTTTTATTCCAGAGATCAATAGAGAACACAAAATCAACAAAGCTTTTTGCGACCATAGAGCTAGTGCAAACCTTATGCCCTTATCCATATGCAAGAAACTATACCTAGGGGGATTTGAAGTTGACAACCATGACCATACAACCTGTTGATCAATCCGTCAAATATTCCTTAGCCATTCTTGAAGAAGTACAAGTGAAGATAGGGAAGTTTGTTGTTCCGACAAATTTTATCATCCTGGATATGAACAAGGATTGTCAGATATCGATCATCTTGGGAAAACCATTCTTAGCCACCGTCAGATCCATGATCGACGTCAAGAATCATACGTTATCTCAACTTGTCACATTTTCGCCCCCAATGCCCCTCACCGTTGGTCCCTCGGTGATGGTGAAGGGAGGTAAATCATTGGGGGGGGGCTATGGCCCTTGACCTGTTGGCTAAAAACAGTGAAGGACTTCTAAGCCCGATTGAGGATTTTAGCTCCCGCGGCGAGATTCAATCCATATCCACTTGTAGTAGCATCTACACTGCTCTACCCAACGGGCCATCCCAAGGGGACATCATACGTTATCTCAATGGTTGATAAAGAAAAAGTTATATTTGAATTATCTAAGGGAACAAATCAGGCTTCTATTCGAGAGACTTGTTGTGGAATTGGTAGCATGCAGGTAGAAGATGATGCATCATGACAATATGCACAAGTTGATTTGGTAAAGAAGAAGAATATCAACAAAGGGAAATTGGAGATGCACATCATGTTGGGACCGATTTGTGCACTAGAGGGTGGGTTGAATAGTGTCACTTCGATTTCGTTCATATTCGTCAACAAAACTTGTTATGTGTAGCAGAAAAAATAATGCATAAACCAAAAACAAAGACAAGCACTCACGACACAAGATTTAACATGGTTCGGAGATAAAGCTCCTGCTCCACGACAATCCTTAAGGTGGATCACTCCTCTTCCAAGCTTCCACTAGCTTCCTCCTTTAAGTAAGCACCAAGGTGGAGTAAACCTCTTTATAACCGGAGCTTTACAACAAAATACAACAAGTATACAATGTAATAAGCAAAATACAAGTAAAAATAACTTTACACAACAACACTTTGCTTGAGCACTCTTTGGTTTTTTTGAAAGGCTTTTGAAGACTTGGAATGCAACAACAATTCCTCTCCAAAAGCTCCCAATAATAGATGTAAAAATCCTCCATCTCAAGCTCCATTTAAAGCCTCCACATAACCTGGATTTTTGCCTGGCAGTCGACTGTCAAAAGGTACCAATCGATTGCTCGCCTATTCGTTGTCTCACAACGGATTAATCCACGTTGGATTCTGTCCAACGAATACCCTAGCAGTCAACTACCATCGCCATCAGTCAACTACCAAGTTTTTAGTTGACTGCCCAGTCAACTACGAGCCTTCTGTGCCATGTCCACTTATGCTCAGTCGACTACCAATCTGGTAATCGACTGGTGAAAGCCACTAGTCAACTGACAGATCACAACTCAAGCAGTTGAGGCACAGTCGACTACTCGACCAATCGACTGGGTCATAATCCCAGTCGACTGTCATGAGTCAGCTAAGCTCCTGAGTGTCGTGCACTCAGCCAGTCAACTGGTCCAATGTCCTAGTCGACTGGTAAACCTCAAACATGAGGTTTAATCCAAGTATGATCCTCTCATACTTGATACTCACCCATAGAATAGACTTAAGCCTTCTACCTATTTCCATTAGCCTCACACCCTCAGGGTCCATCCAAGTCCTCCACGACTCATTCACCCTTCACATTAGCCTTTAGGTGCTTCCATCGGCTATGCCATGCTAATCGGGTCTCCTTTGCCAAGAGGTCGAACCTCTGGGACTTCTCTATTGCCAAGTCTCAATGCTTAGACTTTCACTGCCAAGACTACACACTTGAACTTATGGGGCCACAACTACACCCTTGGACATTCCTTTGCCAAATACCCATATTTGGACTTTCACCACCAAGACTACACACTTGGACTTACGTGGCCAAGACTACACCCTTGGACTTATCCTTTGCCAAATATCGATACTTAGACTTTCTCTTGCCAAGACTTCACCCTTGAACTTTTCCTTGCCAAGTATTCATACTTGGACTTCTCCATTGCCAAGAATCCAATCTTGGACTTCCCTTGCCAAGTCTCCAAACTTGGACTTCCACTCGAGTCTCACTCGAGCTAGGTCAACCTTGATCGGAGACTATTTGCTCCGACAATCGCCTCTTAACAATCTCCCCTATATAACATTTGATATCCCAAACATCCACTTGTCATATGGTTAACATATGGTCAAACCATATTGTCAAACCCATTGTCAAATATTAAAATCCTACTCGAGTCTCACTCGAGTCTAGTCAATCGTGACCTGGGTCAATTGCACCAAAAATCTTCCCCTTTTTTATGTTTGACAATAACTTTAAGTTAGGCTATCCCATAAGCCCAACTATGCCTTTGCTTATGTCAAAGCATAATAAAGGTTTGCCTAACTTAAACCCTCACTTCTCCCCCTTTGGCATACATCAAAAAGCCTACCAAGGTTCTCAATGTCTCATCTCTCAATGAGATCCCACATTCTCTGCCTTGGTCCAAAATCATCCTAAATGTCTTCAATCTCCTTAGTGATACACCCTAATTGTTGGTGCAATCGGGTCAGATCACGATTGACCAGACTCAAGTGGGGCTCGAGTAGTATTTGTAGAGGATTCGGTGAGCGCTAGAGGGGGTGAATGGCGCTTCTTCATTCGTCGCTTGAGAGAATTTGATCGTGCTTGTCTACAATCATTATTAGCACAGCAAAAATACAAAATAGCAATAACAAAATACAACAAACAACAACAATACACAATGACACACTGATATAACATGGTTCGGAACCTTAGGGTTCCTACTTCATGAATTGAGCTCAAATGAGCTCTAACGATGCAAACACCACTAATAATCAAATACACTCCTTCTCGACAACAAGTCGGAGGCGGAGAAACCTCTTACAACAGATTACAAAAGTAATACAATGAATACAAGCAAATACAAAGATGAAATGCAATACAAGTAAAGGAAATCACTTTACAAGAGAACATTGATTGCTTGCTTTTGGTTGCTTGAGAGTAGCCTTGAAGGTCTGGATTGCAGCAGCAAATCGCCTCAAAGAACCATGCCAAAATCTCTCTCCTCGAGCTCCTTTTAAAGCAGTAACTCGGGCTGGATTCCGCCTAGCAGTCGACTGCTCGCGACCATCAGTCCACTAATCCTGTAGCCATTGTGAGACAACTACTTAATCCATGTTGGACAAGTTCCAATGGATAGACCATCAGTCGACTGATCATACCCATCAGTCGACTGATCATGCCTCCACTCGACTGCCAAACCCTAGCAACCGACTTCGAAAACATTCAGTGCCCGTGTCCTCGATCATCAGTCGACTGTCATCCATGGTAGTCGACTGATCAAGCCATCAGTCAACTGCCCAATGCTGGCAGTCGACTGTCAAGGCCACAGTCGCAGTTGAACACTAGTCGACTCCCAGCCAATCGACTGGTCATAATCCCAGTCGATTGCTACAAGTCGACTCGGTTGTCAAATGTCAAAACACTTGACCAATCGACTGGTCCAAATCCCCAGTTGACTGATAACCTCAACCATGAAATTTAACCTCAAGTATGATGCCCTCATACTTGCTAGACCACCCTTAGCATAGACCTAAGCCTTCTAGCCACCTCCGTCAGCCTCATGCCTATCGGATCCCTCCAAGTCATCCATGACTTGTTCATCCATACGCTAGCCTTCAGGTGCTTCCATCGGCTATTGTCATGCTAAGCTAGTCTATACCGGTAAGGCACATTTGGGCTTACGCTGCCAAGACACACGCTTGAACTTTACGCCATCAAACCATTGGACTTATGCTTCCAAGACTCACGCTTGGACTTAATGTCGCCAATACCAACCCTTGGACTTCCCTTGCCAACCCATGTTGGACTTTCCATTTGCCAAGACTCAAGCTTGGACTTTCCCTTTCCAAGACCCATGCTTGGACTTTCCATGCCAACCCATGTTAGACTTTCCAATTGCTAAGACTCAGGCTTGGACTTTCCCTTGCCAAGACCCATGCTTGGACTTTCCATGCCAAGTGTCCCACTTGGACTTCTCCATCACATGGTCAACCCCAAGTCAACCATCTAGTCAACCCATTGTCAAACAACGGTCAACTCCTTTTTCAAACATCAATGTCAAACATCAAAACACTACTCGAGTCCAACTCGAGTCTGGGAAATCATGACCTAGGTCAATTGCACTAACAATCTCCCCCTTTTTGATGTTTGACAAAAAAAACAAGCACCTTTGAGTTAGAACACTAACTCAATCCAATCATCCCAATTGTCCAAATTGGGAATCCCATTTTCTCTCCCTTTTTGACATACATCAAAAAGTCTCTCCCCAAGGGTGTCAATGTCTCATATCCCAATGAGATCTTACAATCTCCCCCTTGGTCCAAACATCTAAGATGTCTTCACTCTTCCTAGTGATAAGTCTCATATCACTAAAGAGAGACAATCCTCATTCTCTCCTAATTTTCCAAATTCTCCCCCTCATGAGGAAGAACACATCCATTATCCCATGATAGATAATCTCCCCCTAAAGGCTTGCTCCCCCTTGACCATTACACCAACAATGCCCTTGGAGAGTCCCTAAGTCTATAGGAACACTAACCAATCGAAATTAAGGGCAAAGATTCAACATTGAACTTTCACCTCCCTTAAAATTTGATACACACCCTAGATAATTCTCCTAATCTATATCCAATGGATTTTCACCCTTTCCATTGCTTTCCAAAGCATATCCTAGGGTTAGAAAGTGATAGGGTAGCCTAATATAGCTAAAATCAGGCAAAACAAACCTTGTTTACCCGAAATCAAGTCTGGAAGTCAACTCCTTCAATCAATGACTACCTTGATGACGATCATTGCCATCCATGGTCGTGACGATCTAATCGAAATCAAAATCAGAAATTGATTTTCAGAAAATCATAAGTAATTATACATAATACGAAAAATCATGAAATTTCATATGTATAATACTTATGTCAAACATTATGGGTGAAAAATATCTGAAAAATAATTTACCCACAAAATAGTGAAATTGATACAAAGTTAAAAATTAAGAAAAGCTTCAATGTTTTGAGCCTTCTTTGTATCGACATCATCAATGGTGACTTCTATCAAAAGATAGATTACACCAAGATTTTTTAAAATGATTTTAAAATGTTTTTAAAACCTTATATTGAACCATGGTCTATGGGCTTAATGCACATGACTTGTACATAAGCTTTCCTCATGATTCATGCATAGTTTAAGATGAGTTTGAGTTCATCTAGATGCAAAAACTATGCACCTTGAACTTAACTCATTTCCTAGCATCTCACATGTGTCTAGGGTGTATCAATACACACACATATCAATGTGATGTAAGATGTGGGTTTTGTTCATCCTAATCTAGGGTCTTATGCATTTTTCTAGGCAACACTACTTGATTCCCTTCTACATGGGACTTCAAGTCATGTCATAGTCCTTAAATCAATTTTATTAAAGCATGAATAATGATTATGGCATATAATGATATCATAATTAAAACATGTGCCAATAATCATGATGTCATGGCATATAAATGAAATCTAAACATACATGACATTAAAGCTAAGCACTAAGCATAATCATGACATTTATATGATAAAGATGAAATATGATGTCATGACATGTTATATGGCAATCAAGGCATGACAAATAAAATATGAAGGTATAAGAATACCTAAATTTTAATATTAGTTGTCATTTGTTAGGATTAATTCCATTTTGCCATATTATCACCTATCTCCCAAGTGTGCCAAAAACCAAAATGGCACAACATGACCTTTTAACCTAGTTTGTGCCAACTTGATCAATTTTTCATAGTTTTCAAAATATATTGGCACATCCTAAAAACCTTTAGGATTAAAGATTCAAATTTATTTCCAAGGTACTCATAACCTTGAAAATGACCTAAAGTGTCACCTTTACCAAGGTTAGATTAACTACCTATCCATTCAAGATTGGCACATCCTAACTCATTTAGCGTGAATCGATCACGCTCCTAGGAACCCAATACCTATTGGAGCTCCTTGGGTTTACTAGGTATTCCTTAGGGATAACTTCCCTAGATACCTTTCTAATTACCCTCTTAGTCTTAGAAGCCTTGGTCATTTGGGTTTTGCCTAGGTTAACTCTAGGGGTGACTCCCCTTGTAACCTTCTTAGTGACTTCCCTAGGATTCCTTGAAACCTTAGCCACTAGGCACTTACCATGGTCAACTCTAGGGATGGCTTCCCTTGTGACCTTAGTTTTCCTAGACCTAGATTTAGTTCCATAATCAAATGGAACATTGTGATAAATAGGCATTACCTTCTTGGACATAGGCTTGTGACCCAAACCTTGCCTCCTAGATGGTTCTTGCCTCTTACACCCTTGACTTTGACTTCTAGACCCTAGATTTTGACTATTCGACCCTTGTATTTGATTTTTCATTTTCCAAAGGGTCTTTTCAAGTTTCTCAAGCCTTGACCTCAAGGCTTGGTTCTCCAACTCTAATCTTCCCAATTTTGATTTTTCATTTATCCTTTGGGAAGGATTCCTCCTAGCCATATATCTAGTCCATTTAGGGTTGATGTCTAGGTGATCCTCTATCTTTCTAATAGTTTCCCTAGGTAGAATAGGCCTAGAGTTGTCATTTCTAGATTTGTTCTTAAGTAAAGTAGGCCTAGTATGATCCTTAGGCCCATACTTGCAACTCTTAGAACCTAAGCAAAAATACTGGTTATTTCTAGCATGCTTTTCATGAACAATAGCAAGTGAATTAAAAACATCCTTTTTATAACTAAAACTCGAAGGTGCATTATTGAATTTTACCTTAGGGTTTTCCTTAGAGGCTCCCCCTACATGTGATGCTCCCTCTTGAGGCTTCTTCCTTCCCCTAGGGCATTCACTCATATAATGCCCCGGTTGTTGGCATTTGAAGCACACCACGTGCTCCTTGCTCTTCCTAATTGGGGCACCAGCATCCTTTGAATTCTTGTTGACTTTTGGTGCCGAAGGAGTCTTCTTGACTCTTTTCGGACACTTGCTCTTATAGTGTCCTTGTTCCCTACACTCAAAACACATTATATGAATTTTATTATTGACACATGTGTTTGAGTTACCTAGGTCAATGGTGGTGGGATTTTGGGCTTCTTCATCTTCTTGACCGGAGGTAGATGGCTCATGTTCTTCTTGCTCCGGCATTGAGGATGATCTATGTCCTCCCCCTCAATCCTAGAGGTGGAGGCTTCTCCTACTTCTTCCACCTCTTCTTCCTCCTCGGATGTCGAACACCTTTCGACCTCCAACTCCTCACTTTCTTATGAGAATGAGCACTCCACTTCGGGCTCTCTTTCTACTTGAGCCATGGATAGTTCTTCATGAAGCTTGGCCAATTTATCTCATAGCTCCTTGGCATCTTAAAATTCACCTAACCTAGACACAATATCGTTAGGTATTGAATTTAATATTAATTGTGTTACCTTATCATTTCTTTTGAAATCTTGGGCTTGCTCTTCGGTCCATCTTTTCTTCTTGAGGTATCCACCTTTTGGACCTCTTGGAATTTCAAACCCCTTCACTAGAATCATCCAATCTTCAAAGTCCATCATGAAGAAGTTCTCCATTCGTGCCCTCCATTGCTCAAACCCTTCTTATCCATAGAAGGTATATGGAATTGGGGTGTTGATGTCCCATCTCAATTTTTCTTCAAATTCCATCTTCTTTCCTCTAGAACTTTGCTCCCGGTTGTTAATCCATAGAAGAGCTCCTAGCTCTGATATTAATTGTAGAGGATTCAGTGAACGCTAGAGGGGGTGAATGGCGCTTCTTCATTCATCGCTTGACGGAATTTGATCGTGCTTTTCTACAATTGTTATTAGCGCAGTGAAAATACAAAATAGCATTAACAAAATACAACAAACAACAATAATACACAATGACATGCTGATAGAACATGGTTCGAAACCTTAGGGTTCCTACTCCACGGATTGAGCTCCAATAAGCTCTAGCGATGAAAACACCACTAATAATCAAATACACTCCTTCTCGACAACAAGTCGGAGGCAAAGAAACCTCTTACAACATATTACAAAAGTAACACAATGAATACAAGCAAATGCAATGCAATGAAATGCAATGTAAGTAAAGGAAATCACTTTACAAGAGAACTTTGATTGCTTGCTTTTGGTTGCTTGAGAGTAGCCTTGAAGGTCTGGATTGCAGTAGCAAATCCCCTCCAAATCGTCTCAAAGAACCATGCCAAAATCCCTCTCCTCGAGCTCCTTTTAAAGTTGTAACTCAGGCTGGATTCCACCTAGCAATCAATTGCTCACGACCATCAGTAGATTGATCTTGTAGCCGTTGTGAGACAACGACTTAATCCATGTTGGATAAGTTCCAACGGATAGACCATCAGTCGATTGATCATACCCATCAGTCGACTGATCATGCCTCCACTCGACTGTCAAACCCTAGCAGTTGACTTCGAAAACATTCTGTGTCTATGTCCTCGATCATCAGTCAACTGCCATCCATGGTAGTCGACTGATCAAGTCATCAGTCGACTGCCCAATGCTGGCAGTCAACTGTTAAGGCCATAGTCGCAATCGAATGTCAGTCGACTGATCATAATCCCAGTCGATTGCTACAAGTCGACTCGGCTGTCAAGTGTCAAAACACTTGACCAATCGACTGGTCCAAAGCCCCAGTCGAATGATAACCTCAACCATGAGGTTTAACCCCAAGTATGATGCCCTCATACTTGCTAGACCATCCTTATCCTAGACCTAAGACTTCTAGCCACCTCTGTCAGCCTCACGCCTATCGGATCCCTCCAAGTCATCCATGACTTGTTCATCCATATGCTAGCCTTCACGTGCTTCCATCGGCTATTGTCATGCTAAGCTAGTCTATATCGCCAAGGCACATTTGGGCTTACACTGCCAAGACACACGCTTGGACTTTACACCACCAAACCATTGGACTTATGTTGCCAAGACTCCCGCTTGGACTTTACGCCTCCAATATCAACCCTTGGACTTCCCTTGACAACCCGTGTTGGACTTTCCATTTGCCAAGACTCAAGCTTGAACTTTCCCTTGCCAAGACCCATGCTTGGACTTTCCATGCCAACCCATGTTGGACTTTCCAATTGCCAAGACTCTTGCTTAGACTTTCCCTTGCCAAGACTCATGCTTGAACTTTCCATGCCAAGTGTCCCACTTGGACTTCTCCATCACATGGTCAACCCCAAGTCAACCATCTAGTCAACCCATTATCAAACAATGGTCAACTCCTTTGTCAAACATCAAAATACTACTCGAGTCTGGTCAATCTTGACCTGGGTCGATTGCACCAACAGTATTTTGATGTTTGACAATGGTTTGACCATTGTTTGACAATGAGTTGATCATATGGTTGACATGGGTTTGACCATATGAGGAGATAGCTTTATGGAGAGATTATTGAAGCAATCGACCTTAGGTCAATGTTGACCTAGCTCGAGTAGAACCCGAGAGAAGTCCAAGTTTGGATACTTGGCATGAAAAGTCCAAGCATGGATCTTGGAAATGGTAAAGTCCAAGTCATGGGCACTTAGCATGTGAAAGTTCAAGTCATGGGCACTTCGCAATTGGAAAGTCCAAGCATGAGTCTTGGCAATGGAAAGTCCAAGTCATGGGTACTTGGCAAGGAAAGTCCAAAGGTATAGTCTTGGCAACATAAGTCCAACTGTGTAGTCTTGGTGGTGTAAAGTCTAAGTGAACTTTGGCGGTGAAAGTCCAAGTATAGATGCTTGGCAATTAGGAATTCCAAGGATGTGATATTGGCAGCGTAAAGTCCAAGCATGCAGTCTTGGCAGCAAAAGTCCAATGTTTAGCGGCGTAAAGTCCAAGCGTTTATCTTGGCGGCATAAGTCCAAATGTACCTTGGCAAAGTAGACCCGATTAGCTTGACAATAGTCGATGGAAGCACTTGAAGGCTAGCGTATGGATGAACAAGTCATGGAGGACTTGGAGGGATTTGATAGGCGTGATGTTGATGGAGGTGGCTAGAAGGCTTAGGTCTAGGCTAAGGGTAGCCTATCAAGTATAAGGGGATCATACTTGAGTTAAACCTCATGTTTGAGGTTTATCAATAAACTAGGGCTATGGACCAGTCGACTGACCGAGTGTTTCACACTTGGTAGCCTATTCAACTTGGATCAATCGACTGAGATTATGACCAGTCAACTGGTCTAATAGTCGACTAAGCTTCGACTGCTCGAGTGAAGCTCTGGCAACCAACTAGCCTTGAGCAGTCAACTGTCATGGATGGCAGTCGACTAGTTTAAGCAAACATGAGCACAAAAGCTCTGGTAGTCGATTAGTCAGTCGACTACAGGATTGGTAGTCGACTGCTGGTAAGGAAAGTCGATTGCTAAGGTATCCATTGGCTAGAATGTCAGCGTGGATTAAGTTTTTTGTGAGGAAACAGCACTGTAGGCATTCGACTGGTATCTTTTGGCAGTCGACTGACAAGCAAAAATTTAGGTCGTACGGAGACATAAAAGGAGCTCGACGGAAAGGATTTCGACAGCTGATTCTTGAGCTTTTGGGAGAGATTTTGCTGCTACATTCTAGATCTTCTAAGGCATTCAAAGCAACCAGCAAACAAGTGATCAAAAGCAAGCTTCTTGTAAAGTGTTCTTTGCATTTCTTGTATTTGCTTTTGTATCTTTTTATATTTGGTTGTTTCCTTATTTATTGTTGTAAGAATTTATATTGTACAAGATTTCTCCACCTCCGAATTGTATTCCGAGAAGGATACGAGGTTTAGCGGAGTAGACACTAAAGCCCAGTCGTGGAGTAGAACCATAGGTTTCGAACCACGTAAAATCCTTCGTGTTGTGCTTGTGATGTTGTTTTCATTTATTATTTGTATTTGTATTCTACTGCACTAACAACAATTATAGACAAGCACACAATCGAAAGCAAAAAAATCGCAAAAAATGCTATTCACCCCTCTAGCGGTGCCACATCGGTCCCTACACTTTCTATTAGAGTCTGGGGCTCTCATAAGTGTTGGATCGAAAGCAAGCTAGAGGGGGATGAAGAGCGAGCTTGAAAACTTCTTTTCATTTTGATAATTCTCAAGTAATAAATGCAGTGGAAATTAAAGCTTAAAGTAAAATAGACACTTTATTTTTACTTGGTTCACAACATAATGGTTGCTACTCCAAGGCCCTGCAATCCTAGACCGCGTATGAAGGGCAATGCACTATAGATCTCCTCCTGGTTGAAGGTAGGATACAACGAATACAATAAAAGATAATCTCGAGGTAGAGGTACAAGACCACCTCTCTTCTTTACAATGAAAAGCTCGGAAACCAAAAAGCTCGAATACAAAATGGAAGGATTAACTAGACAACTAAAGGTACCGACGAAAGCAAAGCCTTGAAATGATGGCGTGTCATCGGTGTTGCGGCAGTGTTTTGGTGGTGTAAAGTAGTCATTGATGGTGCGACGTTGTGGGAGCACTTGGAGAGCAATTTGGATGATCGCAAAGGGTGAAACCCCCCTTCTTTTATAGCCCTTTAAACCCTAGTTCATTAAGATCCAGATCTAAGTCAAAGCTCCTTATCTCCCCAAGATAAAAGGAACTTATCTGATCGCCCTCAGCGAATGTGATGCTAGAATCGATCATTATCAATAGCCATCAGTCAAGTATTGTACTATTTTCTCAACTACAATAAAGAGTTAGCACGAACCCATAAGTAATGGTAGAAATGACAGCTACTTATCATCCGATCTAGACCTAGACCTTCCATTGGAAGTCTTAGTCGGATCGCTGCCTAAAGTCATCCCCGTACAGAGGACCCGACCTCACCATTACTCACACTCGTGCTTACCTCTGGTCTTTTGCGACTTGTCGCTTAGCTTCCGGTCTTCACTTGGGTTCTTCGACTCCATCAGAAGTTCTCCCGGTGTCGCTCGACCACGACGATTTCTTGACTCGAGATTCTCCGGGTGTTCCTGACCTTTAGCCTAGCTTAAACACTTATGCACACTTAACAGTAGCTTATGAGATAAAGATAACACCTTAACTTTGAGCCTTTTCCATAATCAAAACCTAGGTTTGATTATCTAGTGCCCCTGCACCAACAATCTCCCCATTTTTTATCTATGGCAAATCGACACAAAATTAAGGAGAAAATTTAGCATAAAATAAAGTAAACAATACGATTAAATGCTTTTTTAAAATCTCCCCCTTACCCTTGGTGAGTTTTGAAAAAGATACTTTAAATTTAAAAAATTTGTGTTACTCCCCCTTAACTTTTTCTCTTCTCCCCCTTTTGCCATAAATCAAAAAAGAAAAAGTTGAGGTTGTATATATAAGATAGGGGTTTTAAAGAAAACATTATAAGTATAGCATGCATCTAGAATTATTAAAGAAAGAAATAAAATATTAGTCCAAGCATGTGTCTCTACTTAGTTAAGTAGACCGGTTCGAGGTATATCCCTTTGCATCAACAATTGTAAAACTAAAGTAAGTTTTTGAAACATAATTTCAAAATACCATAAGTTCATTTTCATAAATACTTTAAAAGTTTGTAATATAACCTTTAAGGTCAGTTTTCTCCCCCTTAGTCAAATACATAAGGTATAAAAGATTTAGGGGGCGCTAAACTTGGCCTAGAGGGTTATATACTTAGTATTGGACAAACAAGATTATAACTATACATTAAATGCAACAATCAAGAAAATAAGTATTCTTATAGTTTTGAAAGCATTTCAAAGAGTTATGTTATTCGTGTTTCAATTATCTTTAACATCTCACCCATTCTATGTGTCTCAAAACATGTTCAGCTTATATGTTTTGTGAGATGATTTTAACTTGATTGAAGATAGTCAACCTTGGGTTAGATTCGGATTTAACCTTTAGATCATTAAGTAGATTTTTCAAGAAAATGGTTTCCAAGTCGTGGCAAAGGCACAGGGGCCTTCTTTGATCAAAACAACAACCACTTCTTTATACAAAACCAAATTCAAGAAAATATTTACTTAAGTCACTTAGGGTTACTTCCTGGTCTAACTAATTTAGGATACGATGAGATAGCTTCAACTAGTTCAACTTAGCCAAGTGCACCAAGCTAGATACACCTTATCTAGCTCGAATACACAAGACCTCATTTCCCTAATGTACTATCATCTCACCGTGTCCTGATACTATATTATCAAGGTTGACTAACAACTGGTCATATCTAGTTGTTCTAGAAATCAAAAGAAAAACTAACCCTGCAAAAATTTACTAAGAGAGCGGGTATAAAATTTTAGTACTAGCTCCCCCTGGACCATTGAACCAATATGGTTTATTCACATAGTGGACTTGATCTTGGGGAATCCAATACTTATTGGTCCTTATATGTGAATTCAACAAAATTTTGGGGACCCATGCTTGGACTCTTTGATGACTACTATTCACAATAGACATGTAAGATTTGTTCATAGTCGTTGACCTAAATCCGAGTCTGTCTTTGTTGTACACGGCTCTTTGAGTTCCAAGAAGTCGGTTAAGATTCTTGGATCCCAACGTGAACCTTTCCAACCAAGCCTCGAGCTCTTGAACTTGTCCTTTTAAGAGAGAATTCTCCTCCTCAAGTTTTTCAACTTGAGTTGAGTTTCCCTCTTAAACTCGACTAGTTGAAGAGGTTAGAGTAGCCTCTTGCTTGAGGATTTCAACCTCCTCAAGCAACGACTCAACTCAAGACTCAGACTTAGTTAATTTCCTATTTAACAACTTAATAGCATGATACAAATTTACAATTAGTGAACGACTTACCTTAATCTTTTCTTTTGACTCGGCTTTGAGTCTTGTCTTGAATTCATCCTCAGAGTCGAAATCGGGGTTGGATTCGCAGTCGGCTTTAGACTCGGACTCGCACTCCGTCGATTTTGCCATGAAAGCCAAGTCATCGCCTTGCTCTTCTTCTTCCTCCCACATCACTTGAAATGCTTGCTTTGGCTGCTTGTGTTTTGGCTTTATTTTTGGGCAGTCTGATTTGTAATGCCCCTTCTTGTTGCACCCATAGCATGTGTAGGTCTATGAGGATTTCTTGTTCTTCAATTGCTCCCTTTTCTTTTTGATTATTCTTCAAACTAGATTAACTAGTTCATCCTCCATCTCCTCTTCGGATTTGCTTTCCGATTTGAATTCTTCTTCTTCGGGAGGTATCTTGCTCCTTTCTCTTTGTCTTTGACCTGCAAACAACACCATACCTTTCTCGGTCGGGACTGCATTAGATTGTTCGTGTAATTCAAATTCTAAAAAATGTTCATCTAATCTAATCTTAGATAAATCTTTAGATACCTTGTATGCATCAACCATGGATGCCCACAAGGTGGTCCTAGGAAATGCGTTAAGAGCGTATCTTATTATATCTCGATTGTCTACCTTTTGTTCGATGCGTGTAGGTTGTTCAGAATGTCTTGGATCCGCGCATGGAGTTGCATAGCGGTCTCGTGATCCTGCATCTTTAGATTATATAATTTATTCAATAGTAAATCTCTTTTGCATACCTTAGCATCGAATGTCCCTTCGTGTAGCTCAATTAACTCGTTCCAGAGGTCTTTGGCGCTAATGAACGATCCAATTCGATTGAGCTCCTCTTTGGACAATCCACACTACAACATTTGGGTTGCTTTTGCATCGGTTTCGATTTTCCTCTTGGTTGTGTTGGTCCATTTGTCGAAGTCCAAATGCTCCCCTTGATCATTGGTGGGTAGAGCAAAGCCAGTTTGGATTATTATCCAAGTCTCGACTTGTGTTTTCAAGAAACACTCCATCTGACCTTTCCAATAACAAAAATCATCTCCGTTAAAGAAAGGAGGTTGGGTGGTGCTATACCCCTCAATACGGGCCATCGACTAAAACCTTGCACAACAAAAAAACATGACAAAACACAAGTTTCCAAGACTTCGTCTTGGATTAGTAGTGTAGGAGAAATAATAAGAAGAAAGCTTAAAATAAATTCACAAATCGAAAAATACAAAAAGAAAGCCAAAAAGGGCTAGATTGGTGGTTGCACTAAATCTTAGTGCTCCCTCTCTGATACCAATTGTTGGATCGAAAGCAAGCTAGAGGGGGGTGAATAGCGAGCTTGAAAACTTCTTTTCGTTTCTACAATTCTTGAGAAATAAATGCAGCGAAAATTAAAGCTTAAAGTAAAATGGACACTTTGTTTTTACTTGGTTCACAACCTAACGGTTGCTACTCCATGGTCCTGCGATCCTAGACCACGTACGAAGGGTAATGCACTATAGATCTCCTCCTTGTTGGAGGTAGGAGACAACGAATACAATAAAAGATAATCTCGAGGTAGAGGTATAAGACCACCTCTCCTCTTTACAACGAAAATCTTGGAAACCAAAAAGCTCGAATACAAAATGGAAGGATTAACTAGACAACTAAATGTACTGACGAAAGCAAAGTCTTAAAATGATGGTGTGTCGTCGGCGTTGCGGCAGCATTTCGGTGGCGTAGAATAGTCGTTGACGGTGCGGCGCTGTGGGAGCACTTGGAGAGCAATTTGGATGATCCCAAATGGTGAAACTGCCCTTCTTTTATAGCCCTCCAAACCCTAGCTCGTTGAGATCCAGATCTGAGTCAAAGCTCCTTATCTCCCCAAGATAAGAGAAGCTTATCTTGACTTTCATCGAGCTGGCCAGTTTGAATAGCAGTCGACTGATGATAGAATCAATCAACTACCAATAGCTATCAGTCGACTGTTGTACTATTTTTTCAACTACAACAAAGAGTTAGAAAAAAACCACAAGTAATGGTAGAAATGACGGCTACTTACCGTCCGATCTCAACCTAGACCTTCCACTAGAAGTCTTAGCCGGATCGCCGCCTAAAGTCGTCCCCGTACAGATGACCCAATCTCACCATTACTCACACTCATGCTTACCATTGGTCCTTTGCGACTTGTCGCTTAGCTTTCGGTCTTCACCTAGGTTCTTCGACTCCATCCGAAGTTCTCCCGGTGTCGCCCGACCACCATGGTTTCTCGACTCAAGATTCTCTGGGTGTCGCTGACCTTCAGCTTAGCTTAAACACTTCTCCACACTTAACAGTAGCTTATGAGGTAAAGATAACACCTTAACTTTGAGCCTTTGCCATAATCAAAACCTAGGTTTGATTATCTGGTGCCCCTACACCAACAAGAAGAATAAATCGCTCTGATACCCTACATCAGAGTGAGGATGCTCTTCAAGGTTTAACAACCGAGGGAGCAAAAGCGCTAGAGGACTAGAAGGAATGGAGTCGCCAATTCTTGGATTAGGTCATGACATCAACATCCCACCTTCCTTCGACCATGAAGACTTTGCATTTTGGAAGGTTAGGATGGAACATTTTATTATGTGTGAAATAGAAAATTGGTTTGTTTTGATGCAAGAATTTGAAGTTCCCATGGACAAGAAGGGTAGAATACTCAAGAAGAAGAAATGGACAGAAGAGCAACTAGAGAATTTCAAAAGAAATGATAAGGTAATTCAAATGTTATTAAATTTGTTACCTAATGATGTCTTGTCTAGATTAGGTGAGTTTCAGGATGCTAAGAAACTATGGAGTAAGTTAGCCAAGCTCTATGAAGAATCCTCTCTGGCTCAAGTAGAGGAGGAATCCAAAGAATCATGCTCATCCTCTCAAGCCCATGAAGATATGGAAGTTGATAGGTGTTCAACTTCCAAATTGGAAGAGGTCGAGGAGGTCATGGAAGTCTCCACCTCAAGGATTGAGGGGGAGGAGAGACAATCCCTCACACTGGAACAAGAAGAGACATCTACTTCTAGAAGAAATGAAGAATTAGACGATCACTCTCCTACCACCGAGATAGGTAACTCAAGCATAAGTTGTAAAAATAAAAATCATATAATATGCTTTGAGTGTAGGGAGTAAGGGAACTACAAGAGCAAGTGCCCTAGATTGAAGAAGAAGGCTCAACCGGCGCCTAAAGTCTAGGACAAGTCAAAGGAGGCTGGGGCCCAATTAGAAAGAGCAAGGAGCACGTGTTGTGCTTCAAGTGCCAACAAAAAGGACACTATAGAAGTCACTCCAAGAAGGACATGAGAGGAGTTGCACATGTAGGGGGAGTTAAGGCAAACCCTAAGGTATTTTCAATAATGCTCCTTATTTGTGTGACAATCAAGAGCATGCTAGGAATTTTATTGTTGTTGCCCATGAACAAAAGCAAGCTAGGAATAGATTTTATTGCTTAGGAGCCAAACATGTCAACTTACCTAAGAACAATCCTAGAACTATTCTACCTAAGGAAACTATTAGGAAAATAGAAAGAAAATTAGGCATTAACCCTAAGAAGATTAGGCATACCCCTAAAAAGAAGAATATTGCCCAAAGAACAAATGGAAATTCAAAATTGGGCAAATTAGAGGTAGAAAACCAAGTCTTGAGGTCAAGGCTTGAAAAATTAGAGAAGACCCTTATAAAGATGCAAAATTCAATTATAGGGTCTAATGGGCAAGGTTTAGGTGTTAGAAGGCAAGAGCCATCTAAAAGGATAAGAAAGGTTTGGGTCACAAATCGTAATCCAAGAAGGTAATGTCATCCTACCAAAGTTTTCCATTTAACTATGGAGCCAACACTAGGTTTAAAAAAACCAATGTCACAAGGGAAGTCATACCTAGAGTTGACCATGGTAGATGTCTAATGGCTAAGGTTTCAAAAAAAGCCACTAACAAGGTTACAAGGGAAGTTATCCCTAGGGTTAATCTTAGTGAGACCAAAATTACCAAGGCTTCAAAGCCTATGAGGGTCATTAGGAAGGTACTAAGGGAGGCTATCCCTAGTGAGTACCTTATCAACCCAATGAGCTCAAATAGATTCTGGGTTCCTAGGAGAGTTATTCTATCACGCTAGATGGGTTAGGGTGTATCAACCCTAAGTGGATGGGTAGTTAACTTAACCATAGTAGAGTTGTCACTTTAGGACATTTTCGAGGTTATGTGATACCTTAGAAATGAATTTGGAGTTATATCCTAAAGATTTTATGATGTGCCAATAGAATTTGAGAAGTTTGAAAAATCAATCAAAATTGGCACAATTAGGTTTTAGAGTCATAGTGTGTCATTTTGGATTTTTGGCACAATTGAGATTTAGTTGGTCAGTATGGCAAACATGGATCCAATATTAACAAATGGCAATTAATATTAAAATTTAGGTATTCTTATATCTTTACATTTTATTTGTCATGCTTTGTTTGTCATGTGTCATGTCATGACATCATATTTCATTTAATCATATAAAATGTCATGATTAATGTTTAGGTTAATTGTGGCATGCTTGTATTTAGGTTTATATTGTGTCATGACATCATGTATCTTTGGAACATGCTTTTAATTTATGCTATCATTATATGTCTTGATCATATCTCATACATTTAGGTTAATTAAAATTGAATTAAAGACAATGGCATGATTTGAAGTCCCATGATAAGGGAATCAAATAGAGTCACCTAGATGAAATGTATAAGACCCTAGATTAGGGAAAAACCTAAACTCACATTTCACAAAGACAATAAATTGACATGTGTGTGTATTGATACACCCTAGACACATGTGAGATGTTAGGAAAATAAGTTAGATTCGAGGTGCATAGATGTTGCATCTAGATAAACTCAAACTCATAATATACCATGGATGAATCATGAGGAAAGCTAATATACAAGTCATGTACATCTAGCCCATAGACCATCATTCAATATGAGGTTTTAAAATCATTTCAAAACTATTTTGAAAAATCTTGGTGAAGTCTATCTTTTGATAGTTATCACCATTGATGAAGTTGATACAAAGTAGGCTTAAACATTGAAGATTTCAATGGTTTTGAACTTTGTATCAATCTCTCAATTTAATGGGTATTTTTATATAAAATTATTTTTCACTCATTTTATTTAGTATAAGTAATATGCTCATGAAGTTTCATGATTTTTTAGATTTTCTAGAATTACTTATGCATTTATAAATTTCGCTGAAATTCAACTGATTTCAGAAAACACAGAAATCAGCCGACTACCGCTTTGGGCAGTCGACTGGTGGTAGTTTAGTCTACTGGTAGTTGAAACCAGTCTACTGATGTGTATGATATTGGCTGAACAAGGGTTGTTTAGCTATGTATCAGCTATGTTATGGAACTTTAATGTCTCCTAACCCTAGGATATGCTTTGGAAAGCATGGGAAGGGTGAAATATCATTGAAAATGATTAGGAAAGGTGTTTAGGGTGGAGTGTCGAATTCTAAGGGAGGTTAAAGTTCAAGTATGAACTTTTACCCTTATTTTCGATGGTTTAAGTTTCATATAGGCTTAGGAACTCTCCAAGGACATTGTTAGTGCAATGGTCAAGGGGGAGTAAGCCTTTAGGGGGAGGTTATCTGTAAGATATCGAAAAATACAATATTAATAAATACCCTTGTTAATTAAGAAATTATCTTATAGAATTTTCAGGAATTTTTAGAAATTTTTCTGGATTTAAACGGAAGTTTATGGATATTTCATGGGGATAAAGCGGATAGGCTTTTGTAAAGCCTGTTTAGACTATCTTCTATTGAAGAATTAAATGGGTTAATTAACGTGTTTATTTCTGCCCGATCCTTCTATTTCCCGTCGATTCCTTTTTCTCGACTCCTCTTCTTCTCTTCTTTCCCGAATGCGCAGCCTTTCCTACTCACGATTTTCTTCATCTCCCGTGCCCTAGTTCCCTTCCACCGCCCCTTTCCTTAACACCGCAAGTGGCATCGTCGGACGCAAGCAATGGCAACCACAGTGAGCAACTTTCCTCATCCTCAATTTCTTTCTCAATACGACGATCTTGTTGGCGTCATTGCCCCTCTTCTTCAGCCCATCGCATCGGTCTCAAGCCTCCTGCTCGCTCGTTGCTATCGATCGATGCGAGCCCTACGTCGTTGCCTTCCTCTCCTCTACCTTGCATCGTCGACGGCTTGCCTCCAGCCATCGGAGTTGCCTGTCGATGACATTGTTGTTAGTAATATATGAGAGATGTCCAAAGGCAATCGCCTTATGTTTGAATCATTTATATGATAAATGAAGATTCACTATTTGAGTATACATATTTTCATGTATTTGATTATATCTTAATCTCATTTATTGAATGTCCATGATACGATTCACAGCAAGAGAGAATTTGTGATGGGATCACAACTAGTGAGTATCTCTACATGTGTAATTGTGATGTATCAGAATTATCCCTAGTCGATGAATTGATGGATTTGGACACCATCAATTCTGTCGAGACTAGCACGAGGTATACTCCTTGGTGTATCCAAGAAGCTGATTCTCACTGGCTGGTGACATTGTGATGTCCAGAGTTAATCGTGGATGCTAGTTATGGTAACTAGTTCATTGGAGCGACTAGCTGTAAAACTTCATATGGTTCTCTGCATATATAGATATGTCAATGAAGTTCTTACTGCAGCTTAAGTACGATGTTCCTTTGACTTGCAGTATTCAAGTCATCTTGGTTATGAAGACTTATGCTTTGACATCTTAAGCAAACATCTCTGAGGAGATGTGGACTCGGGATGATTGGGCATAAGTCGAAGTGATCGAAGGTGTTTGAATAGCCTATAAAGGATTCACCACTCCTTGCAAGGAGATATATACCCATGGCCTCTCGTCGGATTGTTACTAAAGTCTTTGGCCAAAGTATTACATGTTTAGAGTAAGGTACTCTTGGATACATGTGCAGTAACTAGAATCCGTAGGACGAGGAAATGATACTTGGGTTAGGTGTGACGTAATCAACCTAGTGGGGACTGACACTATAGACCATGTCCTGAACCAAGTGGGTATAAGATGCGCGAAGGGAACGAGGCACGATTCATTGTAGTTGCTGAAGGATTTCAGAAATAGTTCTGGATCAACCGTTGATCTTTCGGTTAATTGGGGATCATGATGTACTACTAGGTGCCACTCATGATCGTTCTATAATTAATGGTTAATTATAGACAGCCAACATAAACCAAGAACCTATTTGGTCACACGCACAATGAGCGTAATCCGAAGGATTTAAAACGAGCTTGAGAATGAGATTATCAGACCGAGAGAAACTAGGTTTGGTTGGACCAAACAAGGAGCAAGCATGAAATCGTTTCAGTCGCAATGGAAGCGTGGATGGGTCGTGTCTTATGAAGACATGATGGATGAACCAAATTGGTTTGATTCTAATCCAATGGTGAAGAATAAACCAAAGGGGTTTGGTTTGTTTTAAACGAATGAACCAAATTTGGTTCGGTTCGTTTTAACTTAAAATAGACCAACTCGGTTTGGTTTATTTTAACTTAATTTAATGGAGCAGGTTAACGGGTTTTTGGTTATGAACCAATAACCATTAGGAGAATATGTTCTCTATAAAAACAGGGCTTAAGGGTTTTGTGAAAACCTAATCCTATTTTTGGTGCCGCCCCCTCCCTCTCTTCTTCTTGTGCCACCGCCCAACCTTGTTGTCGCCCAGCCCTTGTGCCGCCGTCCAAGCTATTGCCGGCGTCCAAGCTCCTGCCGGCGACCCTCCGGCGACTTCCCTTGGCTCAGGTGACCAAGGAATGGTCTGCTTTCCTTATTTGGCTGGTGCAAGTTCTCCACCAAAGCTGTCCATTTTTCTGGACAGCTTACTTCCTTCTTGTCGGAGCGTCGTTTGGACGATGTTTGGAGCTCCGATAGCGGCTACCTTGCCGGGGATTTGATCTCCGGTAATCCTCAAAGGTGGAGGACGAAGGATTCGTCAAACGGTTGACGAATACCTCTCCGGAGAAGTGAGTTTTGGGGACTCAGTTTTGAATCCGAATTTTGATTCGGATTGTGATCTTCTCTCGATCACATCGTCTTCGACACGAGGCTAGTAACTCGTACAAAGATGAGGCTCATGCCTTTGTGAAGTCATCCCGATGATACTCGGCGTGGATACGGATAGAGGCGATTCTAGCGAGAGTCGCTTCAATTGATGTCTTTCCCACTACACGTGATACGTCAGGTATACGTAGAATAATTTCCTTTTATTGCAAAATTTGAAACTACGGTTATGTCTACACATGTTGTATTATGCATGCGTGTGGTCTGTGTGATGTAATAAATTAGATTTATTTCTTTTTATTTCTTCCGCTGCACACATATTTACGAAACATGTTCGAACACACTCGCTGTGGTGCTGAAAATCTAACAGTGGTATCAGAGCCCAGGTTGTGTTTAGACATAATCGTAAAATTATTTTTCGATAGTCATAATTGTATTTATGAAAATTTTCTACTTTTGAAAAGTTTAGAAGTATTTATGGAATTTTTTTAATTTTGGAAAGTTTAGAAGTATTTATGGAAATCTTCTACTTTTGGAAAGTTAGAAGTATTTATGGAAATTAACACTTTCCATAAATAAAATATTTGATTAGATTTAGAAATTTGTTTCCTAATTTAATCATGATTTGATTTGGAAAATCAAATCTAAAATATATTTTATTTTCATAAATAGTTTTGACAATTTAGGAAATTTGTTTCCTAAATTAAATTTGACTTTCCTTAATTGAGACATTCCATAAATAAAATATGTGATTAGATTTGGAATTTTTTTTCCTAATTTAATCATGATATGATTTTTGGAATCAAATATTAAACATATTTTATTTCCATAAATAGTTATGACATATAAGGAAATTTTGTACATGTCATAATTGTATGTAATTGCATCAGATGTATATCATTATGTCATGCGTGTCGTGACATGTAGATGTATGTCATGTATGTCATGTCATGTAGATAATAGTTATTTGCATGCAAAGAGGATGAGACATAAAAACCTTTACTCAATATTAAAGCTTACACCTTCCATTAATATGGTTAGAACCAAAGTTCTGTTTCTTGTTTGGGTTGTTGGACTCTCTCCAAGCCCGGCTCGAACCTGAACATATTCAAACCATGAAATAGTTTAATACTAATATGGTAAGAGTCAGAGGTCAATCGTTAGCTTTGGTTGTTGGACTCTCTCCAAGCCGCGCTAATTGGTTGAATGCACTCTAACCATATTAAAAGTATTTCTCGATTAATGGGTTGGCTTTAACTTGGAGCATCGGCTTGTTGGACTCTCTCCAAAGTCGATGTGAAGGGAGGTGAAGTTGGGTGTTATGCATATGATGCATACTTGTTAATGTGTTAACAACCCGATGTATGTGTGAACATTCAATTAGTTGATAGCACATTGTGATAGTTGCATATATGTGATATGCAATCGGTATATTTGATACCTACCATCGTAGTTATGAATGGCTTGTTGGACTCTCTCTAAGGTTGTTCATATCTATGTTGGATATCAACCCATTTGGAGATGGACCTACGATCTCTCGAAGTGATTTTGGGGTTTTAAAATTCGAAAAATGAATGAGATTTATGAATGTATATTGATGCATTTTGAATCATCTTTCTTATATATGCTCATTTTGTATTTCTAGGTTAATCGATTGATCATGACGTCTTTGAATTTATGCACTATTTTATATTCAAACAAATTGACTGGGCCTAACTTCCTGGACTAGCTTAGAAACTTGAGAATTATTCTCAAGGTAGAAAAGCTCACGTATGTCCTTGAAGAGCCTCTTCCCAACCGTCCTAGGGATGATGCAACTCCAAACCAATTGATGGTCTATCAGAAACATGTGGCAGATTCTGAACTGGCGAGTTGCATCATGCTAGTCGCGATGGAACCCGAGCTGCAAAAGCAGCATGAGCATATGGATGCTAATACCATAGTCTTCCATCTTCATGAGTTGTTTGATGAGCAAGCGAGATCCGAAAGTTTCAAAGTCTCCAAGCTCCTCTTCGCCTCTAAGATGCAAGAAGGTTCATCTATAGTGCAGTTTGTGCTAAAGATGAATGGGTACATTGAGCGGCTGGCTACCCTCGGGTTTGTGATGGATCATGAATTAAGTTTTGACTTAATTCTGCATTATTTGCCCAAGAGTTTCTCACAATTTGTGATGAACTACCGGATGAACAAACTAGAATCCACTATTCCTGAGCTCCTCAATATGCTGAAGACTGTGGAGCCTTCTGTGAAGCATGAAAAGAAGGCAGTTCTATTAGTTGATTCCTCGAAGAAAGGTTCTAAGAGGAAGGCAAAGGAACAGAAGAAAGGGAAGAATAAGAAGGCTAAGAAGGAAGAACCAGCACAAAAGGGCACTTGCCATCATTGTGGCAAGGAGGGCTACTAGCGAAGAAACTGCAAGATTTATCTTGAGTCTGTGAAGAAGAAGAAGGCATCTAATACCCCATCCTCTTCAAGTATCTTCGTTATTGATTGTCATTCTATTTCCTTAAACACTTGGGTATTGGATACTGGGTGTGGCTCACATATATGTAATGACATACAAAGGCTAAGGAATAGAAGAAGACTCGTCAGAGGAGAGTCAAATTTGTGAGTTGGCAATGGAGCAAAGGTTGTTGTGGTCGCCATAGGAACTTATTTGCTGAAGCTCCCTAGTGGACTAGTCTTAGAACTGGATAATTGCTATTATGTTCCTTCTCTAATAAAGAACATTGTTTCTATTTTCTGCTTAAATAGAAATGGTTACCATTTGACGTTTAGTAACAATTGTTGTTATATAACTTTGAATGGTGTACTTTATGGGACAGGAACTTTGAGCAATGGTATTTATACGTTGGACATATCCAGTGACATTTTCAATATCGAAGCGAGCAATAAGTGTGCTCAAAAGGATAATCAATTAGACTCCTATATGTGCCATTGTCTTCTTGGCCATGCAAGCAAGAAATGCATGTCTGATTACACCGATGTGGAATTCTGGAATCGTTTGAATTGGATTCATAGGATACATGTGAATCATGCTTAAAAGGAAAGATGACCAAGTTACCTTTTACTAGAAAAGGTGAACGGGTGGAAGAGTTGCTAGGTCTAATACATACTGATGTATGTGGACCTATGTCAACTCAAGCTTTAGGAGGCTATAGCTACTTCATTACCTTCACCGATGATCACTCACGGTTTGGGTATGTGTTCTTGATGAAACACAAGTCTGAAGCCTTTGAAAGGTTCAAAGAATTCAGAAATGAAGTAGAGAAACAACATGATAAGAGTATTAAAATACTTCGATAGGATCGAGGTGGTGAATACTTAAGTCAAGAGTTTCTAGATTATCTAAGAGACAATGGTATATTGTCTCAATGGACTCTGCCATATACACCGCAGCATAATGGTGTATCTGAGAGGCATAATCGGACCTTGTTGGACATGGTCAGGTCAATGATGAATCATGCGAATCTTCCCAAGTCCTTTTTGGGCTATGCACTTCAGACAAATGTTTACTTGTTAAACAGAATGCCAACCAAGGTAGTCTCAACTACTCCATATGAGATATGTAATAGTAAGAAACCTCATGTATCTTACTTGAAGATATGGGGTTGTCCTGCTTATGTGAAGCGGACTGTATCAGACAAATTGGATGCTAAGTCTGATAAAAGTCTATTTATTGAATACCCTAAGGAAACAAGGGGTTACCAATTCTATCATCCTGTGGAACAAAAGGTGTTTGTTTCAAGGCATGCTGTATTTCTAGAGAAAGAGTTTCTCTTGCAAGAAAACAGTGGGAGTGTCGTTGAGCTTGAGGAGGCTCGAGAGACTCAAATAGACATTGATGAGATATATGGTGAAGCACCACAGCCAATAACTCATCGTGATGAGCCATCGGCTGGACCTATTGAGACACCACATCTTCGTAGATCTGGTAGAACACGCAATATTCCTAAGAGATATGGATTTCTCGTAAGTGAATCGAACGACGTGTTACTCATTGATGATGAGGAGCCTACCAGTTATGAAGAAGTTTTGAAAAGTTTAGAAAGGGATAAGTGGCTTGAAGCCATGAAGTTGGAAATGGATTCCATGTATGAAAACCAAGTTTGGAACTTAGTTGACCCACCTGAAGGCATAAGCCTATAGAGTGCAAGTGGGTTTTCAAGAAGAAAACTGACATGGATGGTAATGTGATTACCTATAAGGCTAGATTGGTGGCGAAAGGATA